>OY720344.1:114300135-114685044 GCA_963082975.1 Labia minor
ATATATATATACAATTTTCGCAAGTTTAATAAGATAAGATAAAATATATTTTTATTATACATCAAGATTTAAATAAATCTTTTCTTGAACTTTTTAAAAAATATATAGTAATATTAAAATTAAATTTAATTAAAAATAATAATAATATATGATTGTGAATAAATGAGTATTTCAAACATTTATCAGCCTCTAGCAAAATTTTACGTTTTCTTTTATTTATTAAAAAAAAAAGTTTTTTTTTCATCGTCACCAAATTAAATATAAACTTTTTTAAATTGCTCAATTTAAATATATATCTAAATTCTTATTCGCAAACAACGATCTAGCTCATTAATCATTTTAATTGTGATTAGATAATGATTTTATAATCATTTTTTTTTTTCATTCATTAGAAAATTCTGCTTTAAAAGGCTTAATCATTCCTAGCTGGGCGATAATGACTTAGAAATCTTGTCCACAAGTATATATATATATATATATATATATATAATAAAAAGAAAGTATGAATTTAGAAAAATATCAATGTGAGAGTGGCACTAGTTTTAAAAATTATAGTTAGAAATTAATAAATAGTTACTGAGAAATTTAAAAAAAAAACTTAATAATGTATAAAGTGAAATTATTTTTTATTAATTGCTAAATTTTTTATTTTATTATTAATAATAAATTAATTTCTTTATTAATTTAATAAAGTTACTGAGAGAGAGAGAGAGAAAACTTATTTTAATTTTTACCTTGTCACCAGAGATAGTATTGGGATCAGAAAAAATTTAGATGTCGAGATTTTGATGTTTCTATACGTTTTGAAGGTCCCTGCGTCATTTTCACTAAGATTGAGAAAAATGTCTGTGTGTGTGTTTATATGTTCATAATTACGCAAAAACGGTTTGAGCTAGAACTAGAAATACCCTCTGCTTGGAAAGTGAGCACCATAATACCCGTCTTCAAAAAAGGTAATAAAAATGACCCAGAGAATTATAGAGGGATAAATCTAATGAACTCTACATTGAAGTTACTTTCCAAGCTCGTTCTGAACAAACTGCTTACCCACATTTCACCCAGAGAAGAGCAACAGGGATTCCGCAGGAATAGATCAACAACCGATGCAATATTTATCGTTAGACAAATAGCCGAGAAGGCTATTGAATTTAACAAACCTGCCTTCCTTTGTTTTGTGGACCTTACCAAAGCTTTTGGCAGAGTTCGTCTGAAAGACGTCGCCGACAGTTTGCTTAGTAGAAATGTGCCAATCCAACTATATAGTTAAATTAATAGTCGAAATCAATTCTCATTGCGTCGCAAAAATAAAATCCAAGCAGGGAGATTCTGATCCTATTGCACTATCGCGTGGAGTTAGGCAGGGGAATCCCTAAGCCCTATGCTATTCAATGTGATTATGGACAGGATAATAGACAGCATTCCAACTCGGCTGGGCTATAAAATGGGCGGAACTTTCATCCCGCTGGTATGTTACGCAGATGACGCGGTCCTGGTAGCAGAGAACGAAGAAAATCTCCAAGATCTTTTAGACGCTTTCAATGATACTGCTGAGTCCCTCAATATGCAGATTTCAACAGTGAAAACAAAATGCCTAGTGGTAAACAGGAAAAATCTGCCCTGCAATATCAGCCTTCGCGGGTCTCCAATTGAGCAAGTCTCTGGATTTAATTACCTCGGAGTTGAAATTTCTAACAATAGGGACTTGAATCTGGAAGTTAAGCAACAGATTTTAAAAGGGAACCGCATAGCCGGATGTCTCAATAATGTCGTCTGGAAGAATAAACATATGTCCGTGGATAGCAAAACCAAGATCTATAAGACGTGTGTAAGGCCAGTTTTTACATACGGAATCGAAGCAAGGGCGGACACAACTACAACACAACAACTACTCCAGACGGCCGAAATGAGGATCATCAGAGCTATAAATGGAAAAACACTGTTGGATAGGAAAAGAAACGAAGAGCTCAGGGCAGCCTGCGAGATTCAGGACATCGTGGACTGGGTCAGGGTGCGCAGGAGGGAATGGGCAGCGCATGTAGAGCGAATAGACGAAGACCGGCTACCAAAAATTGTATCAGAAAATCATCCTGACGGCAAAAGAGGTAGAGGTAGACCAAAGAAAAGATGGTCTCAGAGTTGAGGGATGGTAATATTATTCCTTGAGAAAACAACAGGCTCTTAGCCTAGAAACAAGAAGAAGAAGAAGAAGATTTGAGCTAGAATCATGAAATTTGCTGTGGGGGCATTATTCAAAATTCGTAGTTTTCTATCAACTTTTGAGAAATATAGTTCAACCGGAAGAGGGTCATTACCTACAACGTTTTGATTTTTTTTCTCTAAAGTGACCGTAAAAATCAAGATATATATTTGATAGTTTTACACATGATTAAAAATTATATAAAACTGTTATATATAGAATTTCAGTTTGATTGAATTGCTGAAAGAATTAATTTTTTCACACTGCAAATCACGCGCCAACACGTGACGTGGTGCCATCAACAAAGAGCCAATCATGCGCTGGTTTAATAAATATTATTTATTAATTTTAATTAATTAAATTTAATTTAAATATAATATATATTATTTAATCCAATTCAAATTGCGAGATAGTCGAGTGGAGACACTCCAGCTGATTTAAAATATTAGTTGAATGTTACTAGGATCATGTCTGACTCTTTCCAATGTATAGAAATAAAGTTATTCTAGTGAAATTACATCAATAACTCTTTAAAAGAAACAGATCCTCATTTAATTATGCCAGAATATTCTAAAATAAATTTTGTTAAGCATTCATTTCTTTTTCTTTATTCAAATTTTATAAATTTATTCTCTCCTATCTGAATATACATTCTACTTTCATAGATTTTGTTTTTTATAGTTTTTATACTTATTTATATTCCTCTTTTTATAACTTAATCATTCAAATCATAGAATTAATAAATTAATAAAAGTATTAATATATGTATATTTATATATATTTATAAGAATATAATACTATATTGGGCACTAGAAATAGATTAGTTATTTGTGCTAGTCATTAAGTAGTATAAACAGGATAGGGTGGGGGTATTTTCAATCCACTTGTGGCTTAATCTCCACTCCACGATTAGTGAGTGCGTGACCAGAGCCAATTAGGCTGGTAATTAAATGATGGAGCGCTCTTGGTTCTTTTGGACTTGAACAGGTGAGACTTCGTGATTCTCAATTTCACTTCCAATCATTGAATCAGTATACGCTGAGGAGGGGGGAATATTTTCTTCTCCCCACCCATCTCTCTCTCTCTCTCTGTCTATACGTCTCAAATACACAAATGTAAATATATTTAATTAAAAAAAAATAATATAATATTTTTAATAATTTTTTTAATCTAAAAAAAAAAATATGATTTCAATTCTGTATCTTTATAATCTGTGATTGATCGTTATATAAATTTGATAAATTAATGTGTACCTGACTCCTGACAAATGTGTCAATGGTTCTTAATATCATTCTTATCAAAAACTACACTCCTTTTCTTTATCTAATTGTAAGTCAAAGATTATTATAATAATAAATATATTATTATTAGTAGGAGTATTTAATTTAAAAACATGCTTTTTTTATTGTACTATCTATTTAAGTGTTTAATTAATTTAATCAATTTTTTTTATATTAATATATTTATTTAAATAACATACACATTTTCAAAATGATTAATGGAAAATATTATTTGTTGTTTTGAAAAATTTTTTTTATGTATTTCATTTTTACTAAGTATCTCACCGGAGATAGTATTGCGATCACGAAAATTTTCCAAGTCGAGATTTTGATGTTTCTATACGTTTTGATGGTCCCTGACTTGTGAGTCATTTTCACTAAGGTTGGGAAAAATGTCTGTGTGTGTGTTTGTATGTAAACAGATTACGCAAAGATTTGATGTTTCTATACGTTTTGAAGGTCCCTGACTTGTGAGTCATTTTCACTAAGGTTGGGAAAAATGTCTCTCTGTGTGTGTTTGTATGTAAACAGATTACGCAAAAACGGTTTGAGCTAGAATCATGCAATTTGGTATATGGGCATTATTCAAAATTCATAGTTTTCTATCAACTTTTGAGAAATGTAGGTCAACTGGAAGTGGGTTTTGATTTTTTTTCTCTAAAGTGACCGTAAAAATAAAGATATATATTTGATTTTTTTTCACATGATTAAAAATTGTATAAAACTGCTATATATAGAATTTCAGCTTGATTGATTCGCTGAAAGTACCAGAATTAATTAATACTGCAAATCACGCGCCAGCACGTGGCGTGGTGCCATCATCAAAGAGCCAAACATGCGCTGGTTTAATAAATATTATTTATTGATTTTAATTTATAATTTAATTAATTAAATTTAATTTAAATATAATATATGTTATTTTATCCAATTTAAATTGCGAGATAGTCGAATGGAGACACTCCAGCTTATTTTTTTTTTAAATATTCTATTGTGTGCTGTTCTATACATCATTTGTATAATTACTATCTCGCCAGAGATAGTATTGCGATCATGAAAATTTTCGATGTTGAGATTTTGATGTTTTTATACGTTTTGAAGGTTCCTGAATCATTTTCACTAAGGTTGAGAAAAATGTCTGTGTGTGTGTATGTGTGTGTGTATGTGTGTATGTGTGTATGTGTGTATGTATGTAGGCAAGATTACGCAAAAACGGTTTGAGCTAGAATGATGAAATTTGGTACATGGACATTATTCAAAATTCATAGTTTTCTATCAACTTTTGAGAAATGTAGCTCAACCGGAAGAGGGTCATTACCTACAACGTTTTGATTTTTTTTCCTCTAAAGTGACCGTAAAAATAAAGATATATGTTTGATAATTTTTCACATGATTAATAATTATATAAAACTGCTATATATAGAATTTCAGCTTGATTGATTCGCTGAAATTACCAGAATTAATTTTTTAACACTGAAAATCTCACGCGTCAACACGTGACGTGGTGCCATCAACAAAAAGCCAAACATGCGCTGGTTTAATATTTATTATTTATTATTTATAATTTATAATTAATTAAATTTAATTTAAATATAATATATTATGTTATTTAATCCAATTCAAATTGCGAGATAGTCGAGTGGAGACACTCCAGCTAATTTTAAAGAAGCCTTTGCCCTCATCACATCTCTATATCATTTTACGAAACGGGTTAAAACAAACACTTCATAAATTTGATTCCACCAGCACTCTCGCACCTTTTTTTCCATTCTTACCTCCATAAATGGTTCAGATGACATTTTTAATTTTCTCTCTTCGCACCTAGACTGGGGGTCTGACCCCTCTACCCCTTATGTAATACATACTAATTTTTTGAAAGTCTGTATGCGAAATGTTTTAATTCATTTTAATTCAATCAGAATATGAAAATATTCATATCCACGACGGGGCTCAGTGTTTATAACTCCTTTGTTGATCTTATTTCGGCTTTTAAATTGTTTCATATTAATAATGAGAACACGTTCTTTTATTTTATAAAAATATCTGTTTAGATGTCCTCAGAAAAATGAACATGGTTTAATAAACCAATGTTTAATTTATATCATCATAGGACATCTTTGCTAAAAAAAAATAAGTAATAAAAATAAATAAAATGGGCTATCTCATAAATTATTACTACTACATTTTAGTGATATTTACAACGAATACAAAGTAACAAAATATGTCATTAAATAAATAATTTTATAAAATATGTGTATAAAGAAAATAACAATTCAATATCATCAACAAAAATATATAGACTTATTTTACTTTTTTATTGAGATAAACATCGAGCCTTTCTTAATTTAGCCAATCGACCTTTTCTCTCATTCCTTTTCACTCAAATTTGCAAATTTTGCATTTTTCAAAATATAAATTTAAATATAAAACATATTACTTACTTTGTTTTAGAAAATATTAATCAATTAGGAGAAATATTCAATTTAATTTAATTTAATTTTAATTTTAATATTATAGAATATTAGAATTTAAAATAAAAATATAAATATTATTATAAACAATCATTGTTTGGAAATTTCTAGAATATTTAATTTTATATTGAGTGTCAATTTCTTAACTGAACCACCAGAGGCGCCACATGTATTGTTCGGTTTTTTTGCCCATAACTTTGGAAGGGATCAACTTTTTTGAAATTTTCAACCTTATACCTTATCCTTGGGTCATGCTGGTTCTACAGATAGCCGAACTATTAAGATCCATGAAGCTGTATATAGGGCCTACAATACCGAACTAAAATCTGAATACCGGTATTTGGTATTTGAAATTTGAAATACCGGTATTATTAATAATAAATTTACTAGCTATATTTCTACTTACTTAGGGGACAGCATGGCTGAGTGGGTAGAGTACTAGATTTCTACACAGGAAGCCTGAGTTCGAATCCCAGCATAGAACTCAAGATTATATATTTATTTAATTAATAATTAATAAAATAAATATAAAAAATTAATTCAATTTAACATCGGATGCCCCACCGAAGAAGGCAAGGGGAAACCACTTCGGTCAAATTTTCCCATGAACATCCTATGACTCCTGTGGAGTTATTAGGGCCACGACACTTCCGCTAGGAAGTTATCGACAACGAAGATTTCTACTTACCTCAGTTGTTATATTGACTTTTTAACAAATAATATATGAAATCCAATAAATATTGTTCTGAAATGAGTAGATATTATTTATTTTCTTAAATAGAGAGTAGGAGTAGATACCAAAAAACGTGCAAGTAAAATAAAGTAAATATTAAATTCTATGTTACATTTTACATATAATAGGCTCGTATGGTATTATATAATTAAAGAATTAAATATAATTAAAGAAGTAAAAAATATAAAAATATAAATTGAAAGTATTTAATCTTAATAACTTGCGTTTTGTTTATTAAAGTTTGCTCTTAAAAAACACAACGAATCAAGCGTTTCATCATCAAGCGAGGACCGAATTTTCATACAAATATAACCAGCGGCCGAAAAATCTCTTTCTGATTCTACACTTGTCGGCACTATTGTCATTAAAAAATCATACACATTTTGTAAATTCGTAAATTCGTAATACCAAAATACCGGTATTTTTATATAAATACCGGTTTTTAATACCGGACAAAAATCGTCCGGGATCCCGGTATTGTAAGCCCTAGCTGTATAGAAGGAGTTTAGGATTCCGTAGTCGTTTAATTAAATATTAAATAGATATAAGTATAAATATTTACATAGCGTTTGTCTCTTGTATGTATGTATTTATGTATGCGTGTGTGTGTGAGAGAGAGAGAGAAATAATGATGCATTTAATTTGTCGAATTAATTATTTTTTTCATAAATACTATTTATAATATTGAGGTGAGCTTATAAAGAAGAATAATTATCAAAAAAATTTATATTAATAATAAAAATAATTTAAAATTTTTTAAAAAATGTTTAAGTACAAAGCTAAGTTGTTATTAGAGAAATGAGAGAGAATCAAGAGGCGTGAGCTATGAAGCATGTAATGTGTTTAATATGTTAATTGATTGTTTTTAATCTGTTTTCTAAACTGATAATTTACATTTAATGAAAGGTATTGTTTTCAAAATAATACTATTATATAAAATATGATAATAAATAATTAAATAAGTTGAAATAATCCATTTTCCATAGAAAAATAAGTTGACCTGTGGCCAGGCTCAGAACCGACCGACGGTTTGAAATAAATTAATTTCCAGATACAGAAACAATTTCAAATAATTTTAATGTATCTATTAATGCAATAGAATACAGATATGGATATAACATAAATATTTTTAATTTTATTTTATTTATAATATATAAGGAGGCGCTTGCTGTGACGTCTGAAAAGGACTGGGTGACGTCATATAATTTTAAATTAAGAAAAAACTAATGAAGATGATTTTTCCCGAGGATAGAACCAATACAAAGTGCATTCGTGGAGATATGTAAAAATCTCCACGTGTGAAATTTGGTGTGAAAATAATACCTCCCTACCGTCGGTCGGTAAAAAAATAAATAATAATTTCTACCAAGATATTAATCATTTGAATGCCATAAGTAATATGTAATTAAATAAAACTATTAAACTATAAACATTTCAGTAAATAAAAAATAATAATAAAACTTTTAAAGAAATAATCTCCAAATTCATTTTGAAATAGATATTATTTATTTTATTTAATTAAATATTAAATATATAAATGTTAATTATACATATTTACTAATATATAGTATATATTGGAAATATTAAATTATATTTTTCTTCTAGTTTTTTTTTTCTTTCTAAATTTATAGATATATTAAGATTTTATTCTTTGATTTTAAATTTGTTTTTTAATTTTTCCAAATAAGAATTTTAACATTTCGTGTCGAAATAGGATTATAATTTCATTCAGAAGCTGAAAATTTATTTATTTTTTTATTTCTTTAGAAATATATAAGGAAAAGTAATAAAATTCTAATTTCATTAACCGGCTGGTGCCTATTAATTTTTTCTTTCTTTTATTTGATGGTTTAATAATTTCATCAGGTGGTAGAGCTATCATAAAAAAAACACATCTTTTTGTGATTTGAAAACACAGTTATGTTTCCCAAGTTAATCGATTTACCAAAAGGAAGTGAACTAAAATGACAACGACACACACATTTACCATCAGTTTTTGTTTTTAAAAAAATAAAGATAAAAAAAAAAAATACACCTAACCTATTAGTTTTGGCAACCCCAACTAAAAATCTCTGACATGCCCACAACGCCCTTGCGGTCTGTTTTATTTCTTTAATGATTTTTTCCTTAAAATTAATGTCTAAGCTGCTACATGTGGGGTCCGAATTTTTCAAAAACCAAAAAAAAAAAATGGGTGGATAGGTATAAAAATAATCGTCATTATTTCCACATATAACTATTAATTTAATTGTAATTTAACTTTTCAAAATGAGAATAGCAAATATTAGAGTTAGCTAATTTGCAGACAGATTTTTGAAATATATATTTGAAAGATTTTTCTCTATTCTTCTTCTGTTATTTTATTTTTTTAAACCTTATATTTATATATAATTATCAGTTAAAAATTACTATTTAATCATCGATGATATAAATTATATATTTGTTGATAGAAAATAAGATATTAGATATTTTGTCATTTGTCTTATATATATAAATAAGCTGGAGTGTCTCCACTTGACTATCTCGCAAAATTGAATTGGATTAAATAACACATATATTATATTTAAATTAAATTTAATTAATTAAATTATAAATTAAAATTAATAAATAATATTTATTAAACCAGCGTGTGTTTGGCTCTTTGTTGATGGCACCACGTCCCGTGTTGGCGCGTGATTTGCAGTGTTAAAAAATTAATTCCGGTATTTTCAGCGATTTACTCAGGCTGAAATTCTATATATAGCAGTTTTATACAATTTTTAATCATGAGAATAACTATTAAACATATATCTTTATTTTTACGGTCAGTTTAGAGCAGCGGTCGAGGAACTTTTTTTAATCATTACCCCAAAATATTTTTATGTAAGTTGATATTACCCCTTGGTGAAGTGCAAACAAATACAAACGAAATCGCAGCATCGAGCATCTTTCCTATTATAGCCCACTCCCCCCATGATAATTTTGAAAAGAAAACAATAACTAAAAATTTAATTTGTAAAAATACTAACAGGTTTATAAAAAGGTAAATTAAAAATATATACTTTTTACTCACAAAAGTTTCATTTTTACCCCATTTGGGTTAATTTACCCCGTTTCTCTGCTGGTTTAGAGGAAAAAAATGAAAACATTGTAGATCATGGTTTTCTTCCAAATCAGCTACATTTCTAAAAAGTTGATAGAAAACTACGAATTTTGAATAATGCCCATATTCCAAATTTGATTATTCTAGCTCAAACCATTTTTGCGTAATCTTGTTTACACACATGAAAATCACTTTTATCAAATTTACTAATAGTTTTTGTATAAGCTGATTGTAAATAGAAAATAAAATTAAAAAAAAAAAAAAACACACAAATACACAAACACCTTCATTTTTCTCAACCTTAGTGAAAATGACTCAGGGACCTTCAAAACGTATAAAAACATCAAAATATCCACATCAAAAATTTTCATGATCGCAATACTAATACAATCTGGCGATATAATAAAAAAAATATCAATATTTTTCTCCAGCCATTACTTATATATTTATTTATAAGATGTGGGTATATGCAGATATTTATAAATATTATTTATTTATAATATTTTGTTATTTTTTAAAACAATTATTCAGATTGAAAGACGATTATTTATATAAAACGTCTCATTATTTTTTTTTATTTATTTATTTCACTTTGCGTGTTTTAAAAATAACTCTCATGAAAGAAAGAAAAATCGTTTCTTTATTTGGCCAATCAGCCAGACCGTCCAATTGCCAATCTGTGAACAATTGATATGCAAATTTATCTGCCAACTTAATTGTAAAAAAAAATAAACAAATAATTTTCATTACCATATGAATGCACATAAATCAATGTTATTTTCAATAATAATTATGAAATAAATAAATTTTTCTTTTTAATATATTATAGATAATTTTACTTATATTGTTTGACTATATTTGCCCTAGGGAACACACCCTCCAAATTATCTCGGTCTTTTTATTTACTCTAAAAAACCACAATCGATTCAATTTATTTCAACTTGACAAATTTTATCTTTTATTATTTTCCCTGATGTCTCTCATTTATATTATACACATTATTATACTATTTATAATAATTTTTATAATACTATGTTATATATTGAAATTTATTAAAAGAATATGTAAAATTTTCTTATATTAATTGATTTTTTATATACGTAGTCATGTTTTGTGTGTTCTTCGATTTTTTACTTAAAAAAAGGAATACCAGAAGGAATTTATGTAACGTTTGCGTGAAGCAATACGGGTAAAACTATCGGAATTGTGGAAAAACAAATCATGGATTCTGCATCACGATAATACACCAGTTCACAAATCATTGCTTGTTCGTGATTTTTTGACCAAAAACAACACCGTCATCTAACCTCAACCACCGTATACACCAGATTTGGTTCCCTGGGATATTTTCCTATTCCTAAAACTGAATAGGCCAATGGAAGGAAAGCGTTTTGCCACCATTGATGAGATAAAGTCGGAATCGAAGAACGAGCTGATGGCCATGCCGAAAAGCGCATTTCAGAAGTGCTTCGACGATTAAATAATTTAAAATTCAACTTTTTTTTTGAACAAACCTAGTACATAGGTATTTAAGTATATATATATTAGAATTATAATTTTCAAATAAGAGATAATAATAAATCTAATATTTTTAATTATTTAATTAAATCTAATTAATTCAATTTAAAAATAAAATCATAGAATGAATTTATACGAGTATTATTCAATTATTTATTTATTTTATAATCAAAAAAATAATTATATTTTTATTTTATTTTTGAAAAAATAAATAAAAAAATGATTAATTATATTTCTGGATTTTACCCTTGACATTTTTCTTCTGTGTCTTTCTTTCATCCATTCCCCCCCCCCACCTCCTCTTGTTTCTCTATCCCACCTTGGAAGAAATATTTTTATTGAATAGTTCAATAAAAATTTCTCCTATTAAATGTAATAGTTTCTCATCATCTCATTTTATATGACACCAATAGTAATTTAATCATTTAATAATTATACTCATATTAAAATTTAAAAAATAAATATTTTAAATAAAAATATTTCTTTTTTAAATATATATTAAAAAGAATGAAAAATATTGCTTTTAACGAAAAGAAAAGAAAAAGTTTTATATTATATTAAAAATATTTTATTATTGTTTGAGAATTTCTATGCGATATGTAGGTGAAAAAAAACGGGAGGGGAGGAGTGTTGATGCGGTGTCTAAATTTTTTTTTTATCTTCATTTTTTAATTCTCCATGCTGCCAGTGGAATTGAAAGTTTGGTAGGTGGTCTTCAATCTCGCTAACCAAAATTCTTTTGTTTCATTTTTCTTTTCAAAAACCTTGTAGAGTGCCATTGTCTTTTCCATTTTATGGTTTATTTAGAAGATATTTTTCAAATGTCTTGGAATATTTTCTTCATTATTATATACTCTTGGTATTTATTTATTTATTTATATACTTTTATAGATGACAATGAAGGTGAAATAAAACTTAATCTAAGAGAGAAATTGGAGATGTTTTCAGACGAAAATATTTCGGCTCTTTTTAAAATATATAAAAATAAAAAGTGTACATTTCATGTCAAATTCATGGACTCGGATGAAAGTTTACAGGCTCAATAGAAGATTTTGTTTAGAAATTTTAATTAAAAAGAGAAAAAAAAATACCTTTTTAAATATTCTTTTTTATGTTTTTCTTAATAACATCAACGAATATATACGAAAATTCCCTCCGAGGTTGGGCTCGGAATGAAATTTTATTTTATTTAATAATTAAGCAAATTAAGAATACATTTAATAAAAAAGATAAATATAATCGCTCAAAATGATAGGTGCTCAAAATGTTTAGGTTTTTTATTATAAAAGGTTATTTACGGGTTTTTTCATTAAATTTTCATTTTTTGAATTAAAATAAGTTGATCTGTGGCCAGGCGCAGAACCGACCGACGGTTTGATGAAATAAATAAATTTCCAGTTAAAGAAACAATTTCAAATAATTTTAATATATCTATTAATGCAATAAAAAACTGATATGGATATAATTTAAATATTTTTAATTTTATTTTATTTATAACTAGCTGATCAGAGCGCCTTCGGCGCTCTCCACATCTAGACGGGGGCTCCGCCCCCTGTACCACCCCCGAGTGTCCCTATTTTGAGCTATAACCATCTAACTCCTACCCTATCCTATCTCTCTCACGTTCCTTCCTACATTGTCCACCCTGTTCACAATTGGTCTTCCAAACGGACGTTTTCCAATCGAACTCCCACCAATATATTTTCCTCTCCCATGCTAGCCATGTGCCCTGTCGGCCCCAGCCTTCTCTATTTTATGACCTATAATTTAATAATTTTGATCCCCTTTGATAATAATTTCCCGATTGCAACCTCGATTTAAATTCTTTGCAAATATTATTCTCTCTGATACTAATTATTTTGTCTTATCACTATTAATTTCAAACCCCATCAATTTTCCTGCCTCGATTAATTTTTTTATGCTACTTTAAATGTTATTAATTTATTTAAAAAAAAAATCAGAGTAAACAAAATAAAAATAAAATATAAAATTAGCATAACACTAAACTACTATAAAAATAATATTAAAAAATATATTATATATTAAAATCTTACGTGAAAATCCAATTATGAGATCAAATTTTCTTAATTAAAATAATTTACTCACATAATCTTAAAAATTAATAGTATTAAATTATAGCCGTAATGTGAATGTTTTCAAAGTTTAAAAGGCCAATAAGATCAATTGAGATATTGTAAATATCAATAGATATATAAAAAGATTTTTATCTGCACATTGCTCAGAATTTAAATTACCGCCAAATTATCGCCACCAGCGCCTCTATGATCTAGTATGGTAACTAAACTGGTAATGGTAACTAAACTATTATATTCTTTATAATTTTTTTAAAATTTTTCTAATTAAAAAATCGAAAATCGGGCTTCGAGGTCTGGTGGCCAGCCCCTTTGTGCTTCCGTGTAAAAAATTCCAGGTCCCTGCGTGCGATAGTTTTTGCTGGAGAGCTCGGTCAAACAAACACACAGACAAACAGACAGACACATTACACTTGCTTTTATTATTATAGATATATAAGGAGGCGCGGCTGTAACGTCATGAAGGGCTGGGTGATGTCATATAATTTTAAATTAAGAAAAAACTAATGAAGATGATTTTTCCAGAGAATAAAACCAATACAAAGTACATGGTTCGTAAGGATTTGTAAAAAATCTCCTCCTCATGTGAAATTTGGTGTGAAAATAACCCTTCCCTTTCTATCGTCGATCGGTAATACTACTACTTCCGGTTTCCGGATATACACCAAAAGTTGATCAATTCATCATACTGATACATTAAGTAAATATACCAAATTTCATCAAAATCCGTTGGGCCGTTCAAGCACATCTTTACGGACGGACGGACAGACGGACAAACATCATGCTAAAAATACTTTTTTCGGTTAACAAAATGCATGATTCGTGGAGATATGTAAAAATCTCCACATATGAAATTAGGTGTGAAAACAATAACTCCCTTACTATCGTCGGTCGGTAAAAATTCACCCATTTATTATTTATTTATTTATCATTTTGATTGCTTATATTTATCTTTTTTATTATATGTATTCTTAATTTGCTTAATTATTAAATAAAATTAAATTTCATTCCGAGCCCAACCTGAGAGGGAATTTTGGTAGAAGGAATATTAGCTTAGAGGGAATTTCGGTTCGGGGGCAATTATGGTATGATACGAACATCAACATTAACAATAGTTATTATTAATTGAAACAAAATTATTTTAAAAGAGTTGTGATACCGGCATCATAATTAATCCCTCATACCTGTATCAAAACGGTACAAGAGATATATAAATGATTGATTTACCATTAAAACTTTAATGAAGATGATGGTTACTGACTTATTTATAAATCCATATTGAATAAATTATTTTTTTTTTCCTGTTGATACACTACAAAGTGATTTTTTCTTGTCTCCTGGATGTGATTCGTTTTATAGATTGAACCAATAAATACCCAACCAAAGTGACTCATAATCCATTTGGCATAGGAAATATTGAATTGAAACTGCCGCTCTCTCTTAATAAATGATAATAAAAAGACAATTTCGTAACGTGATTGTGTTTCGAAGATTGGCTGTTTCGCTGACTTGGCACACGTCTTCCAAATTTGGTATGCAATAAAGGATGTGAATGTTCGTGACTTTGAACAGTGAATGTGCTCGACTCACTTTGACAATTGCCGCAATTTGACCGGCCTCCAAATTACTTGCTCAGTCCTCGGCCTCTTTTTCTTCAATCTATAACGATTGATAAATGAAAATAAAAAATTTTATCTACTGACGTGTCATATGGAATTAAAATTAAAATTAAATGACTGCATTTATTGATATAATTATCCTTTCTTTTCTTTGAAAAGGTTTTTCCTTCAAAATTTAAACAAAAAATCTGGAGCGTCTCGCAAATTTCAATTGGATAATCAAACTTTTTTCTATATTTGAAAATTAATTAATTAAAATTTTATTCCATTTGATCATAGGATTTAAGGTTTTTAATATAATTTTCCCTGATAACATTTTATTGAAATAAGAAGAATTTGAATTTTTCTTCTTTTGGGACGCGAAGGCATTGCACCAGCATCTGAACAACTCATATGACCACAATATTTTTTTTTCAATAAAATAATAAAATATTAATTTCGAAACCACAATTATTTATACGTATTTTGTGATCATTACTTGATAAGAACAATCCAGCATGCAACGTGAAATTGAACTGGAGAATGAATAATGAGTGAAAGATTTTCACGCTCTAGCGTGTAACTGGTTTCTATGACAGAACACCTCAACACGCACCAGCGCGTTTTTGGCTCTTTGCTGATGAAACCACGTCATGTGCTGCCGCGTGATTGTCAGTCAACGTGTTAAAAAATAAGTTGATCTGTGGCCAGGTCCGAACAGACCGACGGTTTTAAGTAAATTAATTCCAGCTACAGAAATAATTTCAAATAATTTTAATATATCTATTAATTTAATAAAAAACAGATATGGATACATAAATAATAAATATAAACATTTTTAATTTTATTTTATTTATAATATATATGCAAGACCAGGCTGTGACGTCATGAATGTCTGGATGACGTCATATAATTTTAAATCAAGAAAAAACTAATAAAGATGATTTTTCTCGAGAATAAAACCACCACAAAGTGCATGATTCGTGGTGATATGTAAAAAATCTCCTCATGTAAAATTTGGTGTGAAAATAACCCTTCCCTTCCTATCGTCGATCGCTAATACTACCACTTCCGGTTTCCGGATTTGCACCAAAAGTTGATCAATTCATCCCACTGATGCTTTAAGTAAATATACCAAATTTCATCAAAATACGGACGGACGGACAGACATGTTAAAAATACTTTTTTCTGTTAAGAAAATGCATGATTCGTGGAGATATGTAAAAATCTCCACATGTGAAATTTGATGTGAAAATAATACCTCCCTTACTATCGTCGGTCGGTAATTAAAAAAAAATTCCGGTACTTTCAGCGATTTAATCAAGCAGAAATTCTATATATTTTAGTTTTATACAATTGTTAAACATGGGAAAAACGATCAACCATATATCTTTATTTTTACGGAGAGTTTAGAGGAAAAAAATGAAAACGTGGTAGGTAATGGTCCTCCTCCGAATGAGCTACATTTTGAATAATGACCGTGCACCAAATTTCATTATCTAGCTCAAACCGTTTTTGCGTAATCTTGTCTACATACACATACATACACACAGACATTTTTCTCAACCTTAGTGAAAATGACTAATGGACCTTCAAAACGTATAAAAACATCAAAATCTCGACATCTAAAAATGACGAGATAGTAAAAAGTATAATTTCATAAGTCAACAAATAATATATATATATATATATATATATATATATAATATCAGTGTTATATTTAATTTTTATTTTAGAATATAATAAATTTTAATTTGAGTGTTTATATTCATCATCGATAAAAGACAATTTCTTTTGTTTTTTCTTTTTTTCTATAAAAAGTCAGTATTTTTATTTCTTTTATAAATTATAAAACAACACATACCTATATGTATATAAAACTCTCCCCCTCATCCCCCATTGTCTTTTGTTTCAAGATTCTTTCTTATTTCAGCCCGCTGGCACGTTTCTTAAATATACATTTATATTTAATTTGATTCCCATTTTTTTTGAACGGTGAATGTTCAGTTTAGTGTCGACAGCGAGAGAATGGCTCCGGGGGTCCATTTCCATTCAGACATAACAAAATCCAATTCCATACATTTATATACCAGAAGAAGAGAGATAATGAAAGAATTTAGAAAACCATTAAAATTATCATTTTCTTGCTCACTCTTTTTTTTCATAGCTACATCTTATCCATCGTAAATGATATCCTTTATAGTTCAATTAAATATTATAATCCAATGTATAAAAGAATCATTCTTCTTGTTAGTCAAGTCACTCACAAATGCAGAAGGATAAACAGCCTTTAAGCACATTTTTATTTTTATTATTATTATTATTATTATTATTATTAACATTACTTTAAATCCTTATCCATCATACGAAATAGTCTTATAAAGAGGTGGAGAGGTGAGCAGGTTTATAATATGCCTCTTAAGAGACTGCCTGTTGGATATGCAACCATTTTAATAAATTTCTATAAAAAAGTAAATTAGCGAAAGATAATGGAAGATAATGGATGACACTGATCCTAAGTAGATTTTTCCTCTATATGCATTGTTGAATCTATTCATTTCATTTCATTTTAATTTGATCATTAT
Organism: Labia minor; assembly: GCA_963082975.1. Taxonomy (NCBI): domain Eukaryota; kingdom Metazoa; phylum Arthropoda; class Insecta; order Dermaptera; family Spongiphoridae; genus Labia; species Labia minor. Next base: position 114,317,690 of record OY720344.1, read on the forward strand.
AAAAAAATAAATACCTAACTATATTTTTAATTAGATTTAATGAAAAAAATTTTGAAAGAGCGCATCCTTTAATAATAATAGATTTAACCGTAGGCAATCGTTGAAAAATTTTAATATATTTTATAAATTAAAATTAAATTTAAAAAAAAAAAAAATTAAAAATAATTTTTAATTAAAATATTCAATAAATTGTTTTTTTTTTATAAACATTTCGGTTTTTACACCATCATCAAGTGTTTGTTAAGGTTTATATATTTTTTAAGTTTAAAAAATATATTTATTTATTTATTTATTCTCTCCTCGCTGTTTGAGAATTTTAGAAAAATATATGATTTATATATAAAGAATCCATAAAACAGGTATATTTGAATTTTAGTTTATAGAAAATATATTATTCACATTTACGTTTTGATAATCAAAAATATATAAAATATGTAATAAAAAAACCTCTGACTTTTGTTCGTCCTACGCAAGTCGGTTATATCAATTAGGTGCCTTTAGCTTGATTTTCTTGATCGGAAGCGCTATCAAGTAGCTTTCCCAATGTTGATCCCGGAGGTTGGGTTGACGCCAGCTAGAGAAATTCCCTTGCCAGGCCCCCGGGACTAATAAAATAATTAAATTTAATTCCAGACAAATTATTCTTTCTTCCTTCCTCTCTCTCTCATCAGTGGCGTAGCGTGATCTATGTGCCCCCCCCGGCCCGTCGCCACTGTCTCTCATTATATATATATATATTCGCTAGGTATTATAGAATATTTAGATAAAGATAAAAATTTATTAGAGAATTTATTTAAAAAAATAGTTAAATAAGAAATAAGATAAACAAGTCACATAAGTGATATGAAAATCCTTCTGATTTCTTCTATTTATCGTTTTAGGTGTTCTTTTATATTTCTACTTTTTGTTCGGTATCTTCTTAAATAAAATATTTCTTTGAATTATTCTATATACATTTGTATTGAATAAATAAATAAAAAGATAGATATATTTTTTTTTTTTTTTGGTAAAAAGTCAAACAAATGGTCTGTTTCTCACAGAGTTTGTGATTGCGTGGTGCGTGCAACACCTGGCTGATCGCGCAAACCAGTACGAACTTGTCCATCTTTGAATAAAAAAAAAAAAAAAAAAAAAAGGAAAAGACCTTAAAAATATTTCTACTAGAAAGTCTTAAGACATGACTGACTCACAAGTGAACATGTTAAAACAGATTCTGTAAAAGAAGAGAAGAATGAACTACTGGTTCTTTTGTCCGGGAAAACACAATGGAGCAATCGATTGGGGTTCATTTGCGTGATTTATGGATCAACTACATATTAGGAGATTTTGGTGCAAACTTGTAGCTTATTAAGATTTGCATTTTATACCACACACATTATTATATTATTTTTATTAAAGTTAAGTTTATTCAAATAAAATAAAAAAAAAAAATAGTCAGAAGGAGGGTTCAGAAATTTTCTTCAATTCTTTCTTTACTCACAAATTTAATTTTACTTACATTTAATTAATTTAATTATTTAATATATTTATTTATTCATCAGATGATGACCCTTGCCATCTGAAATTTTTAATTAATAAAAAAATAATTATATTAAAATTTTAATTTCATTAGACATCCAATTTTTTTAACGACTAATAACAAAAATTGGAACTTAAATTTGATTAAATAATAATAATAATAATAATAATTTTGTTTTGTTTTTTACTATCTCGACAGAGATAGTATTGCGATCATGAAAATTTTCAATGTCGAGATTTTAATGGTTTTATACGTTTTGAAGGTCCGTGAGTCATTTTAACTAAGTTTGAGAAAAATGTCTGTATGTATGTGTGTGTGTATGTATGTAACCAAGATTTCGCAAAAACGGTTTGAGCTAGAATGATGAAATTTGGTACATGGCCATTATTCAAAATTCATAGTAATAACTTTTGAGAAATGTAGCTCAATCGGAAGAGGATCATTACTTAAAACGTTTTGATTTTTTTTTCCTCTAAAGTGACCGTAAAAATAAAGATATATGTTTGATAATTTTTCACATGATTAAAAATTGTATAAAACTGCTATACATAGAATTTCAGCTTGATTGAATCGCTGAAAGTACCAGAATTAATTTTTAACACTGCAATTCTCACGCGCCATCACGTGAAGTGGTGCCATCAACAAAGAAGCAAACATGCTCTGGTTTAATAAATATTATTTATTAATTTTAAATTATAATTTATAATTAATTAAATTTAATTTAAATATATAATATATTATGTTATTTAATCCAATTCAAATTTGCGAGATAGTCGAGTGGAGATACTCCAGCTTATTTTTTTTACTCTCTACACTTGTAGAATTTTTTTTTTTTAATTTAAATTTATTTATTCATTAACTTTCATTGACATATAATTATTTATGTATTTAATAAATCATTTTACGATCTAAGGCATTGCAAATTAAGTTTTTTTTTTTAATATTAAACTTTTTTTTTTTATAAGTCAGATATCAGTAGTAAATCTGCCTATCTTTGAAATAATCTTGTATTGAGAAAAATAACTGCCTTGTTAAGTATCGATTCCAACAAATTAAACCAAGACAAGTAAAAGCAAAAATAAGAAAACAAAAAAAAAAAAAACGATAAATAAAAATATATAATTCATCTACAATCTACCGTCAATTAGTTTGGAGATATGTATATACTTTTTAAATAAAATAAAACTGCAATGTGTAGTTTATAGCTTGTGATTGCAATCAGTAGTATCTGATGATATGTCTATATAGTGAATATACCTGTATTCAATTAGAAAGATGAAGATTAGTATTCAAATGCAATTCAAATGAAGAATTGATAATAGAAATAACCTGATGCCACTACGAACCTGCATCACACAAACATCATTAGAACTAAATATCACAAATTAAATAATAAAGAATTTAATGAAATTTAAAATATATAAATTATATTATATAGACTTTTTTAAATCAAATAATAAAATTAAAAATTAAATAAATTATATAAATAGTGTAAACTTTTGAAAAAATTTCTAGCCTATTTTCAAAATACTTAAATGTTTATTTATTTATTTTTCATATTATTAATTATTATAAAAATATATAATTATTTATTAATAAAAACAAAAACAATGTTTGTTTACGTCGTTCAAACAGTGTCGAAACTTTTTGTTTTTCATCAGTTTTAGTGGACCCATACTGAAAGAAAAAGCTAAAGTGTTCGCTAATTCGCTGAAAATCAAAAATTTTAAAGCCATCAATGGCTGGTTAGAGAATTTTAAGAAACGACATGATTTAGCCTTTAAAAAAATATTATTAACCTATCCCTAACATAGGCCCTAGATCCTTTGGACTTATCGAGATTCTACTGTATATTATGGTATTCTGTGTATTATACGTGTATATACTATAACTAGGGTGACCATATTTCGAAAACACCAAACCGGGACAAACGGTTTGGTTTACCTTTTTTTTTTTAGAACCAAATTGAAAAAATTTTTAAAAAAAATACGAATGTCCTAAATATTTAAAAATAGGATGTCCCGAAGACATTTTTCGGGACGCAGCCCTTAAAAACGGGACATTCCCGGAAAACCGGGACGTTTGGTCACCCTAACTACATATATATTTCGATTGAACTCCCGATAGCTCTTTTACAGTAACTTCTTTAATTTTAGGTCATATTATCTTTTGATTTATTATTATTTATTAATTATTAATATTATAATATGACATTGTTTCTTTGCCAAAAAAGATATTGATTGAATATTGGAAGGGTAGAAGTGTTCTTGACCTGGACTGATGATACGCTCTATTTAATATAATAATAATAAGTATAAACAAAACAAAAAGCCCTTTATAGTGATTCAATTCTTAAAAATTATTTTAAATATAAGATAAATTAATATGAAAAAAATTTTTCAAAAGTTGATTTGTAGCCAGCGTTCCCAAATGGAAACAACAGAAAAAATCTAAATAGCGTTTGTAAACTGTCAAATTTGACACCAAATTTGTGCTAGTGTAAACATGTTATAATTTAACTTTTGTGTTAAAAGAATATTTGATAGCTACAGCAGTTATTAGTACTTGCTTGCAACAAAAACAAAAAAAAATTTTTAAAAATTAGTAATTGTAATTTTTAAACATATGTAAATTCATGATAAGGTATTATTGTTTTATTGTTTTTATAAATTTCTTTTATTTACTATTTATGTAGTTAAAATTAGTTAAAATAAATAAAAAAATTTCATTTAAAGTTTATAAAACATTAAAAAATAAATTGTTCCCATTTGGGAACGCTGGTTTTTCAGCTGTTATATAAAGATTTTTATTTTATTTATTTTGGATGGAATGATCAACTTATATATTTTTTTAGTTAGTCACACACAATATAAATATCAACCTAATCAAAATAAGAAATATATATTAAGTAATTAAGTAGAATTGAAAAATAATTTCATGAAATTTGGAATATTTTCTGAAAAATCGATGAAATAATGGTACGATATTTTGGTCACTATTTCATGAAGCAGTTTATTCAATAAATGCCTGTTAGATTTGTACTAAAGCAGTGGTTTATGGCCTGTACAGGATTTTGTTTGCCAAATGGAGGTGTACGATCCTTGAACAAAGTGGAAGAAAATTTTGTCTTTGTTTGGGAATCTATGTTTTGTTAATTTTTTATAATTTTAAAAACATAATTTGATGTTTATAATTTTTTATAATTCTAAAAAATAAAAAAATAATTTGATGTTTTATAAATGCATTTTTTTATTTTATTTACTGGAATGACCAGCGTTCCCAAATGGGAACATTAATTTTTATACACCAATAACCCTTTCAAAAATATTTTTTTTTGTAAAAATATATTTTTTTCTATATTTATCTACATGATATCTTATGAAAAACTGAAAAAAAAATAAAAATAAAAAATTTGGCCACCAATGGGATTAAATAATAAACAAACAAAAATGTAAGTATAATATAAACCTACGTGTTTATAAAATTAAATATTTTTGAATACAAATTGATGTTGTGAAATAAAAACTGCTACACCAATGGTATTTTCATTTTTAAATTTACAAATCAATCGGGAAATTACAGATCATATTTCGATTCAATCAAAAGATGAAATAATATTTTTGGAAAAATGAAAATTGAAAATAAAAAAAATAAGTTGACCTGTGGCCAGGTCCGAACCGACCGACGGTTTGAAATAAATTAATTTCTAGCTACAGAAACAATTTCAATATATCTATTAATGTAATAAAAAACAGATATTGATAGAACATAAATATTTGTAATTTTATTTTGTTTATAATATATAGCTGAAGTAGCCGGCGTTGCCCGTGATCATAATAAGGAGGCTGTGACGTCATGAAGGGCTGGGTGACGTCATATAATTTTAAATTAAGAAAAACATAATGAAGATGATTTTTCCCGAGGATAAAACCAATACATTCGTGGTGATATATAAAAAAATCTCCTCATGTGAAATTTGGTGTGAAAATAACCCTTCCCTTCCTATCGTCGATCGCTAATACTACCACTTCCGGTTTCCGGATTTGCACCAAAAGTTGATCAATTCATCCCACTGGTGCATTAAGTAAATATATCAAATTTCATCAAAATCGGTTGAGCCGTTCAGGCTGTACACATCTATACGGACGGACAGACGGACGGACAGACATCATGCTAAAAATACTTTTTTCTGTTTAGAAAATGCATGATTCGTGGTATGTAAAAATCTCCACATGTGAAATTTGGTGTGAAAACAATACCTCCCTTACTATCGTCGGTCGGTAAAAATAGATTTATTTTATTTTTAAATATATTTTTCTCAAATTGATTTGATTGTTTTTTCAAAATAAAATTTGATTTGCTTTCAGTTAATTATTATCCAGTAGTCAACTATTCAAAGGTTGGATTGAAGAATTAAAAAAAAAAAACAAAACAAAATGAAACATGCAGCTGATTTCTTCTCTGGAATGTATGATTTAAAGTTTTGTACTTAATTATTATTAAACAATGTGGCAGGTAACGACAGAATGAATCATCTCGTGCAAACAGATGGAGAAATAGAAGGCGGATGGGAGGGGAGGGGGGGATTGAGTCAAAATTAGTAAAAAATGTCATCCAATTAGCGTTTTTAAATAATTAATAATCAACTACATTGGATTTTTATTATGAATTCAAAGGTGGGTTATGTGTGTGGTATTGTGGGATAAAGTTAGACTGAATGGTCGTATTAGTGGTGGGATAGAGTGCGGAAGGAGGGGGAAATTCCTAATTGTCAATTAATACATAGCATAAAAGCAAAAACAGATGACAACATTAATCATCATCATGAAAATATCAAACTTCAGATTGAAAAATATTTGTCTTGTTTTTGTTTCTATACAATTTTTTTTTCCTATTAGCATTCATATTTCGAAGTAACAGTTAATCAAGAAGAAGAAAAAAAAATGTTTGATTTAATTGTAACTCTATATAAAAAATGATACAAGATTTGTAGATTTGTAAACTCTAAATCAATTTGTTTATATTAAAATATGTATTATTTTTCCAAACTGAATTAATCATTTTTCAAATAATTCGTTTAATTTAGCGTTTCTCAACCCTTTTTGAACCAAACGCCCAATTCGTAAGGCCAGCTTCATAATTCGCCCCCCCCCCCCCCCCGTATAAATTTTAACAGATAAAAATCATCTGACCTATTTTTTTTAGAACATATTGAAAAAAAAATTGAAATTAGCTGGAGTGTCTCCATTCGACTAACTCGCAAATTTGAATTGGATTAATTAAAATATATTACTTATATTTAAATCTAATTTAATTAATTATAAATTATAAATTATAATTAATAAATATATATTAAACCAGCTAATGCCCGTGTAGCAAATTTCATTGTCTACATACATACACAAATAGAAACATTTTTCTCAACCTTAGTGAAAATGATTCAGGAACCTTCAAAACGTATAAAAACATCAAAATCTCGACATCAAAATTTTTCGTGATCTCAATACTATCTCCAAAATCATCTTACCTTTTTTAGAGTTGAAAATGATTTCGCCCCCCCAAAAAATACTTATCGCCCCGCAAAATCGTATAGTCAAATAATAATAAGATGTCGATCGTCCTCCAGATTGAGAATCACTAGTTTAATTTTTGAAAAGGAGAGACAATGATTTTATTATGAATTCACTCTGAAAAGAGAGAAAAATTGGATTATATAAGAATTATTCAAGATCTATGAATCATAATTATTATTATATTGTCAAAAATTTATCATATTATCATTAATTTTATGATTAAAGATAATTTAAAAGAAACATTTATATGTTTATTTTTAATGCGAATGCACTTTATTCTGAATTTTATTTTTCTATACACTATAACATTTATAATAAATATAATAAATATTTTTTTTATTTTCTAGGAGTCACCCATTTTGAATTCCTTCCCTCTTTTTTTTTATAGCTTGAAACATTTCAATTTATTTTTTCTTACAAACATTTTAATTATTTCAAATTTCTTATGTTGAATGTGTAAAAAAACAATTCGAATATGAAATTAAATTCCAAAAGAAGAAAAACATATTTTTTTTTTATAAAAACTTGGTTGAACATAAATTAAAATAAAATACAACCAAAATATGTATGTATTGTATAAGAAGAACAATAAAAAAGAATTTCTTGATTTTTTTTTCATATTTTAATTTTTTTTTTTTTTTGTTTTGAAATTGGCTAAATCTTACTCAAGTGGATGTCAAATTAAAAGTTAAGAAACGCTTACCTTTACTGGACTAAAATATTTCTTCTTATGCTTTGTGTAAATTAATTAATTTTTTTAGTATCTCGCTAGAGTCGAAATCGCTTTTGATGTATTTATATGTTTTGAAGGTCCCTGAGTCATTTTCACTAAAGTTGAGAAATATATATATATATATATGTATGTGTGTATGTAGACAACGGGCATTATTCAAAATTCGTAGTTTTCTATCAACTTTTGAGAAATGTAGCTCAACCGGAAGAGGGTCATTACCTACAACTTTTTGATTTTTTTCCTCTAAAGTGACCGTAAAAATAAAGATATATGTTTGATAGTTTTAGAAAACATGATTAAAAATTGTATAAAACTGCTATATATAGAATTTCAGTATGATTGAATCACTGAAAGTACCGGAATTAATTTTTTAACATTGCAAATCACGCGCCAACACGTGACGTAGTGCCATCAACAAAGAGCCAAACACGCGCTGGTTTAATAAATATTATTTATTAATTTTAATTTATAATTTATAATTAATTAAATTTAATTTAAATATAATATATATTATTTAATCCAATTCAAATTTGCGAGATAGTCGAGTGGAGACACTCCAGCTTATTTTTTTTAACTATATGTAGGGTAAAGTATACAGTCGTTGGCCCGAGGCAGTCATTGGCCCCCTATCACTAAAACACTAATAAGAGATTTTTATTTTAAAAATTGTGCTATTAAATATGGTTATGTAATCTTTTTTTGTATGGTTGTATAATCAGTATAGAATAGCAAGGCCAATAATTATAACAGGGGGCCAATAACTGTATTTTTTAGGATTTTGTTTTTTAAAAAAGTGCTTATTGAAAATGTCATGAGAAAATGATAGGAGTTTCTTAAGGGGGCCAACGACTGTATACTTTACACTACGGTTGATTATTTTATATTTGACGTCCTAAACAGAAATATGGAATATATATATATATATATATTAAAATATATATTATATATATATATATATAAATAAATTAAAATAAAGTACAACCAAAATATATAATGTATTGTATTGTATAAGAAGAAAAATAAAAAAGAATTTAATTAGAAATATGGAGTTATACATAAATATTTATTAGTAAATACAAAACCATTCAGTTTAAATTAATTAAAGTATATCTTCTACCCTTAATTATGATTATTACATCAATTTCTAAAATTATATATCCCTCAATAAAAGTCTATTAATGAAGTCTATAAAAGTTTTAATTAATTTTAATTGATTCTATTCTAATCTATGAAATTTAACATTTCAGAGAAGATGTATGTTTTTTTTAATTAATTTAAAATGAGGGGTTAAATTTTCTTCTCCTCTCTCGTTCACTCTATTTTCTTTTTATTTTATTACATTAAGACTGTAAATTTCGTTTAATGTAGATTTAATTGAATGCTGTTGTTGGTGTATTATGGCTGTATACCAAGAAAAACGGAGAGCCTCGAGGTTCCTAACATCTTCAAGGAAGAAGATAATCAAGTTGAAACATTTGGCCAAAGTTAATGGAATTGGAAATGTAATCGATTAGTAAATAAAAGGGCTCTATCCTTTTTGTTGTTGTAGAAGTATATATATACATTTATGCTGGTCCTTGAGGCGTGTGCGGGCCACGCGACAACATACAACGGACATGGTGGTGGACAGACCCTCCCATCATTCATCCTCTCCAATCTATTTATATATATATATATACCATATGAGGGCTTTATATATATATATATATATATATGTAATCATCAATTATTTCATTAAAATGTGAATGAATCTATTTGTGTAATTAAATAAACTATAAATAGTTATTTTTTAAAAGGATAATTTAGAATAATAATAATAATAAATTTAAAAACATGATGATTAATAGATAAATACATTAAAAGATGGAGATTTGATGGATATTTTCATCATTTTATGAATTCTTGTGGTTCTAAGAAGAATTAAATAGAATGCATAGTTTTGCAATTTATCTTAAATTCTTTGTGGTTTTCAACTTTAAAATAATTATATAGTTCAATTTTTTGTTCTTAATTTATTTTTATGATGACATATTAGTAAATAGTAACATAATAGTTTCAGAACTAGTAATTGGTATGTTCTAAATTAATTACCATTTATAATTTAATTTCAATAAAGAAATGGTTTGTCAATATTTTGTTGGCGATTTAATATATTTACTATCTTGCCATACACGGGCGTTATAAAAATGGTAGGTTTCTATCAACGTTTGAGAAATGTAGCTCCAAGAGGACCATTACATACACACACTACGTTTATAATTTTTTCCTCTAAACCAGTGATTCTCAACCACTTCGAAATGTGCCGCCAAATTTTACGTTATAATGTTCAAATTAAGAAAAAGTACTTATTTATTTTATATATATGTAAATTAGCTGGAGTGTCTCCACTCGACTATCTCGCAATTTGAATTGGATTAAATAACATAGTATATTATATTTAAATTAAATTTAATTAATTATAAATTATAAATAATAAATATTAATCCAGCGCATGTTTGGCTTTTTATTGATGGCACCATGGCACGTGTTGGCGCGTGAGATTTGCAGTGTTAAAAAATTAATTCTGGTACTTTCAGCAATTAAATCAAGCTGAAATTCTATATATAGCAGTTTTATACAATTATTAATCATGTGAAAAATTATCAAACATATATTTTTATTTTTACGGTCACTTTAGAGGAAAAAAAATCAAAACGTTGTAGGTAATGACCCTCTTTCGGTTGACCTACATTTCTCAAAAGTTGATAGAAAACTATGAATTTTGAATAATGTCCATGTACCAAATTTCATCATTCTAGCTCAAACCGTTTTTGCGTAATCTTGCCTACATACATACACACATACACACATACACACACACACACACACAGACATTTTTCTCAACCTTAGTGAAAATGATTCAGGAACCTTCAAAACGTATAAAAACATCAAAATCTCAACATCGAAAATTTTCATGATCGCAATACTATCTCTGGCGAGATAGTAAAAATAGGTAAAATGTTTTTGCGATCAGGCTCTTAAACATTTTCGATTTTTCAATATGGCTCTACGTATTATATTATTTCAGAAATGTGCCAGACTATTGAAAAAGGTTGCCGACCCCTGATTATTATCATAAACTATATTACACAGTCTATTATAGGTAAGTAAATAACTTTTACACCTATGTTTTTCTTTATGTGCCGCCAAATTTTTAAACACTAAAAAAAAGGTTGAGAATCACTGCTCTAAACGGACCGTAAAAATAAAGATATAGTTTTGATAGTTTTTCATGTGATTAAAAATGATATAAAACTGCTATATATAGAATTTCAGCCTAATTGAATCGCTTAAAGTACTGGAATTCATTTCTTAAATTTCGATTTAAAAATTAAAGTAAAGGTTTTATAAATTTAACTTTAATATATAATAATTATTTAATTTGATTGAAAAACAATACTATACTGTAAATTTAAATTTTTTAATTAATTAATCTATTCAATTATACTTAATTTATAATTTATATATAATTAATTAAATTTAATTTAAATATATATTAATATAAGTAATAATTAATCCAATTCAAATTTGCGAGATGGTCGAATGGAGACACTCCAGATTTTTTTTTTTATTTTTTATTAATATCAAATAATGTAATTGTTAAACTAAATAATTCTCTAAATTAGAAATAATTTCATGCTAATTGTTTGTCTTTAATATTATAAATACGAATCAATTTAAAAAAAAAAAAAAGCATTATGTCAAAATTTTCTTAAATGAATAATTGTTTATGTTCAGGAAGCCTAGGTCATAGGTTCCCAAACTTTTTTGTGACGTAGACCCCTTGCCATGTTTTTCGGTTTTGGGTAGAGACCCCCTAAATTGATTTTGATTTTTTATAAAAAAATTTTCTTTTTTTTTTTGAGACATATTGGAAAAAAATCAAAAAATGTTTCAAAAGTCTTGTCGGAAAAACGATTTACCTTTTCTTTTAGAGCCGGGAAAACACTTAGACCGCCATAGACCCCCATTTTCATTTAATGGACCCCCAAATTTGTTATTCGCTGCGCCGTGGACCCCATGCAGGTTAAAATAGACCCCAAAGGGTCGTTATAGACCATTTTGGGAACCTATGATCTACGTCAATAAGACAAATCTACGTCACAGTCTCAGTTTTTTTTAGAAATTATTTTATAATTTCTATCATCCAATAAATAATTTAAAATAATGTTAAGCTTATAATTATTAGTATTTTTAATATTAAATGAGACTTTTTTATACACTTACTAACATTAAATTGTATTTTTAATAATTTAAATTTGTAATTGAAATTAAATTAAAAATTTCTATTTAAAATGTTGTTTAAGAATAAAATAATTACTTTCAACTCTCATTACTTACTTTTTCAATGATTCTATTGTGTTGGAATAAATTTGAAATTATTGAATTTTTCTTGGAGCTTAATGTAACATAGTTGAGTCTCCATTGTTTTTGTTGAGTGTAGGGTTATTGGACAGGAATTTGCTTTGTCGCGCGCGATGCCTCCCGTCGGCGAATTAGTTAAGAGTCAACGGCTATTATTCGGAAACATCAAACGTTTAACAGAGCAAGAGAGAAAATAAAAATACTTGTTATTAAAGTGCACCTGGCTGCAGTAAATACATACAACAAGCATGTGCTTCTCCAGCATTCGGCTCTTTATTTGGAGACCAAGGCACACGCCCGCCCGGCTTAATTATTCTCATAAACCAAGAAATACGACGAGTATTTAGAGGAACATTATTATTATATATCTGCAAACATCAACACATGAGATATTAGAATATTCAATGGAATGTTTCAAACCAATCAGGAAAGAAAATTCAATTTTTCAAGATTGTTGCCTTGTAAGTATTTTAATTAAATATATATATTTTTATTTTTTTTGTTAATTTTAAGAAAATTATAAATGAAGAATGAATGAATTTTTTGTTATATAATATACAAGGTTTGTCGAAAGAAAAGGTGAATTATTTCGGAACGAGTATTTATTCATCAATATCCATTTTGTACCCATCAAAGTAATTCCCCTCCGATATAATGCACTTATGCCAGCGCTACTTCCAATCGTCGAAGCACTTCTGAAATGCGCTTTTCGGCATGGCCATCAGCTTGTTCTTCGATTCCGACTTTATCTCATCAATGGTGGCAAAACGCTTTCCTTCCATTGGTCTATTCAGTTTTAGGAATAGGAAAAATCGCAGGGAGCCAAATCTGGTGTATACGGTGGTTGAGGAATGATTACGGTGTTGTTTTTGGCCAAAAAATCACGATCAAGCAATGATGTATGAGCTCGTGCATTATCGGGATGCAGAATCCATGATTTGTTTGTCCACAATTCCGATCGTTTGAGCCGTATTGCTTCACGCAAACGTTTCATAACTTCTTTGTAGTATTCCTTATTAACAGTACGATCTATTGAACTCATGATGCATCATGCCATTGTAATCGAATAAAACAGTGACCAAAACCTTTACATTTAATCGGACTTGGCGTGTTTTTTCATTTTTTTGGGACAAAGTAGACTCGCCGAATGCCACAGTCAACATTTTAAGTGCGTTGGAGCACTTTATTCCATTTTTAACGCAAAATTTAATACAGATTCTTTGATCTATTTTTTTTTAAAGTACAAAATAAAAGAACACACAAATAGGTGACTAACTTTATCAGGTGTCAAAAACAAACTACTAATCTAAAATGGCTGATAATGTCAACATATGAGAAACATATATGTACCAACATAACAAAAAACAAATTCAATAATCGAATGTACACAGCCCACGAAAATTCAAAATTCATCTTTTATTTTGTACAGACCTGATATGTTATATACGTAAGTAAAATAAATATGCTAATTTTCAATGATGAAAAACAGTGTTCATTTCATTTCAATTTAATCATTAATTGATTCTGTTGATTGTGGTTGAATAAAATTAAATTTAATGGTATGTTAGTATAAATAATTATATATATATATATACATTCAGGTGATATTAATGCGTTGTAATTATAATAAATCTTTTCTACATCGTCTTAACAATACTGCTCTCATATTATTACATTATTACGTTAAAAATAATATAATATTATGATTCCATTAAATTAAAAATAATTAAATCCATAGGTTGCATCTTCATGAAGATAATTGAATGCTAGTCAAACGATGAGATGGTATCATACTTAGATGACCCCAATGGTCATCGTCATCAAGATGAAGAGATGAAGCAATAACAGTAGCAACGAGAAATTATAATGCAATCAATATCTCTGTCGGAAAGAAATAATTTTCGCATAACAAAAAAGTGTTTCAGGTGATTATCCCTTCTCTTTGTTTTTTTTTTCTTGTTTCCCCCCCCCACCCGTCCCCTCTCCATTTCCCTCTCTCCTCTAAGCTCTGATTAAACCCTGACGAGCGAGAAGGCCTCCGGGTTAATTTCAATTGTATGTTAATGCGACATGCGACCGTCGCGTGGCCTCTTAACTGACAGACAGACGCACGTTGCCACTTGATGACCTTTAATGATTGCAACCATCATACAAAAAAAAATCATATTGCTGTGACTAAAACTACTTATTATACTATATTATCATTCTCTCAGCCACAATCTTTCTACTCTTTCTGCTTTTTACCTGTTTTTTTTATTATTATTTTATTTTTATTATTTTTTTTTACCAAACAGATGACATATGAATGAATACCTACAAAACAAACTAATTATGGGAAATCGTCAATTGGTTTCACTTGTTTTTCCCCAAATCTTCTGTTCGAGCATGGCCCGAACATTATTTTTGACAAATTTCGAATTTGCCCCCCTTCCTTTTTTGATTTTATATATTTTTTATTGAGAAAATTAATTTGCATACATTAATTAGTATAATTAACAAGTATTTATGTAATTTTATCATTGTATTATATAATTTAATTTTATTATATAATTTTCAAAAGGAAAGAGAACTTCAGGGGTTGGCATTTCCGAATCAAATGTGGGGACTTGACATGGTCTCCCCACTCATTCACTTATTACTAGTTGAATTATAGTTAACGCGTGACCATTTATTTTTTTTCCTAAAAACGGGACATTTTTTAATTTTCGGTAATAGTTTGGGGAGGCTATTTTTCATTATTCCTGTTTATTATAATGAAAATAACTGAAAAATATAGTAAATAATATAACAATAACTTAGTATAATAATATAATAATAAATATAAAATAAGTGACAAGCGACCTGAAAACGGGACTGTCCCGATCAAAACGGGACGTGTGGTCAATTTAATTATAGTGTACACTTATGTATGGGATTATAAGTATAGCTTTGCTAAAATATTTGAAATTAATTTTATTTAAAATTAATTTCTGTATAATTAAATCTTATTTTTTTTTATCATTTTATATATTTCAGTAACTAAATTTTTACGGAATTTTGTTTGTTTTTACCACCGGAGATTTCTCTTTGCATCGATTATCATAATTAAACTTTTCATATTCTTATTTTGATTTATTTTTTATTAAATTGTTCATTTTATCATATAATAACAAACCCCAATTGTTTTATTATTTGAAAACACCCTTTTAATCCAGATACAAATTTTCATTTCTTTCTTTGGATAAATTATTTATTATTCTATTCTTTGTTAGTTGGGTACTTTCCAATTTTCCGTAAAGAAGACCGATATCCTTATCCAATTTTAATTTTATCATTTTTTGCAGATTTTTATATAAAATAGCGCTGACGACACACAGTCAAAATTTATTCATATTAATTTAATTTAATATTATTAAAATCTTCCTTTTTCCCCATTTCCATCCAATTCCACGTGCGGGGGACCTTTTTTAGTTGTGAGTTTTATTGCCTTTTTCATACACACGTTGGCAGGTGTTTTTTTTTTCCAAAATTTTCACTTTGCTAATCCATTGTATGGTCCCCGCGCCCTTTCAGCTTCTGTGTATAAAAACAAATGATAAAGAACATTTTATCTGCTAAAATAATAGAATTTAAATTTAAAAACTAAAAATTATTTTTTTTTTTTAATGAATAAAATCTTAAAGAATTCTAAAGTAAAAGATGAATTCATTGTTATGATGAATGTGTGGAAACACTTGTTGTAGTGTATGGCTATACTTACATTCCATCCATTGAATCAATTGTCATTGAAAGTTCTTTGATAGTGGAATAAAAAGGGCCATTTATGGTTGGAGGAACCATCAAGATACAGAGCTTCCCTTGACGCCAAGGCTCCGACCATCATCGTCATTGCCATCCTCTCCAACCACCGAGCTATTCAATTGGGTCCATTGTGTCCCGCAGTGATGCTTATCATCCATCGCTTTTTGGTCAATCGCCCTTCATATGTTTTTCATCATCTTTCTTCTATATAACCTCTGAAAGAGAGCGAAAAAGAAAGAGAAATATGAAAGTCATAGCATAATAAGCTCTACGATGTAATTAGAATTTATTAAATGGACCTTCTTTCTATTCATTGAAAAAAAAAAAAATTGGAGAAGGAGAGTAGTAGGATGAAAAAAAAAGATATAATTAATTTTTCAGGAGGATTCACAGTAGAACTGAAATCCCTCAACTGGAAATCACAGACAGATAGGCTGAGAGATGATCACACTAACAAGATAAACACAAATCTTGGAAAATTATTATAATCACTCATTTAAATAAATATAATTAAAAATATTTAAACATAAATCAGAATTTAAATTTATTAAGTATAATATCTGTATTATATTATTATATTCATAATTATTGTCCTAGGTCAATATATTAATCAATACTTACTTGTATTATATATACAGTAGAACCTCGATAAGTTCAAGTTCAAGGGAAACACAAAATATTTTAAGTTATAGAGGTTTTAAGTTATCAAGGGTCTATGTTAGGGATAGGCGTATAGGTTAATAACATATTTTTAAAGGCTAAATCATGCTAAGCATTTCTGGCTATAAAATTTTTGATTTTCAGCGAATTAGCGAACTCTTCAGAGTTTTCTTTCAGTATGGGTCCACTAACACTGATGTTTTTGTTTCGACACTGTTTGAACCACGTAAACAAACATTGTTCTATATTAGGGAATTCGGCAATTTTTCGTCTTTTACATTGAAGACTTTCTCCTGATTCTTGTTTCTTCAAGATTTCAGCTTCAGAGGGTCAATACAGAGATTACTTATTTAAGTTATAGAGGTTGCGTATTTTAAATTATTGAGGTTTTGGGCTCTGAAGGGAAGGGAACATTATTTTTTGAAGTTAGAGAGGTTTTTAAGTTACCGAGGTTTGAATTATCGAGGTTCTACTGTATTACTGATATTTTCAAATTTGAATTTGAATTTGATATTTAAAAAAAATATCTAGATTGTTTTTCTAAAATTTTCAATTTGACTTGAATATATTGTACAATATTCAAAATTATTTATTTATTCTCATTTTTGGTTTATAATTCGAAGAGAGTTTAGGGAAAAGTATTATTATGATTATGAGTTTTTGGAATTTCTTTAAGTATTAATATTTCAAAAATCCATTTCGAACTTTTTTTTTCATTTAAACCGTTATAAATAAATATAAAAAATTATATACATTGAATTTATTAAATTGATTCCAATTAATTTTTATTTAAAAAATTTATCTTTTAATTTAACAAATTTCTGATTAATTGTTTTTAATATCTTGAATAAATATATTTTTTGAACTTAACTATATAATATATATTAAGTATGAAAATTATAATTCTATAAATTGGATGTATCTCAGTTAATATAATAAAAATATATTACTCCTATTATTTTAAATTTGAAGGATATTTTTGTCTTCATAAAAAGAAAAAAATAATATAAATTAAGTTTAAATTTTAATTATCGTATCTAATTGATCCGTTTACGTGAAATACATTTTTGAAATAATCGTGAGGGAATTTCCTTCACCTGTTCCCTCTCCTCTCCACCTTTCGTCCCCCTTCCCCATCATCAGATCGTGTGTGTGCTTGCCAATATGCAAACACTCCTTGGACCATCCAGCATTCAACGAGCCACTCATTCCTCAATTCTTCTTGAACATCGTCTCAAGTTCGAACCTCAGCCCCCCCGAAAAAGTTGAAATTTTTCCATAGAGCTGGTTTTTCATTTTATACCAAAAATGGACTTGATTGTGTCTGTTGTTAAAATGATAATGAACCTGTGTGGATCTAGAGATACAACAACATCAACAACAACAACAACTGGCAATGGTTGAATTAAAAGCATCTTATAGAAATTAATTAAAAATCAATGAGGGCGGTTGAAAATAGACATCATTTGTATGTTTTTAAATTGGCCATTTTGTGGTTCCAATTGTGATAACATTTGCATAGAAATTGGCAGGCAATTTTTCTGTATGGTTGATGATTGTTTATTCCTGAAAGATAGAAAGAGACAGCAAATGATTTGATTAATTGCAAATACGACTGTTGACCATTCTGAATATTTATGACTAATCTTTCTACATCTGAATGTAGAAAGAATCAACATGGACCAGTGAAGATATAAAAAGAGTGAGTATACACTGCCCAATTAGAATTGCTGTATATAATTTCCATATGAATTTTACTTAGGCATGAATAAAATTGTTGAAACAACGTCATGGTGATTCTTCTCTTCATTGCATTTTATTTCTAAAAAAAAAAAAAAAAAATCTCACATTACATAAATAAAAATTAAACATGAAACTAAGTATACCTACATAGATAATAGTATATAAATATAATGATATGTAGATACTTGTATTAAAATATAATTTGTATTTTATTTTTGTATTTTAAACTATTATTTGATCTTGTTTCAAAATTAGAAATAATTATCTATTCATCTCTCTCTCTCACAAACAAACTATTGGAAACTGAATTCTAGAGTTCTTGTTCTCAGCAAAAATATTCCTGCATCTCTCTCTAATCAGAATTTTCTACAATATTTCTTCTATAATTTATCCCTTTTATTTGAATTTTATCTAATTAAAATAAATAAATGATTTACGGATATCAGATGAACCAATTAAGCTAATATACGAGGTAGGGTCAAAAAGTTCGCGGAATTGGTTATTAAAAATTTATTAAAAATATTTATAACATTCTTACATTATTTCCCTTCAAAATACTCTCCTCCTGCATCTACACATTTATTCCACCGTTCATATAATTGTTGGAAACACTCTTGAAAGCCGTTTTTTGAAAGTTCCTTCAGCCGCTCCGTCGCATTTTCAATCACGATGCATGTTCAAGTCATTATGAAGAATGCTGTGAACACTCCCATGTGAAATACCAACTTCAGAGGCAATATTATTGATGGTTGTTCGTCTGTCCGCACGCACAATTTGTCGAACGCGCTCAACATTGTCGTCTGTAGTGGAAGTGGAAGGCCGCCCAGTCCGAACGTCATCATCAATTGTTGTGCGACCGTCGCGAAAACGCTTATGCCACTCGTAAACTGCTGTTTTCTTCATCGCAGAATTTCCGTATGCTTTTTTTAGCATCTCAAGAGTCTCCGAGGGTGATTTCTCCAGCAACACACAGAATTTAATATTGCCACGCTGCTCTAATGACGACATTGCGCAATCCGACGAAAGAAAGAAAGTACGATCTACAATATTAAACACCGAACGCACGGAACCAACTACAACTGCCTGCTAACCTCAAAAGCACATTCACTACCAGTTATGCCAAGCTAACAAACAAAAATTTCCCTTTCAGCTAAGAAATACTTGACTATAAGCGACCATTCCGCGAACTTTTTGACCCTACCTCGTACTTATAGTAGAAGAAGTAAATTTAAAATTAACGATAAACTAAGGTTAACATTGATAGAAAATAATGCATGGAGAATATGAACGCTTTTAAATTAAAAATTATAATTTACATATAATATATATAATTAATTTCTATTTCAGTAAAATAACAAGGAATTACATGACTTTTATGAATCATATATTTGAAAGAATAAGAAATATTGAGGTTCAATAAAGAAAGTTTGGTCAGAAATTTGTTTTTATGAAAATCAATTAAAAAAACAGATATGGATATAACGTAAATATTTTTAATTTTATTTTATCTTATCTTATTATGCTAGCTAAAATTGTATATATCTATCTATCTATATATATTGGTTCTCAAAAACCGCTCTAACGATTTTTTTCAAATTTACACTAGATATAGTATTTATAAAGAAAAATTAAGTTTTATTGATGATATCTCTTGAAACATTCAGCTTCATTATTAATTTCTTAATTGAAAATTATATATGGAAAACGTCAAAATTGGCCTCCATTTTTATTTGTATTAATATTTTTTTTTATTTAAAATATTTTAAAATTTATTATTTAATTTCGAAATAAAAATAAATATTTTTAAATATTTATTTTTAATAAAATATATATAGATATTTATTAATCTCTCTCAAAAAAAAAAAATAAAATAAAAAACATCAAATCTGCCTGCTAAGACAGTAAAAAAATGACAATTTTTTTATCTAAATATATTTAGTCCAGATGGTAAAGTGATGTTTTAACGAGTGGATTTCGTCGGTTCGAAACTCTCCGGGTGAATCGTTATTTAAAAATGAAAATGAAAATAATGAATTTGTTATTTTTTTTCTTTTTATCTATTGTTTACATTTTAATAAATTACTATTTTATATTTATTTATTCATTGTTCTTTTATTAAATTTAATATTTATTAATATTATTTATTATTAATTTATATATTGATGACATCACAAATGACATTTATATTGAAATTTGACTCCCGCCTTTTTTTAAAGAATATTGTATTAATATTTTTTTTATATTTAAAATATTTTAAAATTTTTTATTTAATTTCGAAATAAAATTAAAAATATATATTTTAATAATATTTTATAATTATAAATTACGATATATATTTATCAATAATAATGAATTTTTTTTTTTAACTTAATTACAGAGCCGAGGCTCGGGGTCCCGGTATGATCTTAATATATTGTGAGAATTAGATAAATAATGTAGAGAGAAAAAAATATTTAAAAATAGATATTTATTTAAATGAAATAAAATTATTTAATTTAGAGAATGAAAATGTCTATAATAATGTCTAAACATTTTTTCTTTATAATTTTACATTATAATAATACTAATTACAGTAGTTATAATATATGGGGAATTTTCAACTTTGACTGCCGATTTGACCATGTTCCCAAACGAATTTTAAAAAAACCAAGACCACTTTACATTTACACATTTTAAGCTCTAATCGAATCCAAAATCAAAATTTAAAAAATCGAAAAACAAACTCACAGATATATAGATTTTATAAATGAACATTTATACAATTTATTTTAATTAATTTGAAACATTTTAGGAAACAAATTTTGAATGGGTCATTTTTAGAAATCCCATTTAACAATTATAATAAATAATTAAAAAATTGTAAAATTTTTAAAGTATATAAAAATAAATTGTATAAATTGGTTAAAGGGTCGAGTGATAGTTCGGTGTCCCAGGTATATATTTTATATTAACACGCCTACTTTTCTGTATAATAAAGATATAAAGAATCATATTTTAATTTTTATATAACCAAGAAATCATTTTTTCACTTAAAATATAGTTGTAAAGCCCAAATCTCCGATCCATATAACATCATCGACTGGGCCGCTACCAAAAGGAGTCTTCTCTTGCTCTGACTAGGGCCACCGGTATTTGCCATTAGTCTCGAAAAAATAATATTAAATTTTATATAAATTTATAAATTAGAATATTTGAATTTGTTTAAATTTTAACACATGTAATCAATCATATGCATAAAGAATAGAAAATTTTGAAAATCAACTTGGTATTAAATTCAGAAAAAAAAAAATACTCATATATAGAATATATAGACTATTCGAATATAATTGAAACTCTTTCTCTCCCTCTATTTTAAATTTGAAAAAACGGAGTGTTAAGAAATTAAGATTCCTTATACAACATGGATGGTTAAATGAATTGGGCTCCCTACCTCCCTGAGAAATTCACATTAAAAATGTTTATAATATTTTAGTTTATTAAATCAAACTATTATTTTTTTATTTCAATATTTTTAATGTTAATACAATAATTTTTATTTTATAATCTATAAAATAATTTAATTATTTTTAAAAACAACGGTCTTCAATTACAATTTTTTTACTCTCTACTGACTGTTCATTTCATAACTGAAAATAGTGTCGAATAGAAATAGACGATATTACTTGGATTAATCTTATTATGCTAGCTAAAATTGTTTGTTTGTATTATTGAGGACCCCAGTTCAATTCATTTTAATCAGATTGATGCAATGATGCAACATTTAATAATTGTAATAAATAATTAATTGTAGATTAATATTTTTTAAAGGGTCGAGCGACAGCTCGGTGTCCCAGGTATTAATATTACCAGCCAAACCCAATAATAATGAATCATTTTTTTTAACTTAAGTACCGAGCCGAGGCTCGGGGTCCCGGTACTTTATAATATATAAGGAGGCGCTGGCTGTGAAGTCATGAAGGGCCAGGTGACGCCATATAATTTTAAATTTAGAAAAAACTAATGAAGACGATTTTTCCCGAGGATAAAACCAATACAAAGTGGATTCGTGGAGATATGTAAAAAAATCTCCTCATGTGAAATTCGGTGTGAAAATAACCCTTCCCTTCCTAACGTCGATCGGTAATACTACCACTTCCGGTTTCCGGATATACACCAAAAGTTGACCAATTGATGCATTAAGTAAATATACCAAATTTGTTGAGCTGTTCAATCTGTACACATACGGAAACAGACGGACGGACGGACAGATAAAATGGTAAAAATACTTTTTTCTGTTAACAAAATACATGATTCATGGAGATCTCCACATGTGAAATTTGGTGTGAAAACACTACCTCCCTATCACTATCGCCGGTCGGTATAAAGGAATGACAATATAAATGTAGCTATAAAGGAATTAGGAGAAGATACAAAATGGATGGAGCAGATGATATTATGATATGTGAAAGAATGCATACTTTGGAGTTGAGTATCAAGATTAATAGATTTCTCTCCATAACGATTTTTATAAAGTAACAATTTTGTTACACTTCATAAAAGATTTAATTATTTTAATATATATAGATTGTGATTATTTTATAAAGTTTACTTATATTAACAAAATTTTTATCTAACATTTAAATGTGAAAAATACTTCAATGATTTATTTTTATTTGTAGATTAAAAATTTTAATGTTAGTAGAGTGAATCGATCCATGGAGTGGAGTTCCTGCAACTATACTCGTACATGTTCTTGCATCTTTCTCTCTCTCTCTCTCACTCCCTCAATCATTATTTATCTAAATTTCTATCTAAATATATTCATATACATATATATATATACAACATTCTGATTTTAATAAATATTTATTCTTAAGTAAAAAATAAACGTTACGGAACCTCCCTATACACTCCCCCCTCCCTCACACCTCAAGTTTCTTCTCTTCCCTGCAGCGATGGCCATGAGATCTAAATTAGTATTATATATATATTCATTACTTTTCTCAAGTAGTGCTTTATGAACAACAAAATGCATCGCTTCAAGACTTTTTTCATGTTTGAAGATTATTATGATATACATTAGCGATTTACGCCTCGTTGCCCAACAACCTTTTCTCCAATCTTTAAATATATATACGAATAATTTAATTCTTTTTTATAAATTAAGATAAAGTGATGCATATCAAGAAACAAAAAGTTAATATAATAAAATACATATATAAATCAAAATTCAACAAATTATTATAATAAGATAAATTAAAAAGATTTTTTTTATCATAAGTAATCGATTATTCAACAAATAAATAAATATAATAATATGTTAATTAATATATCTATAATAATATATACATATTTTTCTTTTTTGAGATAAATATTTTCAAAAAAATGTCTCGTTTAAATTTAATTAAAAATTTTTCTTTTTATTCTTAAAATTTTTATTTACAACGACATGTAAGAGGTGAATTTTAAAATTATTTCCTTTTTTGAAATTTTTTATAAAATTAATAACCCATTCTAATCCAAGAAAAAATCTGGAGAGTCTCCAATCGACTATCTTGCAAATTTGAATTGGATAATCAACTTTTTTTCTATATTTGTAAATTAATTAATTAAAATTTTATTCTCTACGATCATAGGATTTAAGGTTTTTAACATAATTTTTACTGATAACATTTTATCGAAATAAGAAGGCAATCAAAAAATATTGTTTTGATTTTTTTCAACGTTTACTTTCATTTTCAACCTTTACTTTCATTTTTAATTCAAAATTTAAAAAAATAATTCCGGTACTTCCGGATATACACCAAAAGTTGATCAATTCATCATACTGATGCATTATGTAAATATACTAAATTTTATCAAAATTCGTTGCTGTACACATATATACGGACACAGACGGAGGGACAGACTTCATGCTAAAAATACTTTATTCTGTAACAAAATGCATGATTCGTGGAGATTTGTAAAATCTTCACATGGGAAATTTGGTGTGAAAACAATACCTCCCTTACTATTGTCGGTCGGTAAAAACGACTTACTATAAATGTAGATATAAAGAAATTAGAAGAAGATAAAAAATTGGATGGAGCAGATTAAGATATCTGAAAGAATGCATACTTTGGAGTTGAGTATCAAGATTAATAGATTTCTCTTCATAAAGATTTTTATAAATTAACAATTTTGTTACACTTCATAAAAGATACAATTATTATATATAGATTGTGATTATTCAAGCTGAAATTCTATATATAGCAGTTTTATACAATTTTTAATCAAGTGAAAAACTATCAAACATATATCTTTATTTTTACAGCCAGTTTAGAGGGGAAAAATGAAAATGTGGTAGGTAATGTTTTTCTTCTGAATGAGCTATATTTCTCAAAAAAAAAAACTACAAATTTTCAATATTGCCGAAGTACCAAATTTCATTATCTAGCTCGAACCGTTCACACACACACTCACACAAGGGCCTTCAAAAACATCAATTTCTTTAGAATTAAATTTGTTAATGTATAATTATTATCAGATGTTATATATGAATGCAAAGTATATTATTATTATTAATTAAAATTTTTTTTATTTTAATTTAATTCCCCAAATTATTTTATTTAATTAATATTGACAAATTAAATTATTTACAATATATTATTATATATTATAAGTAAATACGTATAATAATTTATGTAGATAAGATATATTTATGAATATTTATTGTAGTAAAGATATTGAGAATGAAATATAATTTGATATAATAGGAAGTAAATGACATTTTATAAATGATAATTTAAATGAATAAATAAAATAATGGTAAAATAAAATATAAAATGATTATTTTAAATAATGGGATGAATAATATAGAAGGGAAAGTGTGTGAAAGAGGATGTTATTGCTACCCTCAGAATGAATGATTTCCTAATTTGATGAGTGTAAAGAGGGTGTCTATCTGACTGACTGTTTGTGGGATTTAATTCATTTTTTGTTTTTTTTTTCCATATGTATGTGAAAGTTAATTGTGTAATCGAATCGAATGAGCCCGAGAGTGGCGAGGAGAGTGAATGAATGCCTGGTGGGCTGATTGGTTGGCTGGTGTTTGGGAATGCGAGCGGGTTCAGTTTTCTATGGGGGCAGTGGAGTGTTGGATGCGGGTTTCCCACGAGGCCCACGTTTCGCGCACCCACTCGTTTCACATTCAACGACAACAAACGACCTTCCAGGGGACATGTGGGCCTACACACGCACTCGCACACAGGAAACTTCCTTCATTCGAGATATCGCGCCCAGTTAATGTCCTAATACAAATCAAAGGTGGAGAACAAGAAGAAACTAGAACTAGTTTACCTTTGTTAATTTTCTTTTTTATTTTTTTATATATCACTCTCGTTTATATTCAATTTAGAAAATCGATAAACTATTTTAAAATTCTTTCAAAATAAAGGATTATATGATCATAAAAGGTTAAGTGACAAGAATATTAATTAAAATATTTATTTAAAATATATATATATATATATATATATACCTACTTAATTAAATACTTATATGATGGCTAGGGGTACGCATGTATTTTAAATTTTAAATGTATTTTTTTTTTTTGTTTTTAAATTATCTCTCCATGTGCATTTTTTATTATTACTATTATTATAATTATTATGTAATTTGTTTTTGTTACCATCTCGCCAGAGATAGTATTACGATCATGAAAATTTGTCGAGATTTTGATGTTTTTATAAGTTTTGAAGGTTCCTGAATCATTTTCACTAAGGTTGAGAAAAATGTCTGTCTGTGTGTGTATGTAGGCAAGATTACTAAAAAAAACGGTTTGAGCTAGAATCATGAAATTTGGTATACGGACATTATTTAAAATACATAGTTTTCTATCAACTTTTGAGAAATGTAACTCTTTCGGAAGAGAACCATTACCTAAAACGTTTTGATATTGTTTTCCTCTAAAGTGACCGTAAAAATAAAGATATATGTTTGATAGTTTTTCACATGATTAAAAATTGTATAAAACTGCTATATATACAATTTCAGCATGATTGAATCGCTGAAAGTACCGAAATTAATTTTTTAACACTTCAAATCTCATGCGCCAACACCTGACGTGGTGCCATCAACAAAGAGCCATACATGCGCTGGTTTAATAAATATTATTTATTAATTTTAATTTATAATTTATAATTAATTAAATTTAATTTAAATATAATATATTATGTTATTTAATCCAATTCAAATTGCGAGATAGTCGAGTGGAGACACTCCAGCTTATTTTTTATTTAATTGATTAGTGAAATTAATTAATATAAATTTATCATTTATTTTTTTTAAATAAATAATAAAATAATAGATAATATAATAATCTGTGATCAATTTTAAATATTTTTTTTAAAGTTATATATATAAATAAATGTAAGAGTAAAATATTAATTTATATCCCAAAAAGAGTTTTCTTTCTCATATATTTCTACTCTAGAAAGCTGAGAGAATATATTTTAAAAATCACAAAAAAATCATAATTTTATTTATTTATTTATTTATTTTTGTGTTTATTTTTATCAGATTAATATTCCCTCTTCTTGGTGAAGATTGGGATATAGGTA
The DNA here is from genome assembly GCA_963082975.1 of Labia minor. NCBI lineage: Eukaryota > Metazoa > Arthropoda > Insecta > Dermaptera > Spongiphoridae > Labia > Labia minor. The sequence goes on from OY720344.1 coordinate 114,344,681, forward strand.
TAAATACATATAATTTTACAGGGTGTCTAAAAAAAATGATTCCAATGGTTCACGTTATTAGCGTTATCTGGACAATAACGGTCATTAATTTGAATATTTACGAACATTATTATTTTAGTCTTTAATGAGATCTATCTTCTGTAATTCAAACATTTAAACTTGTTTTTATGTTCATAAATAATGTTTTTATAGTCATTCAAAGTGTTAGTACATTTTTTTGAGACACCCTGTATTTATAATTTTTTTTTCCCTCCATCCTTATTCTTACATTTATTTTATGATTTTGGTCGTGATTTCTAAAAGTATTACAATTTCTGGTAAATTCCCCCCCAAACCTTGTCCAAAAATTAAATTTAAAAGTGATTAGTTTTGTAACTGAGAACCAAAAAGAAAAAAAATATCTTTAAATTATGTATAAGTATAATCTAAACGTTATGGATAAATAAATAATTTATTTTGTCAAAATTTTTTTCTGGGGGAGACCCCCGTGCCCCCCCCTCCAACATAATAGATTACGCTACGCCACTATATATATATATATATATATATACCGTAGTTAGGTTTTTCGTCTCTTTGTCCAGATGTTGCATTTTATTCGAAAATATATGAAAAAGAAATAAGTCTTTAAATCTTTTTATATTACATTTAGTATTTACAATTTATTGAAGGTCTAGTATAATTAATTACTTAAAAGTATACGAATTGCCAAGTTGATTATAATTAAATAATTAATTTAATTCAATATATATTTTTATTAACTCTTTTAATTAATATTAAATTCAACAGCTGTTATGTTGCTTCATCTCTTTTCTTTCTTCTCCAATAAATTCTCTGAACAGCCCTTAAAACATTTAATGATTATCAAATTCTTGCTTGATTAGTTTTTTTATTCTAGACATAAAAGTTCCATTGGATGAACGTCATCCGCATGCAATGATCTTCATTATGTAAGGTAAATGAATATTAATGTCATTTCATTCAGAAAATGTTATCATTTTGTCGTCCCAATGAACTCAATTAGATCGTTTGAAAGTAGAGGACGTGAAAATTTAAAAATAAAATTAATTTATATTCTTATAGATAGGCATATCTAGCATTACTAGTTGCTTTTATCTATCTATCTATATATTTGAAGCAATAAATCATACAATAAAGTAGGTATAATATCAAAGAAAAGAAAAGAAAGAAATAAATTTTAATCATAAATGCATTTAATTATTTTTTTTTTTGATTGAATATTTATATTTAAAATTAATTTGTTATTTAGAATAGTATTAAAATATTAAGGGTGGAAAATTTTCAAAATTCAATCTTTAATCATTCAGAAATGAATGCCATCTATCGTCAATATAGCAAAATATAATCAGAAAACTCAAATTTTTTTCAACAAATATAAAAATTTTAAAAAAATTTCTTTAAATCATATTATAATAAATATTTCATCTATCAAATTTTTAACTAAAAAAAATTGGATGATTTGATTACATTTATTTTATTTATGTATACATATAAAATAATAAATGTATTATAAAAATTTGTAGATATATGCATGAATCGATTATTTTAAAATTTCATTATGCAATCTTTTAAATTAGACGATTTTTTTTTTTCAATAAAAGTGAAATAAAATTTATTTATTTCTGATGTAAATTAATAAGCAAACAAATTTAAAAACTTTGAACACTTTATTATTTATTATATAGGTTTGTTTTTTTCTTACTTATCGATTTATATATTTTTATTAATAATTTCGACGAAGTAATACATAAATATTTTTTAACTTTTTCAAAGTGCATTTATTTATAATTTGTTTTGTTTTTTTTGTAGCCTTATAATCTGAAAATTTTATTTTTCAATGTGGAAGAAATTATTCAGCCTGACATAGATATTGAATTATTGATTAATTTGCTTGAATTTTGTTGATGTTGTTGTTTTGCAGCTGATGCCTGTTACTGGAAGTCATTGCACCGGTGCATTCCTTTTTATATTCAACCCGCATTACTAATGTCAGCCAAAAGTGTACTGACAATCAGTCACAAGCAAAGAAGACTAAAAAAACTGCAGCATCAACAACAACAACAACAACAACAACCGGTCACTTTTATCAATATAATATTTCTTGAGTGACAAATATTTTTGGTACATTTCGGGGAATCAATAATAATCGTGGTGGAAATATGTGTTGTCATGTTCAATGACCTTGTACCTTGGCAGGAACGCTGACAGGTGACGTTCATCACGGGTTCATCACGATTCCATTCGAGCACAACATGTCCAATTTAAAAGCCCACACGTAGATTCATTTTACATTTAATAACACCCAACTCTCTATTATATTATACTTATATTATATAAATAAATAGAATAAATTTATTTTTTTTAATATTTATTACAAGAAATGTAAATAATTTGTTAATTAGTGGATGGCAATTATTTTTATTTAAAACAAAATACAACTATGAATAATTAAATAAATTATTTTGATATCATTTATGCATAGATATTAACATAATGTGTTGATAGCATAATTGTAACTAGTGATAACTGCTGTACAGGGAAGGATTGAGGAACACCAAAATCAATCAATTTGATGTCCTTTTCAGCAAAGTATCCATTTTTCGTACTTAAATTAATCATTTTGACATGCCATTGTAGTAGGCTGATCAAAATGCCACTCATCACGAAATAGAATTGATTTACTTATAGAAATATCATATGGTAAATAAATCATTTTACATTTTACAATTTTGTTAATTAAACACCAGTTCCGGTGAGCGGTTCTTTGGGTGTGCGCTAATTCACACGTCTATACTGATAAACCAGAAAGAATTGAACACATTATACACAACGGCAAATATGGCCGCAATTGCTGCATAGTGTGTGAAAATTAGATATCCAGATTGCACTATCTGTATAAAATTCTTTTTCCAAACCAGTTTCATTGAGATTAACAATATTTGTATTTGTTTGATTTCAATTTAAAGTTGTAAATCAGTAACTAAGACACCAAGCCTAACAAATTTTAATATAAAATATTATATACGAGTAAATACCTTTACTAGGTTTTGTTCACTAAGTTGGCGGAGCGATAAGATATGGTATTGGAAGACCGTCGATTGACTGAAAGAGATTTAATAAGCTTTAGGCATTTCATTGGGCATAGTGACCAATATTTTGAGTGTTAATTTGGGTTTCAAAATGGGTCCCGCATTCTCTAACGCTGGAGAAAAGAAACATTTGGATGCGACTTTTGCCAGCAACATGTGTAGCGTTTTAAGAAGAATAAAACTAAATTTATCCGTCGATTTAAATCAATGGATGAGACTTGGGTCTATCATCATGATCCTGAATCAAAACAGGAGGTTAAGGAGTGGTGTGAACCCGGCTCTTAGGCGCCGAAGCGAGTTGGTACCAAAAATCAGCCACGAAGTTGTTAGCATCAGTTTTTTGGGATGCAAAATAAATTTTGTTTATAGATTACCTTAAAACTGGCAAAACAATCAATTCGGATTATTATTGTAACTCTTTTACACATTTTTACAAATAAAAAATGATTTCTTCATTTCTGTTTCGCGAACTTATTGAACAAGCTAGTATATATAAGCAAAAAGGAAAAGAATAATGCATTGAGACAATAAAACAAAAAAAATATTTTAATAAATAAATCCATATCTAGAAGATTGATTAGTAAGTTGGTTGTCTTTGTCTTTTGACAAAAATGGTTGTCTACTAATGGGGTGAGGATTATTGTGAGGAGTGAAAAGGGTTGTCTGTTCTAATGATTGAATAGGAATGAAATTCAAGCTGAGAAAACACTTGTGATCGAATAGCGGATAACCAAAGTGAATTGAATTGGATTTTGAATAGAGACAATGGCATTAAGGGCGCTACCGCTCATCCACAAACAAACGCACACATTCACACAAATACACATATAGATAGATATAAAAAAAAATCATTCAGATAGATAGATAGTTATAAACAGAAGAGGATGACTCAACCCCATTTTAATTAAAACTCAATACAATATTAGTTTAACTATTTTTCAAAATCAAGATAACGAAAAGAAACAAAGATAAAATTATATATATATAATAAAACATTAATAAATTTAAAGTAAGAAAGAAAGAGTAAAAGAAATGAAAAAAGCAAAAAAAAAAAAAGAGAAAATGATAATGATATGGAGATTTGTTTTTCTCTTTTGAAAGTCATTAAAAATCAAAGAACTCACCAACCAAGGTAATATTATTAGTATTATTATTATTATAATTATTGCTATTAATTATAATATTATTCAATTATATATTTTTGCCCTAGAGAGAAAAAGATTAAGTTGATTTTTTTTAAATTAAAGAATTATTTTTTTATATTCTATTATATAATATACTTATGTATAGGATATTACTTTTAAGCTATAATCTGGTCCAATTTTTTTTAATGGAATTTGAAATAAATAAAATAGAAGTAAAATATTTCGATATATAAATTAAATATAAATCTGTCAGATGATTTAAAATATTTTTTTTTAAAAAAGAAACATTAAAATTAATTGGGATGTAAGTATTTATAATTTAAATTTTTAAACAAATGGAAAAAAGTGAGTAACTATTTTTTTAAAGGTATTAGAAAATTGAAAATTCTTATTTGATTGACAGGTCTTTGCAGTTTTTATATAAATAGGTCAGACGTTAACTATTTATTCTCTATATATACAATGAATGAATTTTTTTAATACAGAAAAATATTTTTATAAAAACCGGATTTTATTTAAATAATGTAGAAAATATTTTTTTACAATAAAATATTATCAATTTTGATTTGAAAGTAAATAACAAATCTTGACATCTGATTTATTTATTATTATTACTCAATTATATAGATAAGTAAATGCCAAAAGTCACGAGAATGGAAAGAATAAAAGAATTTATTAAAAAAAAAAATAATAATCCATCTTTAAATACATCTATGGTTAATAAACAAAAATGACGTATATCATTAAGATATGTTGTTGTTTTCTCTCATAAATAAATTTTTTTTTTTTGCTAAAAAATGGTAAATATGTAGATGGTTTTTAAGTCAAGGCTAATAAGAGACAAAACAACAATTCATGCAATACGAGAATCACGATAAGAAATGAAAAATAAAATATAATGTGAAAAATTAAATAACATTGAACAGATTTGTTTTGTTTTTTTATCGCTTTTTATACTGAAATTAACCAGAAATTTTATAGAAAGATTGTACTTTGGATTTTTAATTTTTTTTTTAATGTTTATTCATTTAAATCATTATCAATGGATTATTTTATTGAAAAAAGAAAAGAAATTGTTTTTAATATTTTTTTCAATCTATTCTTTATGTAAGTAATCATACCTTATAAGCTTTAAATATGAATTTATCAATTTAGATTTATTTTCATAAAGTAATTTATTATATTAAGGAGGCAGCTAGCCGAAAGTGTAGTGTAGCAATTTTCAACACAATAAGTCGGCGTTCGATTCTAATTCAATTCAAATTCAATTTAACATCAGCTGCCTCCGGCTCCAGGAACTGTCAGTTTAGTATTTTCAACTCTGATTAATTAAATTATTTTTAAAGATTATATTTTTGAGAATATTCGTCTGATGTAAAATTTCCATATCAAAATAACGACTTAAACATAATCAAATCAGAAAATTTTTTTTTAATTATTTCGTACGTCAGAAAATATTAAGATTATTAATTTCAATACATATTAACAGGATTAAAAAAATATATCCATAAACTATTGACATCATCAATAAAGTATAATCAAAAGATATTTGAATGAATTTTTCAAAAAATATTCTTAAAATTACATTTAATAATAATTATTATTTTTTTCTATTTAAAAAACAAAGTAATAATAAAATCAATATAAGTAATTATAATTAAATTAAAAATATAAAAGAATTAAAAAAAAAAGAAAAATTTAAAAATGAAGATTGAAGATTAATTAATTTTTATTAAAAAACAAAAAACAACAACAAAAATTAGATATAAAATTAAAATTAATTTAAACGGCGGCAATAAAATTAAACAAAAATTATAGATTAAAAACCACAAGATACTAATTAATTGAGATTCAGATTCAGGCATTTATAGAAAAAAAATTTAATTACTTTAATATTAATAAAAAAAAACAAAGATTATTTATTAACATTTATTAATATTTTGACAGTAAAGTCATCATCATCAGCAATATAAAATAATTGTGAAACAGTTTTAGTATTATTATTTTTTTTTAATAACTTTAAAAAAAAAAAAAAAAAAACATAACGACAAGCTATTTAGCATTAAATGAATGTCGTTTTAATATTTTTCATAATGAATATTCATTTAACATTTAATCGATGTAAATTCAATCTTTCTTTTTTTCCCCCACTCCAAATGAAATTCTTTAAATTTTTAACCGTGATATTTATTAGCCCCTTAAGGAAAATTAATTTTCGAGATAATTGAAATTAAGAAGAAAATTAGCTGGAGTGTCTCCACTCGACTATCTCGCAATTTGAATTGGATTAAATAACATAATATATTATATCTAAATTAAATTTAATTAATTATAAATTATAAATAATAAATAATAAATATTAAACCAGCGCATGTTTGGCTTTTTGTTGATGGCACCACGTCACGTGTTGGCGCGTGAGATTTGCAGTGTTAAAAAATTAATTCTGGTAATTTCAGCGAATCAATCAAGCTGAAATTCTATATATAGCAGTTTTATACAATGTTTAATCATGTGAAAAATTATCAAACATATATCTTTATTTTTACGGTCACTTTAGAGGAAAAAAAATCAAAACGTTGTAGGTAATGACCCTCTTCCGGTTGAGCTACATTTCTCAAAAGTTGATAGAAAACTATGAATTTTGAATAATGTCCATGTACCAAATTTCATCATTCTAGCTCAAACCGTTTTTGCGTAATCTTGCCTACATACATACACACACACATACACACACACATACACACATACACACATACACACACACACACAGACATTTTTCTCAACCTTAGTGAAAATGATTCAGGAACCTTCAAAACGTATAAAAACATCAAAATCTCAACATCGAAAATTTTCGTGATCGCAATACTATCTCTGGCGAGATAGTAAAAAACAACTCATTTTGATTTTAATAAAATCTATTAAAAAATGAAATTTATGTAAATCGTTGGAGCAAAGTAGATTAATTAATTAGCATATAAAATTCGTCTAGTTCAAGGAAAACTGATATATTATAATATATATATATATATATATTGTTGCACTCATCATTTTGTATTTAAAAATTGCAATTGTATTCAAAATAGAATAAAATCATCATTAACGAGAGTATATACCATTCGTTCCCTCGTTCTGCCCTCCCCCCCTCCCTCATCCCACTTCCCTTTCTCTTTCTCACTCTATCGATTACTTCTTCATGGTCCAATCTCCGTTTTGTTTCAAGGGTGTTACAGTTTTTTCAAGGTAAAGCCGCTTCAGAGATTAAATTAAAATTCAATTAACACGCGTTCAAAATAAAAAAAAAAACAACTTATAAACATTAATGTCTCCAATTATGGTATATGGCGTGAAGTTTTATAAATTATTAGAGAAAAAAAAAAACTGTAGGTATATAAAAAAATAAGAAAGTGAGAATGAATAAGGAGGCTTATATATATTGATCACACTTTGCATTTTATCATTTTGAAATAAATGCTGGCATACCAATCCATTCAATTGATCTTGTCCAGATCCTATAAATAGAATTATTCTAATGATATAAAATATAATTCCGATTGTAATATCAACTTGTCAAGTTTAAAATTGATATTATAGTGGAAAATTAATTATTAATAATATATTATCTAATATAAAATTTATTCTTTTTTGAAATTATAATTTAAAAATAAAATAAACAGAAAATAATGAATGAATGCAACGGCCATACTTTTAGAGAACTTTTATTTTATATTTATATAATAGCTTATATATTATACAATATTTAGAGAGAAATAAATTTGTCAAGGTTTCAAGGGAGGGACTCAAATGATTAAGCAAAGATATATAGAAAAAAATTATATATATGTAATATGTTTTGAACATGTATATACGAGGTTTGTTTAAAAGAAATGGTGAATTTTGAATTATTTCGAAAAGTATTTATTTATTCATCATTATCCATTTTGTACCCATCAAAGTAATTCCCCTTAGATATATTGCATTTATGCCAGCGCATTTTCCAATCGTCGAAGCACTTCTGAAATGCTTTTTACGGTTTGGCCATCAGCTCGTTCTTCGATTCCGACTTTATCTCATCAATTGTGGCAAAACGCTTTCCTTTCATTAGTCTCTTCAATTTGGGATATAGGAAAAAACCGCAGGGAGCCAAATCTGGTGAATACGGTGTTGAGGCATGATTATGCCAGCGCATTTTCCAATCGTCGAAGCACTTCTTCTTTTGGCCAAAAAATCACGATCAAGCAATCGTGATGCAGAATCCATTATTTGTTTTTCCACAATTCTGATCGTTTGAGTTGTATTCCTTCACGCAAACTTTGTATAACTTCCTTGTAGTATTCCTTATTAATAGTACAACCTGTTAGCAATAACTCATGATGCATCACGCCATTGTAATCGAAAAAAGCAGTGAGCAAAACCTTCACATTTGATCGAACGTGGCGTGCTTTTTTCACCATTTATAAACATTTTTTTGAAACAAAGTAGACTCTCCAAATGCCATAGTCAACATTTGTAGCACTTTATTCCATTTTGAACGTAAAATTTAATACAGATTCTTTGATCCATTTTTTTTAAGTTACAAAATCAAAGAACACACAAATACCTGACTAACATTATCAGTTGTCAATAACAAACTACTAATACAAAATGGCTGATAATGCCAACATATAAGAGACATATATGTATCAATATAACGAAAAAAAATCAATAATCGAATGCATACAGCCCATGAAAAGTCAAAAATCATCTCTTATTTTGAACATATCTCGTATACATTATAGAAAAATAAATAGATACTACTTACTATATGAAGCTTTTAACATAATTTTCTCAAATTAATATCCTTTATTGTACTCAAAATTCAATTTTGAAATATTTTATTTCTTTAATATTGATATTTAGGCAATTATTTTTATTTTAATAATATTTATTGTTTTGAGAAATATTTTCGATAGTAATTATAATTTTTTTTAATAATCCAATATAAAATAAAATTTTTAGGAAAAAAATACTTTGGGTTTTTATTTATCTATAGACATACATATTATAATCAATAAAATTATATTAAAAATTGAATCAAATTTAAATATGAAAAAGAGAGAAAATTCGATAATTTAAGTGATGTATGTATAAATACATATAAATATTTAAATTTTATTAAAAACTATATGAAACTATTTATATACATATATATAAATAAAATACTATGTTAGTGACATGAAGAATGTAAGAAATCAATGTTTTAAAAGAAATAACATCACACCTATTTAACTAAAAATGATGAAAAATAAATTTATTATTAAAATTATACAATAGTAGATAATAACATTTCAAATTCCAATTTTAAATTTAAAATGAAGAATAGAATAGACAGGTATATATGTAAAAAAAAATTATTTGAAATTTTTTCTTAAAATGACCATTTCTCATAGAAGTAATAATCATAATCATATCTTTTGTTGTTGTTGTTGTTGTTATTTTTTTTTTGAAATTTCCATGTACGGCTAATTTTATACACCCCCTCAGGGTCCAATCCAATCCAATTGAATTGTATATACATAATATTATGTATTCTGATGTAATATTCATAAAGCTCGGGTCACGGCTGCCATTTTCAAATGACAAAAGTTCCTATCTGAGAAAATTACAATTATAGATAACCAATTTCTCGAATTCTAACAACATAAAGCAACAACAACAACACTGCAACTCCAATCCAATCGATACCTTCCTATATAATTTACTCTACAATTACCTTTCCAATTGTAATTTGTTCCTCTTAAATTCAAAGAAGAAAAGACCCTCAGCATCGAATTGAATAAAAATTAAAGAAAATTTTTATTCGGCGAAAGAGTCGGGTGTGAGAGGAAAAAGAGAGAAGGAGGGGGGCGGATTTCAAGGATATTCAATCATAAGCCCTTTAGGGGAAAAAAATTCAAATTCAATTAAAAAAAAAAACAAAAACAAGAATAAGAATTGGTGTTTATATTCAGCTCCTTAATTTAATTCAAAATTCAATATAGTTTAACAACGATTGTAAAATATTAAAAAAAACTTTTTATTAACTACAATAAATAAAATGAAATATATTTTTTTTCGAATTTTGGAATTTCTATATTTAATAGAATTTTTGCATTTTTATTTTTTTGTCTATTCATTTAATATTCGAGTAATATATTTATATACGAGGTGTGTTCGAAAAGTAAGATGACTTTGTATTTTTAAGAAAAAATATTTATTTATTTATCAATATTTATGTTGTCCCCTTCAAAGTAATCCCCATTAGATACAATACACTTATGCCAACGGTTTTCCAATCCTCAAAGCACTTCTCATAAGCACTTTTCGATATAGCCTTGAGCTCTTCCAGCGATGCAGTCTTTATCTCCTCAATCGTTGCAAATCTCCGTCCTTTCATAGGTCTCTTTAGTTTTGGAAACAAGAAAAAGTCACATGGGGCCAAATCCGGTGAATATGGTGGCTGAGGCATGATTGTGGTATTTTTTTTGGCCAAAAAATCTCTCACAAGCAAAGATGAGTGAGCAGGGGCATTATCGTGATGCAAAAGCCATGAATTGTTTTTCCACAATTCTGGACGTTTTCTTTGTATTGCTTCTCGCAAACTTTCGAACACACCTCGTATATTGAATATTTCTTTTAATTTTTTTTGTATAAAATTTTTTTTAAAAATAAATTTAACTGTAGACACACTCCCGGAAAATTTTTAATAGATTTAGGTCGACTAAATTAAGAATCATATTTAAATAAATAATTTGATGAAGTGATTTTTTTTTTGCTTTATTCGCATTTCCGTTGTTATACCATTATGAGGTTGATGTTGCAATGCGCATAAAGCAAATAAATCAATCAATTTGAAACTTCACTTACAGTTTTAATTAGAAATTATCGTATTAAGTTTAATATATACTATTCCAACTTTAATTTTAATTTATTAAATATATATATATATATATTTTCAAAATTAGAAATATACGAAAGTCCAAAAGAGATTGTGTTGACAATATGATAATCATATATTTTTTTTTCTTTAAATATTTCCCAATCGTTTGAATTTATGGAAATGAAAAATATTTCATGGAATACATTAGAATGGATACAATATTCGATATTTGGTCTCGATAATTGTAGATATCAGAGTTGAAGATCGAATAGCAGGTGGGCGTAAGAACCTAACAAAAAGGGCTTAAGAGATAAGATGGGCGTATCTCACTCCTTTCTTGCTCTCTCCCGCCCGCACAAGCTTTTTTTACATAGTCTCACAACTTTAAACTTTATTTTATTTCAATTTTTTTTTTTGTAAGTTAATTCCATCTCACCCTTGAGGCGATCATGCATTTGTCCTGGTGGTTGATTGTTTCGGTACTCCACTTTATGGCGGTGCTTGTTCAAAAGAATTATATTAAAAAAAAGAAGAAACGCGCCCCCTTTGATGACGTCGCTTGTAAACTAATTACCCTAAATCAGAATCGAATATGTCATAATGGATTTTGGAGGGTTTATGATGACTGGGTTCATTCTAACATTCTAATGGTTCTGATGATGATTCAGGTGCCAATCGAAACTGATTATAGCTATATAGCTATCCAATTCAATCGGACATGTCTTAAAATCATGAAACAGGTGTCTTGTTAGATTAAAATAATATTTTATAAAAAGTTTAGAAGTTAGTCAATATTCCAACAAGTTCCTTTATTTTTTTTTTTTTTTTTGAGATATTAAAAATTTATATATTGTATTTAGATATTTTTTAATTAATTAATTAAAAGAAAAATGAAATGAAAGAGGGTTGAATTAATTACATAAAGAAAGAGGAAGTTGAAGAAATGATGAATTCATTTAAGGGAGAGAATTATATCTTCTGAAGAAGGCTGTTTTTCGGTTTCTACAATAATATCATTATTACTTATATATGCTATTTGCATATAATAAATATTATTATAAATATATTAGGATTATTTTCAAGTAGCATTTTACTGATTATAATTTAATTTTGGAAATCCTTTTTAAAAGTGCTTACTTAATCGAATTATTAAAAACAGAAAGAGAAATTATAACCAATTTGACGAAATTATCCAATAAAAAACATTGATTGGGAAAAATTTTAATTGATTTATATTAAAAAAATTATAAATTTGCTAATTTAAATTAAATTTTCTTATTTTTAGATTTATTTGTAGAAATTTCTGTATAGATGTCCTCAGAAAAATGAACATGGTTTAATAAACCAATGTTTAATTTATATCATCATAGGACATCTTACAATTAATTAAAAAAAAAAAATTTAATAAAATTAAATAAAATGAGCTACCTTATCAATTTTTACGACTACTTTTTAGTGATAATTACAACGAATATGTCAAGAAATAAATAATTATATAAAATATGTGTATAAAGAAAATAGCAATTCAATATCATCAACAAATACAGACTTATTTTAATTTTCTTCCGAGATAACCATCGTCCCCTTCTTTAGCCAATCGACGATTTCTCTCATTTAGATCTTCGTTTTCACTCAAATTTGCAAATTGCACAATTTTCCAAAATTATAAATTTTTAGAAAACATTAATCAATTATGAGTAATATTCAATTTAATTTAATTTTACTTTTAATATTATAGAATATTAGAATTTAAATATTATAAACATTCTTTGTATGGATATTTCTAGAATTATTATTTTTATTTTGAGTGTCAACTTCTTAACTGAGCCACTAGAGGCGCCACATGGAGCGTTGTTTATTTGGATCAGTTTTTTTCCCATAACTTTGGAACGGATCAACTTTTTTGAAATTTTCAAACTTATACCTTATCCTTGGGTCATGACGGTTCTATCTTCTCATAACTACCATTAAGATCCATGAAGCCGTTTAGAAGGAGTTTAGGATTGCGTAGTCGTTTAATTATATAGATAAATAAATATAATTCCTGATTGTGTTTTGAATGTTCATATCTCATTTAAATTTCAGTATTGAGATGTTATTTTCTAAAAAGGTTTTATATAAATAAAGTGCTTAATTATTGGATTTATAATTTCTAAATATTTATGAGATTTTGGGAAATCTGTTATATAATTTTATCATTTAGATAGATTGATATTAATAAACTGACAAACTATAAAGTACATGAATAATTTGAAATCGATTGTCTGTTTAACTAAGTTAGTAGTAGTAATAGATTCATTGTGCGTTTACACATATCCCTTCTACTATATGAGATGTTACTTAGATAGAAGATTGAACGATAAATTTGTCAATTAATTTTATTTCTATTTATAATAATGCGAGTTTTAGATATATAATTAATATTAATATTAATTTTATATAGGTGTTCAGCTAATATTATATAGATAATTATTATAATAAAATAATATTGTAATACTTTCGAAATAATTTAATAATTGGTAATGAAAAAAAGTGTATACTTTTTCAATTGGAAAATGAAGCTCACTAATAAATTTCAATAAAAAAAAAACAAAAAAAAAACAAAAAACAAAAACAACCGGTTGTTGTTGGACAACCCAGATGAAATCTAATTAATTAGTAGGATTTACATTAAAAGTTGGTTCGTGTGTACCACCCCCTGTGAGATAATAATCATATCTTTCTCATGTACGACTACCGCCCCCTCTCAACTCTGGTGGATACGCCTTTGGAGCAAAGAATCTAGATCGAAGTTACAGCAGCTGAAATGGGCGGACAGACGTATGCTAATTTCACACAGATAGACCCTCTAGGGTCCAAGAATTCGTTTATATTCTTTATATTATATTCCTGTTATTTTGGGCGTCTTGCTACACGCAAATGGTTACGCACGAATGACTGGAAAAACGATCGAGGGTGGCTGTTCAATTTGCAAATTAGGTTCCCTTATTCGCTAAAAGGGTGGCTTCTCTATTTTTTAATGATACCCTGCAGGTGATCATTATCAATTTTACTAGATTCCAATAATAAAAAAAAAATCATTATTTGGGAAGGATTTCTTAAATGTTTGCTAAACATTTCTAGGAAATTCAACCATCCATTCAGATATTTTACTAAAAAATAAAAAAAAAAAAAAACAAAAAACAAAAAACACTCGAATTGATAGGCTATACGCATGATGGAAGAAGAAAGATAAATTTTTTTATTCAGATTCTAATGAAAAATTTAAGTATTTTTTACGTTTTTTTAAGAAAAAAAAATAATTAATATAAACTATTAAGATTTAGGGATTATAAAATTGTATGATCCCTCAATAATTATACTTCCGATCAATCGAGTTTATCAATATACATTATTAACATCATGCTTGTCTAAAGTGCGGCCCACGGGCCACATTCAGCCCAACACCCTTTGAGATGCGGCCCAAACGCAAATTATGAAAATATTTTAATTTGCTCATTTCTACTAAAACAAATTAATGTTTGCAATATTTTTCATGTTCATTTATAATTTTATAAATATATCAAATTCAAATAAAAAAATTATAATAAAAATATGTTATATTTTATTTTAATAAAACTATATATACAGTAAAACCTTTCTATAAGGACATTCTCAAAACACTGTTAAAACAATGTTTATTGTGAATTAAAATGAATGAAGTAACTATTAGAAGTGTCCTTATAGAGAGATCTTACTGTAGTTAATTTTACTTCCATTTGTTGAAAAAATATTTATGTGCGCCCCAGGATATTTTTTTTTTGCAATGTGGCCCTCGAATGGTCATAGTTTAGACACCCATGATTAACATCATTTATTAATATCATTTGTTTTTATTTATGTCTAGGATTTAAATTATTCCTCTCTCTGTCCATTTTCAAATTGAAAACTTCATAAAACTATCTACTTGTAATGAATAACTATTATTTTTACTATATAAGGAGATATTTATAATTCTAAAGTTTAAATTATTTTTTTTTATTTATTTTAAAATGAAAATATTTCAATTTTCTACAAAAAAAAAAAAATAAAAATAAATAAAACAATCCAAAACTATTCTTTAGAATGGAATTTGAACATTTTTAACAAGTAACTTTTTTTTTTCTCTTTCCCCTCTCTTCACAATTTTCCCATCACCCCCCGCCATCAGTAACATCACCTTAGCTGTTCCTTTTATTTTATGACAATGTTGAAAAAATAAATCCCAGATGAAGTTTTTCTTTATTTTACGACCGTTAATAGATAAACTGACAGAGTTTGGTTGCAATTTACGCACTGATAGAAATACAAGATTAAAATATAGGTAGTATAGGTATACATATATGATGAAGGAAGAGGGGGGAGGGGGGTAAAGCAGGCCTAGAACAAGAAAAAGAAAAAAAATACTCGTAGAAAATAAAAAAGAAGGATATAGATAAAAAAAAATAAGAAAAAAGATCCAAAATGGAATGAGTTGTCCATGTTTACCTCTGAATTATATCCCCCTTCCCTATTCATTTTATCCTCTTTTATTCCTCCCCACTGCGGATGTAACCATTAAAGGGTAGGGTTATGAGAACGAAAAATGCCTATCCTTATACGCCTATAAAATGTGTACATCTATATGATTTGTGCTACTCTCGTCTTTCCTCTTTCCACCTCTCTTATCTGTTTATTGTGTCGTCTTTTTGGTCGCCTTCGTCGTTGTCCAGTCGGTTTGCTTTTTCTTCCAGTCCCAGATTGGATTGGTATGTATGTATGGACTGTGTCAACCAACCAAGCAAGGAATCTTGAATCTTTCCTTTTTAAAAACCCCATTCTTCCTTTCTTCTTCACTTGTCTTCATATCTTCACTCACATAGCTCTTCACCTCGCGAGCAATTAGTTTCATTCGCGCTTGGTAAAGTTGAAGAAAAACCGACTTTAAAAAGTTGATTGGTGGAACATTCCAAGCAAAATAAAAAAAAAAAAATAATCTTCCCAAGCGCTCACGTCAACTTGAATTAAATTAACAACAAATGAATGAATTGTGGATTGAAGATAATGACAAAAAAAAAAAAAAAAAAAAAAAAACAGGTATAACTTTCCATATATGTAATCTTCATTTCAACTTCTTCATCATACTAATCATCTATTAATGATATCAAATATATAATAAATATATATTTCAAAAGAAAATATCTTAAACCTAAAAAAAAAGAATTTTAATAGATTATTATTCAATTATTAAATAAAACTGTTAATAATATATAATAATTATTCAATTAAGTATAATAAAATATTTAAATATTAAAAAAAGAGCAATTTATCAAATATTGTAAATATATTTTAGTATTTTATATTATAAATTACTTATATTCTTTTATTATATACACAATCTGTCTATTTAGATGGTCTATTTGTATTTAAATTTTAAGAAACTCAAAACCAACTGATTGATTTTAAATTTTACAAAAATTAATTAATAAATGAATATCAATTTATTGTTTTTTTTTTTTTGGAACGTTGCAGCGTTGCATTTATTAGGTTTAATTATTTAATCTCAAAACTAGTTGAACTTGGCAAGGTACGATTCCACGACCTCAAGTTTTCGATTATAACAACTAACAATAACTACTATCCTGGACGACACCCAATTTATATAAGGGTGACATGAGAAAAGCAAAACATATTAAAACATAATATTAAAGGCGAGTGATAAAAAAGAAAGAGAAAAAACTGTATTGGTATTTATATAGGTATATTTATAAATCACCACAATTTTAAAATTTGAATCGATTTTAATTAATTTTTTTCATAGTTTTCTATGAGTGGATAATTAATATCTCGCCAGTGATATCAGGAAAATTTTCTATGTTGAGATTTTGATGTTTTTATACGTTTTGAAGGTTCCTGAATCATTTTCACTAAGGTTGAGAAAAATGTCTCTGTGTGTGGACAAGATGACGAAAAAATGGTTTGAGCTAGAATAATGAAATTTGGTACACGGGCATTATTCAAAATTCGTAGTTTTCTATCCACTTTTGAGAAATATAGCTCAACCGGAAGAGGGTCATTACCTACAACGCTTTGATTTTTTTTCCTCTAAAGTGATGGTAAAAATAAAGATATATGTCTCATAGTTTTTCCACATGATTAAAAATTGTATAAAACTGCTTAATTAAATCGCTGAAAGTACCGGAATTAATTTTTTAAATTTTTTAACACGTTAACTTCTAATCCCGCGCCAGTACGTGATGTGGGGTCTTCAACCAAAAGCCAAACACGCCCTGGTTTAAAAAATATTATTATTTATAATTTAATGAATTAAATTTAATTTAATTATAATATGTGTTAATTAATCCAATTTAAATTTGCGAGATAGTCGAGTGGAGACACTCCAAATTTTTTTTACTATATTTTTATTTGATTTATTTGAAAATAACCATTTAAATCACTTTTTATGTATTAAAAAATACTGACCTAAATTTTCATAGAGTGGGATTCATGTTTTTTTCAAGGAAGAATAAAAATTGCTTGGAAGTAGGTCTTTGGACCTACTATTTTAATTTATGCTTTTGATTAGACAGTAAAGTTTACAATTCCTGTTGCTAGTTAATAATTCTTCTATAATGTACGTATATACTTACATATATTAAATTTTACAAAAATAGAAAATATTTATGTATTCTAAAATATAATTTCTCGATTTATTATCCATAATGGTTCCTTATATTTCTTTTCCTCTTCTTCATCATCATCTTTATTACTCCTCATGCTCTCTCGTCATCTCTTTCTCTTCATTTTTCTTTTTTTTTTTTATTTTATTTTTATTATCCAATTTTTCCTCGAGGCAAAATCTCGATTGGTCGTTTCATCGTAAAAAAAAAAAATCCTTACAAGCTGGCGAAATTTCAACGGTACTGATTGATGTTGGTTGGTTGGGACATTATACGTTTAAGTATGAGTATCTGAGTGAGTGTGATGCCTAAAGGGATTTTTCAAAGGCCCCATGGGCTCCGGTATTTGGCTCCATTTGGCTTCATTTGCCTCGCACGCGCGCATACACTGCAGGTGGATTTTTCAAACGAGAGGAGAGGAGAGGAGCCTACGCAGAGATTTTACGCCATGGGTGGGGGAGGTCCAAACCGGCAGGTGCAACGCACATCGGAGATACACTCTCGGAGATTTGGAGATGGATTCTTAAGCATTCGCAGCCTCTGCATGGGTACCTACCTACAAACATTTATACAAATATAAAACCAGTGACGTCATTCGGTTCCTCTTCTTCTGTCTTGTTACGCTTCGATGATCCCGAGTTTTGAAACATGACATCTTCTAAAAGGATTATACGTGATCCTTTCTACTTTTATTTTTATTTCTTTATCTTTTTTTATAACTTACTAAACAAAAATATCAGTGTTAATATCATAATTATAATAAATTAGTAAATTAGTTAAATTAGCATTCACCACTGCGTGATTTATACTTTAAACTTTGAACTTTACTAAGTGGATGAGAAATATATAGATATATAATTGGCGTTTTTTTATTTCTTGAGATTATCACTATATTATCATTATCACATTGTATTTTTACAATTGTATATTGGTTTTGTAAGCGGAGTTGTAGTTTAAATTTCTAAAAAAATTTATTTCAATTTTGTTATAAATTATATAAATTTTATTATATATTTGGAGTTTATATTATAAGTTTTGACACAACACCGCTGTTATTTGTTTATAGAGGCGGTCGGGGAACCGACGTAAATTACCCGAAATGGGGTAAAGATGAAATTTTTGGGGGTAAAAATAGCTTTTGTGAGTAAAAAGTATATATTTTTAATTTTTTATTTTATAAACCTGTTTTTAGTTATTGTTTTCTTTTCAAAATTATCATGGGGGGCTATAATAGGAAAGATGCTAAAAAGAGAGGATTTTTTTTTGCTCTTCACCATGGGGTAATATCAACTTACACAAAAATATTTTGGGGTAATGATTAAAAAAGTTCCCTGACCGCTGGTTCATAGCAACAAGAAGACCTTGTTCATTTTTTCTGGCCTCCCAGGTCCACAGATCTTATTCCCTGTGATTTTTTTCTGGGGGCGGGGGGTACATAAAAGAGAGAGTGTTTGTCCTACCTATGCCAGCTACTCTTCAAAATCTGCGCAATTGAATTATTGAAGCTGTCAATTCAATAAACAGCGACCAGTTGATGCGTGTATGAAATGGACTACTGTTTCGATGTTTCTCGAGCAACACATGACGCTCATGTTGAGTGTATGATGTAGTGTATGATATAGTATCAAAACTTTGAACCTTCCTCTATCCAATGTCATGCGCAAAAAATGTGTTTCTATCTTTTATAGTTTGTCTGTAATACGAAATTGAAATCTGCTCTTTCATTTTGGGACACCCTTATAAGTATTTAGTAAGTTATTATAATAATGCTTTAGGTCTTTCTCACTCCCACACCCTCCCCAACTCCTATTAAAATAATTCTTTAACAGGTATTATTTTTGATCATTTTTTTTTAATTTGCATTATAATATTATATTCTACTTATTTACTCAATTGCACACAATATGATTCAGTTATTTTTAAAAAAAATAAATATATAAATAAATAGAATATTCCTCTATATGTATTTCATTAAATCTATTATAATAATATATCAATAATTGTAATAATAAAAAAAAATTTCTTAGATAATAAGCAATTGTATTTTTTTTTTTTATTTTTTGTAACTTGGATGATAGGTTATTTATTTCAAAAAACAAAGGTCAAAACTTTTAAAATTTCTCATAGGTAATAAAATATAAAAAATTGTCATAGAAATATATTTAATATGATTACGAGAATAAAAAAAAAAATAAAAAATTACTCCAGAACGCCTGATTTATATGCAACCATAGTTTTTACTCCGATAAATTATATAGAAAGATTCGTATAGATTGCATAAATATTAAAAACACTAATGTATTTGAATATTAATTAAGTAAAAAAAATAAATATATACACATATTTTGATTCCTTTTAAATCATCTATCTACCCGTATGTTTTCAAATGACAATAATATATAAACATTTTACAAGAAAAAACCTTATATACAGTATTTATAAATATATATATCTATTTATATGGTAAAATAATCATAAAAATCAGTGATTTTTTTATTTTTAATGAAAAAAAATAATTCTGCTTTTTAGGATTGAAGAAATGAAAATATTCCATGTATTTTTTTTTCACGTTACTAGGATTGGGATAGTCACACCGTGTTTGGTCAAATTCAACTGTTCTAGATCATTACTGTCTTAAAGAAATGCCGCCAGACATTTTTTTTTTAAATTTCCAAAAAGAAACAAAAGTCGGTTTATTTTATAATACCTTACTTATTAGAAAATCAACTTGTAATAAAAATAAATTATCTTGTTTCTAAAATATGATAGAAATGCTTTAGAATTTTCTTTTAAACATAAAATAATTCTAAAAACGAAAGATTTTTTTTTTAAAAAGCATGTAATGATGACTACCTAAATGACTTTAAATGCTATTTTATATAGTAATATTTTAGTTTTAATTTATTAATAGATTAATAATGTAGATTATTTGATCTTAACCCTTTTGTATAAATATATTTACTAATTTACAAATAATCGTATTTATCACACTTATCTACTCAATCCTTTTATATTCTCAAATTTCTTTCACCCCGATAACTTAATAGATTAATAATCTAGATTATTCTAGATTTCTTTTACTCTATTTTTTTCTTAATCACTCAGTTGAATATTTTATTTTATTTTTATTTTAACTAAAATTTATTTTTCTATAGTTTTATTTGAAAAAATCAATTTTTAAGATTTTTATAATGCATTTTAACTACTGAAGCCATTTGTAATACTGTTTTTTTAAATTTTTAAATTTTTTAAATTTTTTAATTTTTTAATTTTTTTTTACCGACCGACGATAGTAAGGGAGGTATTGTTTTCACACAAAGTTTTACATGTGGAGATTTTTACATATGTCCACGAATCATGCATTTTGTTAACAAAACAGTATTTTTAGCATGATGTCTGTACGTCTGTCCGTGGACAGCTCGAACGACGCAACGGATTTTGATAAAATTTGGTATATTTACTTAATGCATCAGTATGATGAATTGATCAACTTTTGCTGTATATCCGGAAACCGAAAGTGGTAGTATTAACGATCGACGGTAGGAAGGGAAGGGTTATTTTCACACCAAATTTCACATGAGGAGATTTGTAAAAAATCTCCATCAATCATGCACTTTGTATTGGTTTTATTCTCGGGAAAAATCATCTTCATTAGTTTTTTCCTTAATTTAAAATTATATGACGTCACCCAGCCCCTCATGACGTCACAGCCAGCACCTCCTTATATATTATAAATAAAATAAAATTAAAAATATTTATGTTATATCCATATCTGTTTTTTAATGCATTAATAGATATATTAAAATTATTTGAAATTGTTTCTGTAGCTGGAAATTAATTTATTTCAAACCATCGGTCGGTTCTGCGCCTGACCACAGGTCAACTTATTATTGTACAGTTTATAAATTTTGATTTGTTTAAATTAACATATATATGTATATATTTATAATTAAAAAACTATTTAAAATTCCAATGGGTATGGATGAATAAGTAGATTAATAATTTTAGAGGATAAATATATATAATATAATAATTTATAAATTATCAGTTAGATTAAGTAAATAATGATTACTAAATTATAAAATTAATAAAAAAGTTACATAACAAATACCAACAGGTTTTCTTCAAAATAAATAATATAGATACTCTCTCTATAATTCATATAAATTAAAATTTTATTATTATTTAATCGATTATCTAAAATTTGATTTCTTTTCTTAAATAAAAAAACAGGTCCAAGTTGAAAAATTATTTGTTTCAATAAAAAAAAAATGCTCTGATATAATTTAATTATATGTTAATATCAAATGTATACTATTATTTTTATTAATAAAAAAATTAAAAAATCGTTAATTTAAACAAAAATTTAGTGGAAGAAAAACATTAAAATTCTAC
The DNA here is from genome assembly GCA_963082975.1 of Labia minor. Classification (NCBI taxonomy): domain Eukaryota; kingdom Metazoa; phylum Arthropoda; class Insecta; order Dermaptera; family Spongiphoridae; genus Labia; species Labia minor. The sequence continues at coordinate 114,366,900 of OY720344.1, forward strand.
AAGATCGTGTTTATTTTTTTTTTTTGTTTATATATATAAGATTAAAGTCGTTATCTGGATTAAAATCGTCGTGCTAATTAAGTGTTATCCAGATATATATTTATTATCAAAATATTTCCTAACAACTTAATTAATAATATTAAAAAAAAGTTTCTCAGAACATCACAAAGTTAGCTAATATAATAATCACTTACATATATATATACAAATACACTACATATGTATAGATAATATATAGTTAGAGAAAATTACTTTGGTTAAAAAAAAATCATTATAATTATAAAGAATATTTCAATTAAGGTGGGGGGGGGGCAATGATTAAGTACATTATATAAAGAAAATATAATTTAATATATAAAATTTTGAATTATAATATGTGGAGTAAAATTATTAAGTTGAGAAATTTTTAAATATTAAAAAAATATTATGAGAAATTATGATTCATGTCTACAATAGTGATTCTCAACCTGGACGATCGACATCTTATTTATCAAAGTGGGCGATTATTTGACTATAAGCTTTTGGGGGGCGATAGTTATTTTTTGGGGCGAAATCATTTTCTACTCTAAAAAAAGGAAAGATGATTTTCCAATCAGGCTTTTAAACATTTCCGCTTTTTTTCAATTTTGTTCAATATGGTTCTAAAAAAAAGTAAGATGATTTTGCGATCAGGTTCTGAAACTCGATTTTTCAATAAAGCAAAAGTGTACCTACCTTATATTAGGGATTATCATGCAATTTTTATCTGTTAAAATTTATAAGGGGGCGAATTATGAAGCAGGCCTTACGAAGTGGACGTTTGGTCCAAAAAGGTTGAGAAACGCTACTCTACAATAATTCTATGAAAAAAATACGAAAAGTTTTTTTTTCTTCATTTCTTTTTAAATATTTCAAATCAAATAGATTATTAATGAATATAATTATATAATTGTACATTATTTAATATTTCTTATAATATAATTCATCAATTGTGGTGCAGTGTTCTTTTTAAATCATATAACACAGTGATTCTCAACCTTTTTATTTTTTACCGCGGCACACTTTTAAATTTGGAGGCACACAAAGAAAAAGATAAGTGTAAAAGATTACTATATTAAAAAAAGTGGTCCCAATAACAGTTTACCTTTTTTTTTAAAAAAAAAGAACCAAATTGAAAAAATTTAGAAAATAAGTTGACCTGTGGCCAGGTCCGAACCGACCGACGGTTTGAAATAAATTAATTTCCAGCTACAGAAACAATTTCAAATAATTTTCATATATCTATTAATGTAATAAAAAACAGATATGGATACATAAATAATAAATATAAACATTTTTAATTTTATTTTATTTATAATATATATGCAAGACCAGGCTGTGACGTCATGCATGGCTGGATGACGTCATATAATTTTAAATCAAGAAAAAACTAATAAATATGATATTTTTCGAGGATAAAACCAATACAAAATGATGATTCGTGGTGATATATAAAAAAATCTCCTCATGTGAAATTTGGTGTGAAAATAACCCTTTCCTTCCTATCGTCGATCGCTAATACTACCACTTCCGGTTTCCCGAATTGCACCAAAAGTTGATCAATTCATCCCACTGATGCATTAAGTAAATATACCAAATTTCATCAAAATCGGTTGAGCCGTTCAGGCTGTACACATCTATACGGACGGACAGACGGACAGACATCATGCTAAAAATACTTTTTTCTGTTTAGAAAATGCATGATTCGTGGAGATATGTAAAAATCTCCACATGTGAAATTTGGTGTGAAAACAATACCTCCCTTACTATTGTCGGTCGGTAAAAAAGTTTAGGAGCCTCGTAATCTCGCGGCACACTAAAGTGCCGCGACACAGTGGTTGAGAATCACTGATATAACATCATATAAGTGAGTATATTAAGTATGGCAAGCAGATAAAAACAAGAGAATATGTAAAAATTCGATTAGATAGAATATTATTATTTCTTTTGCTATAATAAATAAAATGATACAAAAGAATAAGAAGAAGCAAAAGACGATAACGATAACTAACTATATATGTGTTTATTGTTATTTTTTCTATCTCAATTAGCCGGTTCGTTAAAGAACTTTTTTTTTCCTTTTCATTCTAAAGTATTTATTACATCTGTGAAACATGATCATAGGATAGAATGAAACAGAGGATTGCAATTGATTATCTATACATATTTGAACTTGAATGCATCTTTTATTAGTTAACAAATTGGCTTTAGACGATTGCCGATTTTTTAAACCACATTCCTTTTTCCAAGACAAATATACTCTTTTGGTTTATACTGAATAGTCAAATTGATAAATAAATAGATTTCTTTAATCCCCTTATCATTGAATGAATACTTGACACATTCGATATATTAATTCCAAAAGAAAGAAAAAAAGAAAACTTATATGGTTGTGTAGAAAAAAAATTGAAAAATATAAGATTATGAGAAAGCATAAATACCATTATATAGAAGTAATACAACTTAATAAGTTAAATATAAAGTTAATCATAAATGGTCAATGTCAGATTGTATTTTTTATATTAAGGAAAGATTATCAATAAAGTAGATAACCTAATGTTTTTGGAGTGGCTGTAAAGGGGCCACTCATACTTATTGTTAGGACTAAAACAAATAAATATTAAAGCTAATGATATTGTAACATTTGAAATCACTTTGAATTGGAAACTATTTAAAAATTTTATACTAATTAACTTCTATACTAATTAACTTGGATATTCTTAATAAATAAAATAAAATAAATAAAATAAATAAAAACAAGTAGATATATTATTATGAAAAAGATTGAGAAGAATAGTCTTAAGACTTTAAAAGACATTTATATATCTATGTATATATATACACTATAGTTTAATCAAGAAACTTGTTGTAATAATAAATATTGAGCTTATACGGAAAATAAAAATGTAAACAAATTAATTTTTTACAACTTCCCGTTTTGAATGTGTATTCGTTCAATCAGATGTCAAATAAAATTTGTTAGTTATTAGGAAAAAAAGCATAATGTCTTCTCTTTACCTTATTTTAAGGTTATCAGTGAAAACAAGATTGATTGACCTGATTAATCCAAAATAGGTAACCCTTGGGGTCGTGCTACCCCCTGAGGTGGGGTTGCGGCTTTTTGGCCAAGCAAGGGAAGGGAAAAGCCCTTGGCCTGATTCCCAACCCTTAATCGTGCCGCTTTCCAGCTGTTGCACATTGCCTACACCTGCAACACATATCCCCTCCCCCTTGCTTTGTATCTATACCGTATCATTCAAGCCCTAAATTAAAATACAACTAATCTTATATTGAAGTTAAAGATAAAATATCTATACCTACAACTAAATTAAAATAAAAATATAATTTTTCTATTTGATTCGATCAGATATTTGATTTTATAGATATCTATTATATAAATATGTATTATAACCACTACAATAATATACAAAAACAAGCATATGATTCATAAATATAATATATATATCAAAGATTTAAGAGAAATTTTTTTATTTAAGGGTAGTTTATAAATTAAAACAAATAAAGATTTTTATAAAAATTATAGAAAGCAGCGTATTTTATATATATATACCTGGTTCACCGAGCCGCGACTCGATACTTTAAAAAAATTATTCCTTATGAACTATGAATATTTAAGATTAAAATAATTATTTAAAAAAAAATAAACGACAAAATATATAAAACAATTTCAAATAATTTAAAAGAACATAAATTAAAAATAAATAGTCATAAAACATACAGCCCTTAAACGTATGTATTAAGGCACCGAAAGAGAGAAAAGTATGGCCTGTGGATATAACATAATATACATTTCGTAACTTGACTACAAAATATTATTAAAATAAATATCTTTAGTTTTATTTTATTTATAGTATTTTGTATTTGCCCGGTACCATTTTTTTATTATTAAAATTCCTATTTTAAATTAAGAAAAAACTAACAAAGATGATTCTCCTCGAGACTGAAACCAATATAGATCGATTTTTTTTTATAAAAATTATCTATAGTGTGAATTCCAAAACAAATTTAATATTTCAAAAATTTTTATATATATAAATACAATTTTTGCTAGTATAATAAGATAAGATATAGATTTTGAGTTATGATTTCAAAACAAATTTGGAATTATAGTATCCCAATTTTACAATTATTTTATTTAATATAATATTTTAAGATCCTTATTGGAAATATATCAATTTCAATGAAAAAAAAAAATTCAAAATACAAAATATTATTAAAATTTATTTTATTTATAATATTTTGTATTTAAGGAAGTGCTGTCCGGCGTTGCCCTGCACCATTTTTTTATTATTAAAATTCTTATTTTAAATTAAGAAAAAATTAACAAAGATGATTTTTCCGGAGGCTTATAAATATTATCTATGGTGTGAATTTCAAAAAAAATTAATATTTCAAAAATACAAATATATTCAATTTTTGCTAGTATAATAAGTAAGATATATATATATATAATTAAAAATTTAATTAAACCCCACTCTCTATCTCTCTCGCTTTGGTTAAGGTAGTTAAATATGAGATACAAGATTTAAAAGAATCATGAATAATACCAATTGATATCAATTTTCCAGTATTTCTTTCTTTTGATAGAAATATTTTTCATGCAATTAATTTGCATTGCCAGTTATTTTCTCTATAAAGGAATCTCCGTTAACGGAAATTTTAAGTTAGATAAGATTACAAGGAAAAAAAATCATAAATAACTAAATTCCTTATAAAATTGTTTTTCAAAAGAACAAATATGCGCGTGTCATTTACTTGCAAGATAATGAGAAAAAAATCCTATCATCCATCTGTCGTTTTCATACCTAAATAAGTATTAAAGAATTTAAATTCTTAGAAAATAAGAGAAATGTTAAAAAAAGCGAGAAATTTAATTAAAAAATAATATTAATTACAAAAATAAATCCAATCATCAATTTTAAACTTGATTCAAATTTAAATAAAATATCAAAATGATTACAACTAAGATAACTATGATGACTAAATTAGATATAATTAACTTATATATTTCTATTAAATTTGAAATTTGTTAATAACATCTTTATAATTTGAAATTTTTTTTCTTTTAAAATAATAATAATAATATTTTAGAGTTTTTTTAATTTAATTAGTAGAAAATGTACTTGTGAGGATGTTACTTAACAAAACTTTCTACTAAATATTATTTATTTATTTATTACTATTAACATTATTCATTCTTAAATTGTTAAAACTTTAGTGGTTGTTTTTATTTATAAGGGAATTTTGTAAATAAAACCACATATTGATATTTTATTGTAAATTTATTCAAAAAACACAACCTTTCGATTGCTACTTCAGCAATCATTATCAAGCAACTGCACTGCAGAAGTAGCAGTCGAAACGTTGTCTTTTTTTGAATAAATTTACAATAAAATATCAATATGTGGTTTTATTTACAAAATTCCCTTATTATTCATTCTTATCATATTATAATTATAATTAATTAATAATTTCCAATTTTTCAATTTTTATATACAGAACAGACAATATGTTTAGTTATTTTAAGAATTAAAAAATTAAAAATAAATACCAAAATCTTTTTTTAATTTAAAGGGGTGAGTTTACCCCAATCATATCCTTTCCACTCTACTCAACTCAATACCAGAAACCAGAAAGATTATAATGCCTCATGATCTCACAAATTTGTATAAAATCCAAAAGAAAACATTAATAAAATTTTTCTCTTTAATTTATGAAAACTTTTTAAGTTTGATGAATTTCTTTCATATTTATAAATATTACTATTTTTTCTTTACTCTGGCATAAAATTGTATATTGTAAATTGTATAATTTTATATTTTTAATAACTTCTATAATTTATTGATTATTCTAAATAGAAATAATGAATAAATATCATAGAAAAGATTGTGTAGCATATTATTAATATAATCTATTAAATAATGATCAACCTTGTCTACAGATACTAATATCTATTCTAATTTTATAATACATATTTATATGACATATTCATATATATGTATCATATATGTATATCTTTTATTCATATAAATTTCAGGGGAAAATCTCCTCTTCAATGAAAAGGGATGTTTTGGTTGATTTTTTTTTTACTTTTATTTTTTAATATAGAGGAAAAAGTGAACACCTGCCCGAGAGAGAAGAGACCCCCCGAGGGGTCACCCTTAACCATTCCGAATTCGCCCCCCCTTTCCCCAATGATTGAGCAGATCAGGTTGATGGAGGAGGGTGCTAATTTGGAAATTCCGCACCCTGATCATTTCAACCTGCCTATAAAAAAAAAGTGAAATTTATTCTCATCATCGTTCTTTTTTCCACATCACCCTCCTTGCTTACACCCTTTAATAGATCAACTAAATTTATTCAAAAGTGTCAAATATTATTTAATATAAAAAAAGAAAAGAAAAAAATATTTATTCTTTAAATTTATATTACTTGTTATTTATTTTAATTTGTCTCATAAATAAAATATAATTAATACATTATACTATAAATGTTAAATTAATATTCTAAATCCGAGTGAATCTTTTCTCTCTTCTAAGCTATCAACGTTATTCTTGGTTTCTTTCACAATTTTTGTAAATATTTAAAAACTAAAAAAATTCCAATGATTAATGTTTATTTTAAAAAACTTTAAAAAAATGTTATCGTATCTAAAGTGATATTTGTTTCAATTAGAAAAATTCATATGATTCGTTTTGACAAAAATTTATTTAATATTGGGGATAATCATAATCCCCTGTATTAATTGCTTTTATTTATCTAGGCGAAAGTTTATATTTAATTATGTTTGTGGTTTTAAACAAATACAATAAGCTGGAGTGTCTCCACTCGACTATCTCGCAATTTGAATTGGATTGAATAATATATATTATATTTAAATTAAATTTAATTAATTATAAATTATAAATTAAAATTAATAAATAATATTTATTAAATCAGAGCATGTTTGGTTCTTTGTTCACATCACGTGTTGGTGCGTGATTTGCAGTGTTAAAAAATGAATTCTGGTACTTTCAGCGATTCAATCAAGCTGGAATTCTATATATATCAGTTTTATACAATCTTTAATCATATGAAAAGTTATCAAACATATACATATCTTTATTTTTACGGTCAGTTTAGAAGAAAAAAAGTCAAAACATTGTAGGTAATGACCCTCTTCCGGTTGAGCTACATTTCTCATAAGTTGATAGAAAACTACGAATTTTGAATAATTCCCGTATACCAAATTTCATTATGCTAGCTCAAACCGTTTTTGCGTAATCTTGTCTACATACATACATACACACACACACACACACACACACACACACACACACACACACACACACACACACACACACACACACACACACAGAGAGAGAGAGAGAGAGACATTATTCCCAACCTTCATGAAAATGATTCAGGGACCTTCACAACATATAAAAACATCAAAATCTCAACTTCGAAAATTTTCATGATCGCAATACTATCTCTGGCGAGATAGTAAAAATAGACTCTTGATAGCACAAATAAATATTTTTTTTTATAAAAATTTAATAAAATCGTTAAATAAACCAAATATAAACTTTTTTTAATTATGAAAAAATTACAATTTAATATTTTAAAATCCTATACTACTATAAAGATTTTATAGATTTAATTAGTATATCTATTTTAAGAGTATTTTGTGTAAAATTTTAGATATAAACTTGATAAATTATTAATTTATTAATTTTGTTTTATTTTTATATTTAAATATATTTTTTATACATTAATAAATAATTTGAAAGATTTGGCAGTCTTTTTTAGTTGTTTAATATTTATAATTATATATTATATAAATAAATTTGTTACCTATTGAATAAACCAAAAGTAATTTTTTTTCGAAACCACTGATACTAATAACATGGTCCTATTAAAGTTGGATAAATCATCATTATATAAAATCAACTTTACAGTAATTAAGATTGATTGAAATTTTGTTTACTACTAATTAACACATTTATATTGAAATATTATCTATGAAATAACTGTAAGACTTTTTTAACTTTGAAAAAAAATTTCAAATAATTTTATTAAAAATTCTCAAAATTTAGCTACTTTTTTAATTAAGATACATTATATATATTTCTTTTCAGTAGTATATTATAATATTTTTAAAGCAAAAAATAAAAAAAAAAACAGATCAAATTTTTAGATTATATAAATTTGTAATTCAAACGAAATACTAGATATTAATATTCATTTATCAAATTCACGTCAAATGTCATGTAAATTAAAATAACTAAATCAGCTGTCGGGAACTTTTTTAATCATTACCCCAAAATATTTTTGTGTAAGTTGATATTACTCCATGGTGAAGAGCAAAAAAAAACGAAATCGCCTCTTTTTAGCATCTTTTCTATTATAGCCCCCATGATAATTTTGAAAAGAAAACAATAACTAAAAATTTCATTTGTAAAAATACTAACAGGTTTATAAAATAGCAAATTAAAAATATATACTGTTTACTCAAAAAAGTTTCATTTTTACCCCATTTTGGTTAATTTACCTCGGTTCTCCTACCGCTGAACTAAATTATACAAATATTTTTAGTTCTATTAAACATATAAAAATTTATATTTCTGTCACCATTTATAATAAAGATGACTTTTTATAATCTTGGATTTTTAATGAAGTCTTTGTACTATAATATTTATGATTTTTTTTAATAATTCCATAAAGAAAAATATTCATTTATTTCAAAAATTTTATTATATAATAAATATAGAATATGAATATTATATTATAAAAAAAAGAACAGGTATTTTTTTTAGAAAAGGGTGTTAATTAGTAAATTTTTTTTCTTTCATTTTTCTTTTCAACCTGCCTGAATAGATAAAAATTCATATAAAAACTATCATATAATCGATTGAAATTTTTTTAAAAGTTTCAAATGTCAGAGGGCATTTGCATTAAAGATAGAGTAGATGTAGAGAGAGGGTGGGAATTCCAAGGGTTGAAAGATGTATAAAATTCATTTGTAATTATAATTTCAAAGCGTAAACTGGTTATGGGTTTGGAGTTTAACGATATCATAACCAGATATAGAGAAAGAGAAAGAGAGAGAGAGTGGGAAAGAAGGAGAGATGAATGATTTGCCTATATTATAATAATCCACTATGGAAATGGGCCATTTGGGAATCTTTGATCTTTCAACACCTCATGGATTCAATATTATATTGCTGATAGTGAATCGAGATAAGAAAAAGATAGTGAAGAAAAAAGATGATCATCATTTTCAATGAATTCAAAGCTGGCTTGGATAAATTCAAAATTCCAAGTAATATTTATATATATATATAACTAATATCCTTTTCTTAATTCAGAATAACTATCATTATAAAACAAAATATAATTTCTTTCTTTTTTGTTCTAAATGAATTTGATTAATTAACTAAATTAAGATTCAAAATTTAAATAAAAAAAAAAACATTTGTATCTCTTTATATCACACACACACACACAGAGTACATATTTGCAAAATCCTCCTTATTTTATCTTATATATAATTATTTATAATCAGTGATGTAAAATAAGAAGTAAGGGAACGCATAGTGGGAGCAAAAATAAGTCCTATTGTCAGCAAACTATTTTTTTCCATATAAGTTTTTATTTTTTCTTATTCTTACTATACAAAGTATTAACGAACACAAAAAAGAAATTCTAATTCTGACGGGACATGAAAAAATACTGGAAAGCGTTTCGGTTCTAAAAAAAGGTAAGGGAACGTCGTTCCCCCGCGTTCCCCTCCCAATACACCACTGTATATAAATATGTACTTTATGTTCCTTTAAATTAAATAATTTAAATAAATACTATTATTATGACATGCATTAATTAAAATATTTTATTATTATTATTAATTAGTTTTAAATTAGAAGGAAAATAAATAAATACTAAATTTACTATCATTAATCATTTGAATTTCAACTGAAAATCTTTTCATTTATTGATTTATATCTTATAAATGAATAATTGTACTCGTTTCAATTGATTTACATCAATTTGTGTTTCCTATTCCCGTTAAAGAGAGGTGATATATTAGACCAGGGATCATTTTGAAAAGTGATCGATTGGTATTGTGCATAGCTACTGCAGTCACTAATCTCACTCGATTTGTTCTTCACTTCTTCTTCTTCTTCTTCTTCTTCTCTCTCTTTCTACCGAAACTCCCACCTATTCTTATTCCTCTCTCCTTTGCCCCACTCTCTTTCACTTGCCGGTTTCCTCTTCATCCAAGTGCATCCCTTAAAGTAAAGGCATTTCATTAGAAGAAACGAACCTTATTGGATTGAAAACAAGCAACGCGAGCAATAGACAGACAGACACGCCATCCATCATTGTCAATGTTGTTTCGAAACCAAACACAACGACCTTGGTTCAACTAAATACTTAACCAACAGCAGCATTAGCAGTAAAAGCAACAGCAACAACAGCAACCTCAGTAAAACGTTTAACTATCATCGTTATACGTTTGAAAAATAAAAAATATCTTCAGTGGTTTATTATCAAATTCATCAACGACCCATTAATTTATCTTCATAAGCACCCCGATATCATATATATATATATATAATAACAATAATATATGCTTAAAACAATTTAGTTTGGTCAAAAGAGTTGTAACAGGTCAGAATTTCAAACAAATATATAAAATGGTAATAATCCTATTTATTACTATCTCGTAAGAGATAGTATTGCGATCACGAAAATTTTCGATGTTTAGATTTTGAATCATTTTCACTAAGGTTGAAAAAATGTCTGTGTGTGTGTATGTGTGTGTAGTCAAGATTACGCAAAAACGGTTTGAACTAGAATGATGAAATTTGGTACATGGAGGTACATGGACATTATTCAAAATTCATAGTTTTCTATCAACTTTTGAGAAATGTAGCTCAACTGGAAGAGGGTCATTACTTACAACGTTTTGATTTTTTTTCCTCTAAAGTGACCGTAAAAATAAAGATATATGTTTGATAATTTTTCACGTGATTAATAATTGTATAAAACTGCTCTATATAGAATTTCAGCTTGATTGAATAGCTGAAAGTACCAGAATTAATTTTTTAACACTGCAAATCTCACGCGCCAACACGTGCCATGGTGCCATCAATAAAAAGCCAAACATGCGCTGGTTTAATATTTATTATTTATAATTTATAATTAATTAAATTTAATTTAAATATAATATATTATGTTATTTAATCCAATTCAAATTGCGAGATAGTCGGGTGAAGACACTCCAGCTTATTTTTAATCTCAATCTGTAGAAACAGATTTCAATTAAGTTTTGAGATCAATTCCAAAAGAAGAGTAGAGAAGAGTCAAAAATTTACGTAACTAAAGAAGATAAATAATTTTATTAAAAGTATTAGATCAGGAGAAAAAGTTAAAAAAAGAACTGATCTATTTTATCAACAGAAACATTTTCACTATCTTTCTATTCTAATTTTATCACACATATATAATAACTATTATCTCTTTCAAGTATCAATAAAACTCGAACCAACTTACAAATGGAAATTGTGAGAAGATATTTTAAACAATAATTCACACTCTTCAAGATAATATATAATTTCAATCGAAATTCACATTGATTCATTGATTAAGAATTATAATTAATTATTATTACATGATTTGAAAGTTTGTTGTCTAAAATTTTTTAGTCAATCATATATCAAGTGAAGTTGAAAATTGATTTCCATTTAATTTATTGTATTTTTATATTCAGTTGTGGTCCCTTAACAAATCATTTGATATTTAATTGGCGTCCTTTTAACATTTCACAGCGGGGTTTCTTTCTTTCTATATTATCATTCAACTACCCTTTGGGGTGTAATCAAATTAACCCCCCACATTCACTAGTAAGGGTTTCTTTTTTTTTTTTTTGGTGATTTGATCAGACCAAATATCACTTACGATTGAATCGCGTGACCTGCTTGTTTTATAATTAATGGATCCATTGAAATCTTTATGGATTTGCTTTTGGTAGGTAAGAATAGGATGGCAGGTGGATACTTTATAGAATGTTCTTTAAGATCTCTCTTTTTCAGTGTAAAGAAAAAATAACTGATATATCTATTAATTTAAAAAAAAATAAGTTGACCTGTGGCCAGGTCCGAACCGACCGACGGTTTGAAATAAATTAATTTCCAGCTACAGAAACAATTTCAAATAATTTTCATATATATCTATTAATGTAATAAAAAACAGATATGGATACATAAATAATAAATATAAACATTTTTAATTTTATTTTATTTATAATATATATGCAAGACCAGCCTGTGACGTCATGCATGGCTGGATGACGTCATATAATTTTAAATCAAGAAAAAACTAATAAATATGATTTTTTTCGAGGATAAAACCAATACAAAATGCATGATTCGTTGTGATATATAAAAAAATCTCCTTTGGTGTGAAAATAACCCTTTCCTTCCTATCGTCGATCGCTAATACTACCACTTCCGGTTTCCGGAATTGCACCAAAAGTTGATCAATTCATCCCACTGATGCATTAAGTAAATATACCAAATTTCATCAAAATCGGTTGAGCCGTTCAGGCTGTACACATCTATACGGACGGACAGACGGACGGACAGACGGACGGACAGACGGACGGACAGACGGACGGACAGACATCATGCTAAAAATACTTTTTTCTGTTTAGAAAATGCATGATTCGTGGAGATATGTAAAAATCTCCACATGTGAAATTTGGTGTGAAAACAATACCTCCCTTACTATCGTCGGTCGGTAAAAATACTTGATTCATCAGATCTAATGTAATTTGTGAAATATATCAAGTAGTATATTCTAAAATTTTAGAAATTGTAAATGAAATTATAATAGTTTAATATATATTTTTATTATTATAACATTATTTAAATGAATTATGCATTATATTGTTCTTGTTGCAATATATATTTATACAGGGTGTCCAAAAATATTAAAATTAATATTTGGTTTAATTTAATAGCTATAGTGAGTTTTACACTGAATGTGTAAAAATTAAATAGAAGATAAACACTAAATAAAAATTATTTTGTATAAAAATGAAAATTAAAAAATTGATTAATTATAAAAAATATAAAACCTACTTTAGTATTAAATTCAATCAACGGAAAGTTATAATCATATTAAATATACAGGATGTCCCAAAATGATAGAGCAAATTTATTTGTAAAACGAAATTGAAATCTGCTCTTTCATTTTGGGACATTTTAATTTTCGTTTTTATACAAAATCATTTTTATTTAGTGTTTATCTTCTATTTAATTTTTACACATTCAGTGTAAAACTCACTATAGCTATTAAATTATATATATAAACCACATATTAATTTTAATATTTATTAAGTACCTATATAATAAACGTTTTCTTATCCAAGTGACTTATTATTATAATATAAATTCACTTTAATTTTCAATCATAAATAAAATGATAAATATTATATTTTATTGAATATCCATTTTGATATAAAGAAAAAAATAAATTTCTATTGTAAATTAAAATACATTACCGAAATTCTAAAAGTTATTATTTTAATAAATGTATTTATTAAAGCTTTTGTGGTTATTTTGATAATTATTAAGGGAATTTTTATTAAAAGACCACATTATTTGTATAAAATTATTTATTAAATTAACGTACAACGTTTCAACTGCTTATTCTGCAGTCGTTTTCAAGTAACCGCACGCTTGCTCCGATTCAAGCGGACTGATGCATGTTGGGACACGTCACCTCTTATATAGGCAGTGATATTGACGCCAATTTTTGCCGCCAATTCTTAATCTCAACATGAAGTCACCAGCAATTTTCAAAGCAAGCGTTTACAATCAAAAAGTATGATAGTGCATTATGTCTTAATAAATAATTTTATACAAATAATGTGGTCTTTTAATAAAAATTCCCTTAATAATTATTATTTTAAATTAAATTATGTTATTCATTTTACTCAAAAAGATTCAATTGTATTCATCATCTGTATTATTATCATCAATTTAAATTACGACCAATTAAATTATTTTTTTTTAATTGATTTATAATAAGGTATAAATTTATAGTGGTATTTTTTTTATTTTTTTTTTTTTGAAAATGAAGAAAAATTTTCATTACTTTAATATGTTGATATAAAATACCGCTAAATGACTGTCAACTAAAAAAGTAAATTTAATTAGAAACCCAAAAAAAGTGTATCAATATTAATTGACTTTTTTGTTTTTGTTTTTAATTTGACTCGTTATAAATAAAAATATATAAAAATTGATAATTAAATTTTAATTAGAAATAAAACAACCATTAAATATTCTTTATACTTTGATGCAAATGTTAATTAATTAACTGGAAATATTTTTTTTTATAATTTAATTTGAAATAAATCAAGAATCTCCGTTAATAGCGTATCTTTTTGTTATTCATAAATAAGGTCTATTACTAATACATACAGTTAAATACATTTATTTATCAACTTTTATCCACACAAATTCTTAAACTCTAAACTCTAAAGCAATTAACAATATTTATACATTTTCGTATATACTCTTATATTATTTTAATGGAATTTGTTAATTGCATCAAGTCTATAAATATTGCATAATAATTTAACAAAACAAGTGCATTAAGAAAACGGTTTAAAATACATATATTATGTTTGTAGATGTAGCAAATGAATAATAATAATAAATTTATTAACTTCCATTTGGTGTTTTCTTTTGATTTTATTTACCTATTAATACTTAAATTTATTAATAATTTATTTATCTTTTAATTGATCTCTAATAATTATATTGGTAAATACCTAATGAATAAAATATTGAGTTAGATTTGAAATTTAGAATTATATTTTATTATTCATTCAAATTCATTTTAATTAAATTTCATTCAAACCGTAGGCTATAATATCAACATTTCATTTGGAAAATTGCATGTATATAGATTCGTAATGGAGCAATGAACGAAATTCAAAACAAAATAAGTTGACCTGTGGCCAGGAACGGAACCGACCGACGGTTTGAAATAAATTAATTTCCAGTTACAGAAACAATTTCAAATAATTTTAATATATCAATTAATGCGATAAAAAAAACAGATATGGATATAACCTAAATATTTTTAATTTTATTTTATTTATAATATATAAGGAGGCGCTGGCCGTGACGTCATGAAGGGCTGGGTAACGTCATGTAATTTTAAATTAAGAAAAAACTAATGAAGATGATTTTTCCCGAGGATAAAACCAATACAAAGTGCATGATTCGTGGTGATATGTAAACAATCTCCTCATGTGAAAATAACCCTTACCTTCGTTGATCGGTAAAAATTAATATATCAATAAAATTTTTATGAAATCATTAATATATGAGTTTTATAATTAGAATTCTATTTGTTCAGGATAATTTACTATTCATGATCAATGTGATAGAGATTTTCAAATGTTATTTTGTAGTAATAAGTCATTTCTCTTATCTTTTCTTGGAATTTATAATCTGATTAGGTGGTATTCTATTTTTCCAGTCACGTACTGTGAAAGAGAGGGATTGATAAACAAGAGATGATGGAACGTGGCACCCTCCATGGACCAGATGAAAGAAACAAGGGTCCTCGTTGTGTAAAACGGCTCGGCATTTAGATAACCTCGACACGCGAGACGATACCCTTTACAACCCTCTACATTCTAAAAAAAAAAATAAAGAACAGAATCAAAGATGAACAAATACTATTTCTCTGAATCATATTATAATAAATTTTTGATTTATATGTAGGTAATTTTATAAATTTAAAAATTAAAATATATTTATTCAATTTTATTTTTCCCTGCACTTTGAACTTGAAAGTATTTGCTCCTAGAAAATACATCCACATACACATACCACCTCCAAAATTTAAATTCCTTCTAGTCTGTTCTTTTTTCTTTGTTAACTCATTAAATTTGTTAAATTACACTTAAATATTTGTGTTGTTTATTAATTTTTGGAATTATCTAAGAATTATTTATTTATTTATTCAAATAAAAATTGAGGGGAAAAAAGGGAGCTCCTGAAAAAATCTCTACCAGAATTTTCAACGTTTTTTTTTTTTATTTTTTTTTTTTGGAAATTTATAAAAAAAAAAAACTTTGCTGTTCCTTTTTTGCAACAAATTGAAAAAAAACATTTTTTTTTGTTGATTTTTCTCTCTCTTTCTCGACCGAGAAAAAAAAAATTGAGTTAAAAAAAGAAAAGTGAAACGGAGTGGTTTTTGATTTGAGCGGGAATGAATGGGGGGATGTGCGCGGGGGCGTCTGAGAGGGGGATGGATGTTAAGAGCCCCTCTTGAATATTTCAAGGCATTCGTTTTGTTTGACTTGGCGGCTGAAACGAGGAACGACGGCGGCGGCGGCGGCTTCCCATTAAAAAGAAACCAAACACAAACAGACACACAGACAGTAAAAAAAACATATGCATAGAGATAGCACATAGATCTTCTTCGGTCGCGTGATCTACTCTCTCTCTCTCTCTCTCTCTCTCTCTCCATCTATCTATCGCAACGGGTGGCAAGTATCCATTGATAAACTTATGGATGACCAAAGTGACCCTGGAACATGCAAAAACTCCCTAAGATGACATCATCATCATCTTCATCAAAGATTGAATATTGTTAATTCATAAATGACATATCTTTATTAAGTCAATGTTTATTTGAAAATTGCTGTATGAGGCATCGTCGTTAAATGTTGAAGTAAGGCAACTTGATCACAACTTTATATATTATATATAGAAAACTGAAAAGATATGCAAAAAGAAATTAACTGAGAGAAATATTGCTGTTACTGTCAATTGAAAAAGAGTGGTTAGCTGTTTCGTTCCCTTTAGAATCATTCTTAAAACAAAAATGAAAGATCATTCTTGAAACCATTTTACATAAATAGATCGTATAGAGAAGCCTCTTCGAAAAGTAATGCAAAGTGTTTTGAGGAAATTAAAGATAACTGTTTTTAGTGGGTGGAAATTATATACTCTGGCAGATTGTCCAGCTCTTTAAAAAATTTCCATCTCCAAAAAACAAAATGGGTTCGGTAGATAAAAATATAAATAAATATTTTCAACATTCAAATAAATTGAATATCAAAAATTAAATGATAAAAGTAAATAAACTTTTTTTAATAAGAATAGAGCATGGTATTTAGGGCTAGAAAATAAGAATAAATAAAGTGTTATGTCAAGTGATAAAATAAATGAATATTTATTTAATTATAGAAAAACTAACTATTCAAAAAAAAACTATTTTTTTAATTATAATACTAATTAAAAATGATAATTAATAAATATCTTATTTCAACCAAACTATTTTATAAAAAATGATCTAATAATATCGGACAATGTAGGAAGGGATGTGTGAGAGACGGGAGAGGGCAGGGGTTGGATGGTCAGATAAGGGACAATGTGGTTGTTGCGGTCAAGAACTTTCGTTTTCCGATGAGTCACAGAGAAAGATAAATAGATAGATAGATATATCAAATGAATTAAAAATATAACTTTTAGAGTAAATACCTTAAATATTACATTATTAGAAATAAAAATAAAAATATTTAGAGAATTTGTGTGGGAATTGCTAGAATCAATATTAAGATACTATTAATTATCCATTGTCAATATAAAAAGTATAGAGAGGTTATCAGAACCGACGAGGATAGGCATCGAATGAACATCACAGGGCAATTATTCTGGAAAATTAATTGAAATATTCTCAAAAATTACTATCTCACCTAAGTACTTAATTAGTTCAAAAAACAAATCAAAATATATTTAGATTATTACCTTAATTTAAAATTAAATTAATCAGGGCAAAAGTTTTATGTTAATTTAAAATTTAGAAATATTTTTTTTAAATTAAGAGAAAATAAATTTTATGTATAAAAAAATATTAAAAGACGATATGAATTTATTTAATTGTTATCTTAAAAACTATTAATATTATATAATTTTATTTTAAAAATTAAAAACAAAAGAAAAATTTCACCCAAACTTAAAATTCCAATAATCAAACAAATGTGGATGTTTAGTTTTTGGTGAGTTGTACATAAAATTGAAATTTCAATCAGTTGCAAGAAGAGAATAAAAAAAAATTATTTAAAAAATCGAAGATTATAAACAAAAAAATTAATTATGAAATTAAAAAATAAAATAATTTATTGATATATAATACTTGAAAATAAAATAATTCTGACCTCAAAATTATTAAGTTTACTTTTTCACTCAGATATTTGGTTCCTCTAGTCTTATTTTACTCTTTATTTTCTTAAATAGACTATATAAAACTAAAAAATGATTTGAAATTTTATGTAAAAATAATTAAGAAAATGATTTTTTTTAATTCTTAAGAAATTATGGTTATTTTTAAATAAATAAAAAAAAGACAGAAATAATTTAAAAAAAAAGATTTCATTTAACTTACTAGTTGATTCTGGACATTAAAAAATAGTTTTTTTTTCTAAAATGGAATCTTCTACCTGGAATTATACAACATATAAACCAAATTACTATTCCATTGATAATAATAATAATAATAATAATAAGTTTTACTCATCTTTGCCTATGATAATTTCTTTAATAATAAATGATAATAAATAAAATAATTTTTTATTCAAGTATCAATTGAAGAGAAAAGAATTAAATTGATGTTGAAATCACATAATATATACAAGATATGTGGAGTTGGACAGAAAAACTGGAAATTTTAAAATCTAAATATATCCTAAGTCTAAATTCTTTTGATATTTTTGATAAGTAATATTTAAGTACATAATAAACATTTACTTTACATGTGTTTAACAAGACGTGTCTTGAATAAAATAAAATGTCCTGAAGATGGTCGGCATTTCTCTGTATACAAAGCTTGTCCATTACTTTAGATAAGCAGGGAATAATTGTCATCCATAAATGCATGCTGAATGGTTTGTTATTCCATGGTGCTGAAACCAGGTGTGTACATGAATTTCAGAATGAGTATTCTATAATAATACAACGAAAATGTTTTTCTGGTCGACTATACAAGTATATATATTAACAAGTGTGTCAAATGAGAATATGAAAGAGTCATCATATTTATAAAAACAGATTTACAGAGTTTATTTAGAAAAGACACTATTGAAACAACAATTTTATTACTTCTATTCTACTCTATATATTAATAGATATATATAGATATTGCATAAAAGAAATGGTATTTATGTATATAATAATAAAAGATGGTTAAATACTTAAATATACTAAATTTATAATCTTGTTTTATATAATAAACAGTTTATTTCCTTTTTATTTTCATTTATTTTTGTAACTTACCAGCCTATAATAATTCTATCTTGAAGAAATAGATTTTCTCAGAATTGTATTAACTATAATGAAATAGTTTTTCATTAAGAAAAATCATGGGTGTTTTACTCACTTGTCTTATACGACATGTTTATATTATTATATTTAATAGATTTATGCATTAGAATTTAGAAATTCAAACAATTCTATAGAATTAATTTTTTTTAAATTATGAATAAAAATAAATATATTATAATAAAAATGGATATATATTTAAAAGAATTTGTTCAATGAATTCTTGTTTAAATTAATAAAAATCAAATGATGATATGTACATAAGACATAAAAAAAATAAATATTTTGAATTTTTTATAATTCTCACTTTGAGATAATAGGGAACTAATTGATTGTCTTTCCATTAAAAGAATTATGAGAGAAATGTAAATAAATATTAAGTATTTTTAATTTTAAAAAAAGTAATATCGAAATTCAATTATAAATGTTTTCCTTGTAAATAAGTATTAAAGTTAACATTTGATTATAATGATATCAACATATTTTGGCAGGTGTATTTTTGTATGTTGTAAAAAAATTTTGTTCCTCCAGTGTGGGTGTGTCAAACACGTTTAAAAAAATTATTAAAAATTATTCCTTAGATAATATTTATATATGTTATGTATATATATGGTACTGTGCTTGTCAAAATAATAATTTTTTTAATAATAAATGATAATAATTTGAAAGAAATAGGAAAAAAAAACTTAAAAAAATTTTACCTACGAATGTGTATATACTTGAATTGGACTTTATGTGTACCTTTAACCAATGCATTCAAGGAAATTATATCTTGATGCCTTCATAAACCTTTAAACTTGAAACTTTAAAGATGCTCTTGAAAAAGAAATATGAATTAGTGGTGAAAATCAATGAAAAATAACAATAAAATAATGTAATCAAGATGGTTGGTTGGGTTACCGCTAGAAAGTGAAAGGTTAGAAAAGGAGGGAAGATAGTGATGTGCGCCCATAGTGGCAAATATTTGAATACTTTTGCGCAGCCACTTATTTTATTTATATTAAGATATATAGATTTTTATACTTATATAGATATTGTTTTATTAGAGTGTATATATACTCAAACTAGATTGAATAAAATTCTTCATATATGTATAGTAATAATATAAAAAAATTTTATAAAAAAAAATATATAAAAAAATAAATAAGCCTAAGTAATCATCAAAAAAGTTAAAATTTTCTTTAATAATTTAATGATTATACAAGAAACTAGAAATAAATAAAAAAAGGTTCTTTAAATGTTAATACTTTATAATCATAAAGAAACTTCTAATATTAATCTACCAATTTATTGATTATTATTTAATAATTTAAAAAAATTGATCAAAATAATAATTAAAAGAATAAATTAAATTATTATTAATTATGATTATTAAAAATCAAAATAACATTGTATATTATTTAAATAATTCTGGGAATTAATATTTTTATATTCATTGGCAGACGCATGCTGAGAGATTCTTTGGTATGATGAAGGCATCAGTGAAGACGCGTACATTAAATAATAAAATTAATTAATTAAATTAAATATTATTCATAAATTAATTTTTAAGTTTTTTTTAAATACATCTAGAAATATAATAATATACTTGGGAAGATTTGAAAAATAATTGAAACAATATAAAAATTTGAATTATTCAAAATATCAGAAAAAAGAGGTAAAAAATTTAAATTCTATTATATATTTATATATATTTGTTATTATCTTATTATACATATATCTTTTTAGACTAGTAAAAATATTTTATTTAAATTTTAGATTAAAGACTGCCAACTTGGTAAACACATCTTGTCTAATAATAATTGATTTTATATATAACGCTACCTAACCACCTTATTTAATCGAATGGCAATAAATGACCAATGGAGTAAGCAATAAACAATTCATTTAAATCTAATAAATTAACAAAAATAATATATATTTAATTATATGCCAATAATTAATTGTTTTGATTTTTAATATATATTTTTTTTAATTAAAAATAATTAATCTATTATTTAAATTTCTATTTTTTCAACTTTAAAGAAAATAGCTATAATATATCAATTTAATGTATTATAAATATTTTATTTACTTATTTTTTTTAACAATATGTCAGGCCAATGATTACTTTTAATATTAATTTATATATAAGTAAATATAATAAATCAACGATAAATATTTTTTTTATAAATAACTTTTTTAATAGATGCAAATATTCTATATATATTCCAAAAAATAAAATATTACTATTAATTTTTATATAAAATTTAAATTTATCAAACTGATTTTTAGATTATAAATATATTAAACAATTTATTTATATAGCGTTTCTTGAGATTGATTGATTTATATATATATATATAACGATAGATGATTATCATACACCTTAAAACACCATCACTATGAATAATCTTAAATTATAAATGGCTGAGAATACTCTTTGCCCTTTTATCTCTCGGCATTTCTATCCGATTGAATGTTTATTGGGACCAATCGAGGTTTGAATGAAGTATTGAAAACTTTTTATCTCCATTAAATTGCTAATAAGCTTTATATTTAAGAAGAAACGGTATTTTTTTTTATTTTCTGATCATACACATAATAGTCATAATAGTATACAAATAATATTTCCATTTCTTTTGTTTTTCCTTAATGGATGATTATAAGTAGTTTTTATTATTTTATTCTTATTAAAATTCTTTGTCCTTTTAATTTAAAATTCCAGTTAGTTTCATTATATATATATACGTATATTTAATAAACTACTCTACATTATCTTCTATTGAGAGGCAATCAGCCTGAAAAGAAAGAAAAAAAATAATTAATACATTCCACATGAAATCTTCACTTTTTAATTTTCATTTGACTTTAAAATATAATATTTTTTTAAAATTGTTATTAAAATACATATATTAATAATCAAGTTTGAATGTCATTTAATCAATTTTAAGTAAACTTTATTGAAAAAAGTTTAAATGTTAAGAAAATTACCCTTTACAAAGAATAAATTAAAAAATGATTTAAATCTTGAACAGAAGATAATTTTCGGAGGATTAACTCAAATGAATTATATTATAAAATAGTTTAATCTATTACTGATCTAAGAAATTATTTTGTTCTGGTTTTAAACCTTGAAGAGTTTCTTAGCTCTCCCCCTCCCCTACCATTCTCTCCATCTATATAATCAAGGCCGATTCTGGTCAATGTAAAACGTTTATGAGTTGTTGACCCCTATCAATTCACAAAATAGATAAAATAAAAAAAAAAACTTCAAGTTGGTCTTTGTGTTATAAAAGTTTGTCTGTTTTTAACGATCATCTTTTATAAAAAAAAAACACATAAAGAAATGAGAACAACCTCAGCCCTTGAATTGATAATCAGTTTGTCTTATCAATCGCTTTCAATGTTTTATTATAGATAACAAAGAGAGATGATGGTTTTTATGAGCGAAAAAAAAACATATGGATGAAAGCAAAAACTTGTATTATCTCGATTATTTTTTTATTAAACATTTTTTTATATACATATAATGATAACCCATAGGGTTGTATTTTTTACAACCATTACATTGGAATAAGTGAGGTGACAAAATTTTCAAAATATATAAATCGAAACTAAATTATTCAACTTTCGACAATTAATAAATATCATTATATCAGAATCAATTTTAGTTTTAGTTTAGAATCGGTAAAATTCCTATCCTTCCCCTAAATACCTTATATCTAATTGTTATTGATTATATTATATATATTAATATGTTATATTATGAGCTCAGGTTATGGCAAAAGATTAGCAATTGATTTCTACTCTATTGTAATGATGACGAAAGAAATAAGTTTTTACTTGTTGCCGATTGATAAATATAATTATATTGTACCTTAAATATAAAATAATATAATAAAAATACTAATAGGTAATAATAACATAATAGATGTATTGTTTATAATATATATTTTCTAAAATTTAAAAAAAAAATATCCCGCAATTTGAATTGGATCAAATAATATATTATATTATAAATTAAATTTAATTAATTCTAAATTCTAAATTAAAATTAAAATTAATATTTATTAAACCAGCGCATGTTTGGCACTTTATTGAAGCACGTGTTGGCGCGTGATTAAAAAATTAATTCTGGTACTTTCAGCAATTCAATCAAGCTGAAATTCTATTTGTAGCAGTTTTAAACAATTTTTAATCATGTGAAAAATTATCAAAAATATATATTTATTTTTACGGTCACTTTAGAGGAAAAAAAATCAAAACGTAGATAATGACCCTCTTCTGGTTGAGCTACATTTCTCAAAAGTTGATAAAAAAAATACGAATTTTGAATAATGCCCATGTACCAAATTTCATGATTCTAGCTCAAACCGTTTTTGCGTAATCTTGTCTACAATCATACACACACACACAGACATTTTTCTAAACCTTAGTGAAAATGATTCAGGAAACTTCAAAACGTATAAAAACATCAAA
Organism: Labia minor; assembly: GCA_963082975.1. NCBI lineage: Eukaryota > Metazoa > Arthropoda > Insecta > Dermaptera > Spongiphoridae > Labia > Labia minor. The sequence continues at coordinate 114,390,794 of OY720344.1, forward strand.
GTTTCGACATCGAATCTGGCGAGATAGTAAAAATATTTAAAATTATAAAAATCATACTCTGAATAAATAATAGTTTCTATCCTATAAATCTATCATTTAAAAAAATATTTATCCACATTATTTTATTATATGTCCCTTCTTTAAATAATGAACTTTTTATGATGAAGACAAAAATAAATAAGTTTGAGCAAGAAGTAACTCGTATACAGTATTATGAGCTTCCAGTTTATTTTATATACGTATATACTTTTCTCGGACTCTTTAATTTTTCAAATCAGTACATAATGAATATTTATATAGAAATTTATCTCTGTAGTTTATTGAATTATTGTGGAATGTATAATCCTGTTAATCGGTGTAATATTTATTCAAATGGAGGAAAAGATGTAAGAGAAAGTACAGAAGTCAAGATGCACCTGCTTTTTTTTACTTTAAATATATAATTGAACGGAGAGCGGAGGATGGAGTAAAAGAAAAAAAAAATCTCGGAAGTTGTGTAGTTTTGAACCGGGAAACCTGTCACCGCCCACTAAGGGGGATAAATGCTTGGAATGGGGGCCAAATCCCGTTATTCGTAACTGACGCGTGTGTGGGTCACAGGAACAGGGACAGGTCTATACGATATATATCCAGCCCCCTGCCTTCTGTGTGACCACCCTATCCTGCACTCTCCTATCAATTGAATAGACCCTCAATTACCATTTCAATAAAGATCTAATTTCAAACCAATCATTCGGGAAGATTTTTTTTTTAATAAAAAAAAGATTGTCAAAAGGTATCTATCTATATAATAATATAATCTATTCTTTAGAAATACACCAATAAATATAGTTAGGTATTTATTAATGGAAATGAAATCAATTTTTTTATTGTATTTTGGAAAAAAAGGTGAATTCTAAACCATTTGTCTACCAACTTACAATTGAAATTGATTGATCGCTAAAATAAATGTTGCCATCAAAATAAAGGTAAAAAAAGGATATTTTTTATCACTTTATAATTTAACGCCCTATTTTAAATTTTTAAGTAAAAAAATATGATTGTTTTTCATTTTTTACTATCTCGCCAGAGATAGTATTGCGATCACGAAAATTTTCGATGTTGAGATTTTGATGTTTTTATACGTTTTGAAGGTTCCTGAATCATTTTCACTAAGGTTGAGAAAAATGTATGTCTGTGTGTGTGTGCATATTTGTGTATGTACAAGATTACGCAAAAACGGTTTGAGCTAGAATTATGAAATTTGGTACATGGGCATTATACAAAATTGGTAGTTTTCTATCAACTTTTGAGAAATGTAGCTCAACCGGAAGAGGGTCATTTTCAATATTATAAATTTTGTATATCTTAAATTTTTTACTATCTCGTCAGAGATTTTAATGTTTTTATACGTTTTGAAGGTTTCCGAATTATTTTCACTAAGGTTGAGAAAAATGTCTGTGTGTGTGTGTATGTGTATGTATGTAGACAAGATTACGCAAAAACCGTCTGAGCTAGAACATGAAATTTGGTATACGGTCATTATGTAAAATTCGTAGTTTTTTATCATCTTTTGAGAAATGTAGCTCAACCCGAAGAGGGTCATTACTTACAACGTTTTGATTTTTATTCCTTTAAAGTGCCCGTAAAAATAAAGAAATATGTTTGATAATTTTTCACATGATTAAAAATTGTATAAAACTGATATATATAGAATTTCAACTTAATTGAATCCCTGAAAGTACCAGAATTAATTTTTTAACACTGCAAATCTCACGCGCCAACACGTGACGTGGTGCCATCAAGAGGCAAACATGCGCTTGTTTAATAAATATTATATATTAATTTATAATTTATAAATAATTAAATTTAATTTAAATATAATATATGTTATTTAATCCATTCAAATTGCGAGAAAGTCGAGTGGAGTCACTCCAGCTAATTTTTTCAATGAAATAAAAAGTTAACAATTTATAAAATTTCAATTAAATAAATGTTTAGTATTTAATTGTATAGTAGTGAATAAACATATGTCATCAACTCTATTTTATTTATGTCAAAAATAGAAAAACAAAAAAAAAAACAAATCTATTTCATTAAGGAAATAGACATCACCTAAAACTGATATCCACTATCTATTTACGATATACATTTGGTATTTCATATCCGTCCTCTGATAACCAATTAGAAATTAAATTCCCATTTAGGTGTTGTTTTTTCATTCAACATTTAGATAAGAGAGCACTTCTTTTTTTATATATTTTTTAAAGATAGTAAGAAGTTAAGTAAAGTAAAAAGAAAAAAAAAATCGGCCAGTTTGTCTGTTTGATTTTCCCACAGATTCTGGGAGAGAGATGTTGCTAAGGTTAAGGGGGGAGGGGAGTTTTTGAGGGGATTTCAAAGTGTTGTTCTATCTTTTAAGATATGCAAACAACGCGATCCAACTCCCAACAGTCTATGCAAACACCACAATAAGAGAAAAAGGGAGAGGAAAGGGGGAGGATGAAGAGAGAGGGAGAGAGGGACGTAGACATGCAGGAATTCCTAGATACAGGTGGGGTCCAGTCTGTCTGTATGTCTGGACACGCGCGTCTCCTGGGAATAACACAGAGAAAAGGGATGGAGAGGGGTAATGGCGCGCGTGTTCACAGACAAACACAGATGGAGAAATATTATTAATAATATTACGAAGGAGTTTGTTTCTCTCTTTTCTTTTTTTTAAGATCATTAGAAAAAAAAAAAAACTTGAAGTGAGTGAGAGATTTTTTTTTCCTTATCTGTCCGGGAAACCACTTGACCTAAACCAAGAAGAAATTAAAATTATGGTCAACCAAAGGAAAAACGACAGAAGGAAAGGAGAGAGACAATAAATATATATTTGAAAATAGACAAAAAGAAAATAATCTATTTTTTGAAAATAATATTAAATTTGTAATCAATTATTAAAATTTGAAATATGAGTAAGGCGGAAGAAAAATGGTATGGTTAAATGGATTAATCCAACTCATCTTTTTACTATCTCGCCAGAGATAGTATTGCGATCACGAAAATTTTCGATGTTGAGATTTTGATGTTTTTATACGTTTTGAAGGTTCCTGAATCATTTTCACTAAGGCTGAGAAAAATGTCTGTGTCTGTGTATGTATGTATGTAGACAAGATTACGCAAAAACGGTTTGAGCTATAATCATGAAATTTGGTATACGGGCATTATTCAAAATTCGTATTTTTCTATCAACTTTTGAGAAATGTAGCTCAACCGAAAGAAGGTCATTACCTACAACGTTTTGATTTTTTTCTCTAAAGCGACCGTAAAAATAAAGATATATGTTTGATAATTTTTCATATGATTAAAAATTGTATAAAACTGCTATATATAGAATTTCAGCTTGATTGAATCGCTGAAAGTACCAGAATTAATTTTTTAACACTGCAAATCTCACGCGCCAACACGTGATGTGGTGCCATCAACAAAGAACCAAACATGCGCTGATTTAATAAATATTATTTATTAATTTTAATTAATAATTTATAATTAATTAAATTTAATTTAAATATAATATATTATGTTATTTAATCCAATTCAAATTGCGAGATAGTCGAGTAGAGACACTCCAGCTATATAATTTGTATATAATTTTAAATTAAGGATAAATTTTTTTTTTGTTTTGAATTTTAACAAATTATTAAAAAATTCCATTGTATTATTTTAAAAATATTTTTGAATTGCAATATGTACTTCAATTTGAAATAGTATCTATCTACAATCTATCTATCTCTGTGGCTCTACGGAATCCGAAAGTTCTTGGCCGCACCAACCACATTTCTCCAAGTGTTCCTATTTCGAGCTATAACCATCCAACTCCTACCCTCTCCTAGCTCTTCCACAGTTTCCACCCACCGCGTCATTGGATATCCAAGCGGACGTTTCCCAATCGATCTCACCACAAGTAAACCCTTCTCCATTTGTTCCTCTTCCATTCTAGCTACGTGCCATGCCCATCGCAGCTTTCTCGATTTTATAACCCTAACTATGTCTGGAGATGCAATAAGGTCACATGCAATTCATGAAAGTAATGCATTCTTCGCCTTTCCCCGGTGACTTCATCTTTCTTTGGCCCATAGATGCTGCAAATAATTCTAATTTGAAATAGTAATAGTTAATATATTTAATTTAATTTTTTTTTCATTAAAATATTCCTTTTCAATATATATATATATATATGTTTTTTGGTAATTATTACCCAACTTTCAATTTTTATAAAAATTCAATATGTACATCTATTATAAAATAAATTTATACTAATAATTTATAATACTAATACTAATAATTTATAAATAAATTAAATAACAATATATACTTACTTTTACTATTAATAATAAATTAATATCTAGAATTTATTTAGAGTGTTTAATTATTAGTTTGATTTAATTATTAAATCGGAAATCACAGTCAATTTATAAAGTGAGGAAGTAAGGTTCATGAGTGGTCATTCGAATGATATTTAATTGAGCGGCGGATGTTAAAAAGACCCAACCCGAACGGAAATCAGATTCCAATCATATGTATGTATATATCTACGTATATACCCATAAATAATAGAATCGATTAGCATTAGAAAACAACCCCACCTCTTCTGATGTTACAATACATTACCTTCTTTGTTCTTAATTAAATTTTCATCCCCTCATTAGAGCCAGAATGGTTGTCAGGTATTAAATCAATGACCTTCTCAAATGGGAGAGGGGGTGCTTTTATGTCTTATATTTTGGTGGTTAGTGTTGGTGGGGGGGGGGGAGGATGAATGGGGTTCAAGGGTCATCATAGCCTTCCTGCTAGGAACTCACAAAGCACAAGAAGAAAAAATAAAAAATCGATTGGCTTGTAATTTTATGGCGAGATTCATGCTAAGCAAAGGATTTATGCTTCGTTTGGAAATTAGTTATTTAAATTAGATTCGAACATGAGAGAGAGAGAGAGAAAGAATAGAGAAGAAGCCCAGAGAGGCAGAACCCTTTTTCTCGTGTGGTGGTCTCCTCTCTCTATTACAGACTAATAAATACTTTCCCTTTTCATTACTATTTCATTTGAAATATTTGAAAAGAATTTAAAAAATCCCGACAATCATTACATCAATTTCTGTTGAAATAAAAAATTTAATTTCAATCAATTGATTCTAATTTGAAGTTATTATATCAATATATGTTGGTTATACTAATGTTAGAGATAATCTTTGTAATCTTTAAAAATTAAAATCTAAATATACTTATTCAATATTCCCCAAGATTGATTATAAAATAATTCATTCATTAGTTTTATGAAAAGTTGATAGCTAAATGAAGAGTAGAAACCAAAATTATACAGGGTCATCGAAAAAGGTGGACGGGATTTTGTTGTACAATTCGATTGTTGTACAATTCGATAAATAAACACGCTATCAACACGAAATTAAGAGAGATAGAGTAGCATTATAAATATTTTGAGTAGCATTTACTTAAAGTCGGTGGGCGCATGCGCCGTGCGTCGCCATTACCGTGCTGCTCGTCTGGGTCAGTCATTTCAGAGACGCCATGACTACCGTACAGCAGAAAGCGCAGTGTTTTGTGGTACACTGAGTTTAAATCACCTATGTTAGTGTAACGTCTGACCATGGAAATTGTTCTTTCCGAAGGGTGTGAAAAAGGTCACTCTATTGAAAGTAAAACTTAAAACATGTTGGTAGCATAACTTTTTAGATTCTGCACAAAAATTGTGTATTGAAAAACTTGTAATTTCACTTGAAACAATCACCCTAAAAGATTTTAAAGTAAATTTTACGGCTGTTTCAAATAAAATAAAAATTATTTATCATATAAATGTCTCATCAATTTTTATTTTCTAATAAATACAATAGCAATGAGATTCCAATAGGATTTTTATTAAAATTTTCTTCCTTGATCTTTTCTTCTATGAAATCAAATAAAGTACATTTTTATGATAATCAAAGTACTTTGTTTGTTGGTGTAGCTACAAGTTCATTTTAATTTTCATTCTTCAATCTGTTAAACTAATCACGAACATTTTCAACATTAATGCAGCATTTTGTAGTTGATTTTTTTTTTTTTTTTTGTTTAATGAAAATTAAATCACCCCTATATATACATGTACCAACAAGATAAAACTGCAACGGAAATACCTTATAAATACATATAAGCAAGTATTGAAGATTCTATGAATGATAAAATAAACAAAGACCAGTGAATTATGTTCTATGAATGAACAATTCAATTAATGTATATTTTAATAGCAAATTGTCCATTAATCACATAAATCTTTCATTTTTTTTTCTTTCTACCATAAAGAAAATGGAGATTTTTTGATTTTTATATTTCCAATAAAATACTTATATAGGTATCAAGAGATAGATATTCCTACATATGAATAGTATTGATTATTTTTATTATTTTTTTGTTTACTTTCTCACTCTTTCTTTTACGCGATGCTCATTTTAAAGAGACATTTATTTTATTTTGTTTCTAAGCAAAAACCATCTTAGTCGCGTGTATTCAAAGCTACAATACAATTAAATGATGATGATGATGATGATATTGATGACACTTGAATTTGCTATTTGTCATTTGACCCTGAGTTCGGTCAGAAGTCATTTAAACATTTAGAAAAAATGTTGTTCCCCTCTCTCTTTCTAAAATGATGCAATATATTTATATTATGAAAATAAATAAATGATATTATAAATTATCGGAATCGCAACTACCATTCTTACTGTTTTAAGTTTTTTTTTTTTATAACATTCTAGAACGTTTAATCTTATTTGACAATGCTGGAATTTTCCTATATTACAGAATTACAAAAGAATTATAATATGTTCAATAACTAATAAATATTTTTTTTCTAAATATTCAGAATTTATTTCAAACAAAAATTACTTTTTGATTTCATAATCACTAAGCAAAAAAAAAAACAAACAAACTAAAAGTACATTTTACGTTAATTTGGAGATTTTTTACAGACCGATTGTATTGTTTTCACACCAAATTTCACATGTGGAGATTGTTACATATCTCCACGAATCATGCATTTTGTTAACAGAAAAAAGTCTTCATAGTATGATGTGTGTCCGTCCGTCCATCTGTCCATTATGTGTCCGAATAGACGTGTATAGCTTGAACGGCTCAAAAGATTTTGATAAAATATTGTATATTTACTTAATCAGTAGCATGAATTCATCAACTTTTAGTGTATATCCGGAAACCGGAAGAGGTAGTTTACAAAGAATTAATTTTATATTCATTGTCGGAAATTTTTCACTTAAAATATAGTAGTAATTAATAATTGAGTAATTAAACTAAAAATAAAAACCAAGATAATATAATTTAGTCATTTAAATTCAAGTTTTGTTATTTTTTTTTTGATTATAACAGAAAAATATTAATTCACTAAAAAACAAAAAAATTATTTTTTTTTAATATAATTTTTCCAAATAAAACAAATTTAATGTAGAGGTAATTATCAATTTTTTTTTAAATATAATCATATTATAAAAATTTAATAAATGCCTTTTAAAAAGTACTTAACTACTGGATGTTTTAGTAATTTCTCCAGGATCTTTAAAAGTTACTATAGAATCCTGTTAATCTAAATCTTAATTATATATTGTATATTTTGATTTAATACCTTTACACCTTTAAACCAGTCATAAATACTGAGACCTTACAAGTCATGGTCAATATAGCCTAACCATAGAATATCCAACTCATTGTCCATAAGTAAAGTTTATATTTAATACTTTTTACATAAAAAGTGAGAGTGAGATGATCGAAAGATCAAATTAAAAGAAGAGGCGCGAAGCACCAAGTCAAGGTAAAGCCACTTCGGGCAAATCCTAATGTTATATAATTTTCATCTGTTGCAAAAAAAAAAAAAAAAAATAAAAATTATGTAAAGGAAATTATTACTTTAATTAATGAAATAAATTCTCTTTTTAAGGATTCTAGTGGAATATTAAAATCTCTTTTTTTAGTTCCACACATATTCCTATTCGTAAAAAGCAGTGGTTCTCAACCTTTATTTTTACCGCGGCACACTTTTAACGGTTTAAAAATTTGGCGGCACACAAAGAAAAAGATAAGTGTAAAAGTTTACCATATTAAAAAACAGTGGTCCCATAAACGGTTAACCTTTTTTACCGACCGACGATAGTAAGGGAGGTATTGTTTTCACACCAAATTTCACATGTGGAGATTTTTACATATCTCCACGAATCATGCATTTTCTAAACAGAAAAAAGTATTTTTAGCATGATGTCTGTCCGTCCGTCTGTCCGTCCGTCTGTCCGTCCGTCCGTCCGTATAGATGTGTACAGCCTGAACGGCTCAACCGATTTTGATGAAATTTGGTATATTTACTTAATGCATCAGTGGGATGAATTGATCAACTTTTGGTGCAATTCCGGAAACCGGAAGTGGTAGTATTAGCGATCGACGATAGGAAGGAAAGGGTTATTTTCACACCAAAGGAGATTATTTTATATATCACCACGAATCATGCACTTTGTATTGGTTTTATCCTCGAGAAAAATCATATTTATTAGTTTTTTCTTGATTTAAAATTATATGACGTCATCCAGCCATTCATGACGTCACAGCCTGTTCTTACATATATATTATAAATAAAATAAAATTAAAAATATTTATGTTATATCCATATCTGTTTTTTATTACATTAATAGATATATTAAAATTATTTGAAATTGTTTCTGTAGCTGGAAATTAATTTATTTCAAACAGTCGGTCGGTTCGGACCTGGCCACAGGTCAACTTATTTTAGAATTATATTGAAAAAATTTAGAAAAAAGCCGGAAATGTTTAGAACCAAATTGAAAATATTTAGAAAAAAAAGTCGGAAGTCATAATCTCGCGGCACACTGGTTGAGAATCACTGATATAAACGGTCAAATTCATAATTATCTTAATATTTCAAGACTATTCTAATTATTATTTCATATAAACATGATATTACACAAACTGACCCATCTGGTATTTCTCTTTAACATTCCGGTCCAATATTATCTTAAGATGTAGCACTTAATTAACAGAAATAAAAAAAAAATATCTCGCTGTGGGAGTCTTTAATAAATTTCATAATATATGCATATATGTGCTATGTATAAAGTCTTGTAAAGAGATTGCAAATAAATTCATGAGCAAAGTATAAAATATCATGTGTTATTTGTTTTGTTATCGTATCATATGATCAGAAATGATCTCATGAACATCATCATGTATTATATTACCATCCTAGCAACACAACGGTTTATCATAATAAATATAGTTATTTTATATATTTTATAAATTTATTTATTAAAAGAAATACTTGAAAGAATTAATAGTTTGATTTAATAACTCTTGTCACAGATGTGTGAATGTGAGAAAAAAAATTTTGTCTTAAAAACAAAAACAAAACATATTTCATGAGTACACTCATATTTTCTTTATTTTATTTACTATTATATTTATCAAATATATTATTATTTAAAAAAAATACAACTTATATTTAATAAGTATATCCTGCCTTTCTTTTTCTTTTTTTTTTAAAAAAAAGGAATAAATTTAATTAATTTAATAAAATAAATTTAAACTCTAAATTATATATTTTATTAAATTTAAAATAACTATGTTTTGTTTAATTTATACATTGGAATAATAAATAAATATAAAAATTCTGCCTCTTATTATTAAAATTTCAACTCTTTTTTACCGACCGACGATAGTAAGGGAGGTATTGTTTTCACACCAAATTTCACATGTGGAGATTTTTACATATCTCCACGAATCATGCATTTTCTTAACAGAAAAAAGTATTTTTAGCATGATGTCTGTCCGTCTGTCCGTCCGTCCGTCTGTCCGTCTGTCCGTCCGTATAGATGTGTACAGCCTGAACGGCTTAACGGATTTTGATGAAATTTGGTATATTTACTTAATGCATCAGTGGGATGAATTGATCAACTTTTGGTGCAAATCCGGAAACCGGAAGTGGTAGTATTAGCGATCGACGATAAGAAGGGAAGGGTTATTTTTGCACCAAATTTCACATAAGGAGATTTTTTTACATATCACCACGAATGTATTGGTATTATCCTCAGGAAAAATCATCTTCATTATGTTTTTCTTAATTTAAAATTATATGACGTCACAGCCTCGGGTAACGCCGGCAACGCCGGCTACCCCAGCTATATATTATAAATAAAATAAAATTAAAAATATTTATGTTATATCCATATCTGTTTTTATTACATTAATAGATATATTAAAATTATTTGAAATTGTTTCTGTAGCTGGAAATTAATTTATTTCAAACCGTCGGTCGGTTCGGACCTGGCCACAGGTCAACTTATTTTTTACTATCTCGCCAGAGATAGTATTGCGATCATGAAAATTTTCGATGTTGAGATTTTGATGTTTTTATACGTTTTGAAGGTTCCTGAATCATTTTCACTAAGTGTGTGTGTGTGTGTGTGTGTGTATGTATGTAGACAAGATTACGCAAAAACGGTTTGAGCTAGAATGATGAAATTTGGTACATGGACATTATTCAAAATTCATAGTTTTCTATCAACTTTTGAGAAATGTAGCTCAACCGGAAGAGGGTCATTAACTACAACGTTTTGATTTTTTTTCCTCTAAAGTAACCGTAAAAATAAAAATATATGTTTGATAATTTTTCACATGATTAATAATTGTATAAAACTGCTATATATAGAATTTCAGCTTGATTGAATTGCTGAAAGTACCAGAATTAATTTTTTAACACTGCAAATCTCACGCGCCAACACGTGCCATGGTGCCATCAATAAAAAGCCAAACATGCGCTGGTTTAATATTTATTATTTATAATTTATAATTAATTAAATTTAATTTAAATATAATATATTATGTTATTTAATCCAATTCAAATTGCGAGATAGTCGAGTGGAGACACTCCAGCTAATTTTCTATATTTATTGAGTTAGTATTATTAGTTCGCTTTAGTCGGAGCAAGCGCTTAGTATTTGAGGACGATTGCAGAATAAGCAATTGAAACGTTGCACAATTATTATTTTAATTTAATAAATAATATTTACAAATAATGTGGTATTTAAATAAGAATCTCTTTAATAATTAATATTATTATATAGAAACACTAGTTACATATGTGTTAAGTAAATATTTTAATTATACCATAAGTATATAACCTAAAATTTGCGAAAATTTCAAATAAAAACCTAAGAGCATCTTTGACTAGAATATAATTGAATAGAAATGAAAATATATTCCTTCTAGTTATATTTTCTTTTCGAATAAAGATAAAAAAAAATATGAATAAAAAAATTACAAAAGTCAAAAAATTATTCACGCTTGTTCTTTCATGGTTGAAATTCAAATTGAAATATTATTAATATTATTATTATTATTATATTTATTGTTCAATCTACGAATACCGAATCTAATTCAATAACTTCATTGGATTTGAAGTGAGCAGTGTTAAAATGAAAGAGACTAGGGGAAGGAGAATGGAGCGAGTGAGAAGGGAAGAGGGTAGGGGAAGGCAAAAGAAATCACAGGTGGTATGTAAGTAAGTGAATCTCTGGATAGGCAACAGGCAATGCGAGCTAAACACGATGTTGCAAGTGAGGCTACCACAATCACTGGGGGTCCACCATTCGGTCTCTCTTACTCGGCTGTAACCCTTTTGACCCTTAGATAACCCGCTTGCTCTTTGATATATTTATTTGTCTTCTTCCAAGTTCACATCCATTTGATATGGTTCGATTCCTTTAACCGCTCCGGATTTGATTCAAATGAAAAAGAAAAAGATAGAGAGAAAAAAATTTATTTATTTATTTATTTATTTATTCACATATCAAAACAAAATACCTAAAAAATCTATTTATATAAAGTTTTTAAGAGTTTAAAATTTTTTAAATATCTTCACCTTTCATGGTCTATAGAATCCAAAAGTGACTTTAGAATTGTTCACGTCTGTTTGTTCGGAAAATTATATCGCTATCAAAATTGGCTTATAACCGATTACAATCATATTTTATCAGAATATTCTTCAATATCTCTATTTGACCATAGGTTATAGATTTTATCAATAAAAAAACCCAGAAATTAATATTTTAAAATCTATATCAAGATCAACAAAACTTTACGTTATCTAATTTTTAATTATTTCTTGTAATCTTTAGTCATAAATTCATTCCACAATTACTTTTAATTTTAATTCAATTACTGTACTTCTATAATTTTATTATTTTTTATGCTGATTTTAATATCAATATAAGTTTAATTTGATTTATTAATTTCAAATTATTTTTATTGAAATATTTTTAATTTCTTTAAATTTTATATTATATGTTTAAATTTATTTTATTATAATACATTATACATTACAGATTATTTATTTTAATATTAATATTCACTAAAAAATATACGAGCAACTACTAAAAATAGATAGATAGAGAAGTTTCTTCTAAGGGAGGAGGACATGTATAGTTTATAACATTATATATATTAAAAGTAAAAACCCCATAGAAGTAACTATCTATGTATCTCTATGGATCTACGGAATTTGAAAGTTCTTGGCCGCAGCAACCACAATACTCCAACTGTCCCTGAGAATCCTGAGCCTTAATCCAACTCCTACCCTCTCCCATCTCTCTCACGTCCCTTCCTACACTGTCCACACACAGCGTCCTTGGTCTTCCAACCGGACATTTCCCAATCGGTACCCCACCAATATATTTTTTGCCATTCTTTCCTCTCCCATTCTAGCCACGTGTCCTGCCCAACGCAACCTTCTCGATTCTATAACCCTAACTTTGTCTGGTAGATGCATAGAGGTCATTCAATTCCACGTTATGCAGTAGAAGTAACAAATGAATTTAAATTAATATTATTAATGAATGTTTCTATTTTAAGTTATCTATATTTTTATATAACATTAAACAACTTAATTCAAGATTTATAAAATATCTCCTTTCTCTATCTTTAGATTTTCTTGCATTTCATTATTCACCAATTATAATAAATATCGTAAAATAAAATGGATATTAAAAATGCCATTATATTACAGACAATAAAATATTTAATTAGATTAAATTAAAAAATAAATGACAAAACAAAAAGAAAGTTTGAATAAAATAACAGAAAACTTACTAGCTGGCCAATGCGAAGATTTCGCACAGATATTATAATGAATAAACGCGTTTTAAAACAATCAAATTATTTCAAATCCTTTTTAATTTAAAATATCAAGCAAAGATACAAGATAATTATTATTTAATTCATATTAATTTGTTGAATGACTGTATGCGAAAGGTTTTAATTCATTTTAATTCAATCATTAGATTAAAATATGCATATGCTCAGTGTATATAACTCCTTTTATAGATGTCCTCAGAAAAATGAATATAATTTAATAAACCAATGTTTAATTTATATCATCATAGGACATCTTACAATTAGTTAAAAAAAATATTTAATAAAATTAAATAAAATGAGCTACCTTATAAATTTTTACTATTATTTTTTAGTAATATTTAAAACGAATACAAAGTAACAAGATATGTCAAGAAATAAGAATTCTACAAAATATGTGAATAAAGAAACAACAATTCAATATCATCAACAAAAATATACAGACTTATTTTACTTTTTGTCCTAATTTCTTTAGCCAATCGACGTTTTCTCTCATTTGGATCTTCGTTTTCACTCAAATTTGCAAATTGCACAATTTTTCAAAATATAAATTTAAATATTAAAATTATTATTTACTTTGTTTTAGAAAATATTAATCAATTAGGAGAAATGTTCAATTTAATTTAATTTAATTTTACTTTTAATCTTATAGAATATTAGTATTTAAAATAGAAATTTAAATATTATAAACATTCTTTGCTTGGAAATTTCTAGAATTATTAATTTTATATTGAGTGTCAACTTCTTAACTGACCCACAAGGGCGTCATATGGGTTGGGTCGGTTAAGATCCATGAAGCTGTTTAGAAGGAATTTAGGATAATCGTCGCATAATCGTTTAATTATATAGATACAGACTTTCAACCAAACTCTATGTATCACTTCGAGGGTACAGCAGACTGTGCTTCTTGTCTAGATGCGAAGGTAGTTTAAACAGCTAGTAGTGCATAAATATCAACTTTTTTTTAATTTTAAAAATGAAAAATCTTATACTATAACAATTATATCTACTATATATACAACCTTGAAAATTAAAGTTAAGAAAGAAGAACGACGAGTCTAAGAAATGATTATTTGGTTATGTTCCACTTGCCAATTAAATCTGACATTATTTTTATATTTTCAAGAGGAAGCATAATCTGAGGAACTGGAAATTCTCACTTTTTCGCATCTAATACCACATATCCTGAAATATGATCAGAAGAAATTTAAGAAAGTCGTATTAAATTAAGAGACTCTTTTTAAAAAAAATTTTGGGAAAAAAATATACCTAAATAAAAAACCTAAATATAATTGTATTGGTCCTGGGTTCATTAAATTGCTATTTTGGCCTTAGGAATTTATTTTATTATACCTATTACTTTTTTTTCTTTAATAAATTTATATATAAATTTATATTTAATGAAATTCAAACCCCTTTTTTTATTGATTTATAAGGGTGGGTTTTAGCACACCGCTACCGAAAATAATTTTTTTAAATGTTTTTAAACATATTATTTGTGGGTAGATCTATTATTAAAGTTATTAAATATCTTAGATTTTACATTTTTAACCTAATTCATTCAAGATGAATTAATGATTTGGAGTGATCTTTTTTTGTCACGACACCTTAATAAAGAAATTTGTCTCTACCTTCAAGGCATTGAGAAGGAAGCTTGGTGAATCTAGCCAGTAAAAAAATAATGTAACTGTATATCAATTAAAAATTTTAGCATAATGAATTAGAAATATTTAAAGTCATTGATAGAATAACTGTGTAGAGGAATTTAAACTTGAACATTTCTATTTGGATCTCTACTACATGCTATCAACTTGAACAAAAAGTTAATGAATAAAAAACTCAGATGGTAAAATGGAAAATAAATAGTTGTTGAATTTTCAAAGTTTACTTAAAAAAATCTACATATTAAACGTCTGTAATTTGTATTACTACTTTAGTTATACGTGATACTCGTTTTAAAATTCTTTTTGGAACATTTTTTCGATATTTTCATTCAAATAAAATTAATAAATTGAAACTAGAACAATTAACCAAATATGTAGATTTATGATCCATTATTATGTAGTAAGTACTAAATCAGGGATGTCCAACCTTTTAATTTAATGGGCCACATCGCAAACTTAAATATTTAACTGGGCCGCAAAATTACCAGAATATGTTAAGCCTAGCTAGTGAATGTCTCAAAACTTAGTCGATAGTGGGCCGCATCAAAACTTAGAGTGGGCCGCGAGTTGGACATCCCTGTACTAAACCATCTGTCTATATCAGTGATTCTCAACCACTGCACCGCCGCACTTTAGTGTGCCGCGAGATTATGAGGCTCTTAAACATTTCCAACTTTTTCAATTTGGTTTTAAAAAAAAAGGTAAAACGTTTTTGAGACTAGGCTCTTAAACATTTTCGACTTTCTAAATTTTTTCAATTTAGTTCAACCGTTTTTGGACCACTTTTTTCAATATATTAAAAACCGTTAAAAGTGTGCCGCGGTAAAAAAAAGGTTGAGAATCACTGGTCTATCTATTCTTCCCCATCCAGTCGTTTCCCGATAGCCCCCTCCTCTCATTTCTCTCTCATTCTAGTCTCGTTTTAAGGACTCAATGTTTGGAAGTGCATAGAGCTCATGCAATTCCTTGTTAAGCTGTCTTTCCCATTCCACATTTATCCTTATAGGAATCCTATTTTCAAATATTCAGAAATCTGTTTTCATCTACTAAAGTCATCACACACATTAATATATATTTTAACAAAAATAATATCTATTAAATAAAAATAAAAATAAATAAAAACAATTTGTTAAATAAACATGATTATATTTGGTTATTCCGGTTTTAATTCTCAAGTATATATATTAAAAACTGGTTCATATATTTTTTTATTGCTTTTTTTTAATTTTGAAGAGGCGTCATATCGTATTGCATATTTCTCCTTCCTCTTCGATATCCCGCATTTGGCTCACTTACCTTCCCTGATTTTATTATTTATTTTATTTTTTATTTATTTTTTTTTTTGGATCGTGCTTTAATCTTTCGGCAAGTTCTTTTATTCTGATTAGTGGCAACAGGTGTTGGATGAACTGGACGATTAAACAGAGTGAATATAATAACATCCACATCAACAACAACAACAACAACGACAAAAAACAACATAAAAATCCATTTCTAATCAAAGTAGATGACTTGGACTTGACTGTTAATTTATTAAAATTAATCGTTACGTTACGTTTAACTTAAACTCATTTTTTTTTTTTATTTTTATTTTTTTATTTTGTCTTTTAATTTGTTATCTCTTGGCACGTGGAACTTATTAAATACTAGTTTGTGAGCAATTATAAAGATATATAATTTATATTTGCCAAGGACAAAAAAATTATTATCAATAATAAATAATTGAATATGAACAGAAATATGGACAAGGTATATTAAAAAAAATAAATCTTGCTTGAATGAATGTGTGTAATGTTATAACAAAATCAAATACTATTATTACTATTATTACATTTTAAAGCTAATAAATCTAATTTTTTTTTTGAGAACGATTGAATTTAATATCTATAAAATTATTATGTTATCGATTGTGTATTATGAGGGCGCGAGATGTCATCTAAAAAACATTTTTGAAAATTAATGCACAAAAATATATGCACAAAAAATGAATGAGATCAGCGAGGAATAGCGGAGATTACATAACGAAGAATTGTATCGAATTATAAAATGGAGATTACGATGCTTACGATGAGCGTCCCGATAGGCGACTAAAAATTTTCAAGTTCTGTAATGTCATAGATAAATAGAAAGATTATATTCTAAGACGAATGAAAATATTTAGTAATATTATTCATGGAAATTATTTGGAAATTCTTCTCCTCTACATATCTAAATTTGACAAAAACTTTATTTAATGTTTGTTATACGTATGAAGGTAATATATATACGACATATTTTAAATTAATATTTATTAATTATTATATTGGACTATATTTAACTTTCTAAATAATAATTAATATCTACTATAATAATAAATATTTACTAAAATAGCTACTACAACTACTATTTATGTCTTTTTCCTTGAAAGTTGTTATTAGGGTTTTTTCACACCAAATTTCACATGAGGAGATTTTTTACATATCTTCTCGAATATTGGTTTTATCCTCGGGAAAAATCATCTTCATTAGTTTTTTCTTAATTTAAAATTATATAACGTCATCCAGCTCTTCATGACGTCACAACCAGCGCCTCCTTATATATTATAAATAAAAAAATCGTCGGTTGGTTCTGTGCCTGGCCACAGGTCAACTTTTTTTTCTTAAAATAAATTTGTATATTTGATACCAAAATTACACTTTTGTTTTAGTAAATATAAACAACTTTTTGATGAAAGTTTAAACAAATCATAAGTATTATTAATATAAATAAAAATTATTCAATACTAAATTAATGATTAATTATAATAAATTAATTATAAATATAAATAGTAAATAAATTATTTTTCATTTTTATCTTATCTTAATACCTATTGAGTTTTTATTATATTTATTTTTTTAAATAAATTCATTTATTGTGTTTACCTAATTATTATTTAATTATTATAATTATAATAAACGATTTACTAATCTAATACTTGAATCATATATTAAATAATAAAGTTTTTAGTCTAAGAATGGAAGAGGAAGGATGTTAGTTAAAATCTTATTTAAGTTTTATTAATATATTAATGAATAGTAGGAGAATTGTAAAAACGATTTTTATAGCTAAATAAGAGAAAAACGATTTATAAATTTAATATTATAATTACTTTATCTATTTTTAAAGACGTTTAAATGCTTTATGTTTTGAACTATAGTTTACATATAATAATTATATATATTTGAGTTCTAGCGAAAAAGAAAAAAAAATGCAAGTGATAATCTTAAGTATGATAAACCAGTTCTAGTCAGTCAGTTTCCTTTTATGGTTTGGCCTATATAGAGATTTCCAGTATATTATAAGGACAAAGTACTAACAAACCTATACGATAGATAATCAGTATATTAGTTATTATTCTTTCTTTGATTATATTTCATTATCCAATTGAAAAACAACTTTACTAATATGGATAATAATTACTATTTGTCTTTTTTTTCATACAGTATATGATATTTAAAGAAGATTCCATGAGAATATCTACTAGTTGAAACTTATTGTTATAAAAAGAAATAGGAGAAAAAAGAAAAACAGAAGAGATCTTTTGTATTATTTTATAATATTTTAATTATTTTTATAGATAAATTAATTAAACTTTTATTTTTTATATTAATTATGGTATATATATATACTAAAATCTCCTATTATTTGATATTTAAACTTGCTACAAACATATGTGATGATAATTGATAGTAATTTCTGTTTAATTTCTAAATTATATATTACAAACATAACACAACTATAGTATAAATAGAATAAATATTTTTTATAGTTAATTTTAAGATAAGCGACTAACCAACCAAATCTCAGTTATAAGGCTTTAGAGCAGAGATTCTCAACCACTGTGCCGCGGCTTTTTTTATGTGCCACGAGATTTTCAAAATGTGCCGCTAAATTTTACAAATGTAAAGTTCAAATTAAGAAAAAACAATACCTCCCTTACTATCGTCGGTCGGTAATACTAAAAAAGGTAAAATGTTTTTGCGATCAGGCTCTTAAACATTTCCGACTTTTTTTTTCAATTTTTTCAATGTGGTAAATAAGAAAATAATTTTTACACTTACACTTTCACACATTTTTTTCTTTGTGTGCCGACAAATTTTTAACCCGTTAAAAGTGTGCCGCGGTAAAAAAAGGTTGAGAATCACTGGTTTAGAGTATGTCGTCTAATCTAATCTAATTTGTTTAATAATCTAATTAAGATAAATTTAATAATTCTAAAAATATTAGTTTTACTTATCAAATGCTGTGAATTCAGTAACCAAACCAATTTTCTTTCATTTTTAAACTACTCTCTATTTATTTTCATCATGTTTAGTTAATGTTAGTATGTTACAATTTATTTTTTCTTAATTTATTCTTATAATAAAACGAACCAACGTTGTTTTAGCTACGCAAAATGTAAAACTATCTAATAATTTTTCTATACAAACAAACAAAACTACTATTCTTAATAATTATTAAGTAAATGACAAATTATATTTGGTGAAGTAAAAATAACAAAAAATACGAGAGTAGATTTAGAGTATTTGAAAATAGGATTCTATGCAACATTTATGGACCAAAGAAAAATGCGGTCACTGAGGAATGGTAGAGGGTTCATAACGAGGAATTGCATAAACTCTAAGCATCTTCATCATCGTTAGAGTAATGATATCAAGAAGATTAGTTTTTTCTTAATTTAAAATTATATGACGTCACCCAGCCCTTCATGACGTCACAGCCAGCGCCTCCTTATATATTAAAAATAAAATACAATTAAAAATATTTGTTATATACATATCTGTTTTTATTGCATTAATTGATACAATTAAATTATTTGAAATAAATTTACTTCAAAGTGCCGGTCGGTTCTGCGTCTGGCAACAGGTCAACTTATTAATTTTTTAGTTTATCTATTTATTTATCTATCTATGAGGCTTAAAAGAAAAGAAATAAATTGGTTAAAATAAAAAAATATAATTCATAATATATTGAATATGTGAACTGATTAAATTCAGTTTTTGGTCAATAAAATAATCCTTTATTTAGATTAATGAAAAATTTCAATCCAATATCATTTAAGGAGGCTCAAACTTTTAAATAATTGAAATGAAAATACAAATTCCATGGATGATCCATTTAAATAATAATATAATACATATCTCTTTGTGATATTGCTAATAAATTTATCTATTACGTGTATACTTATAAATATAATTTGAGGTAGAGTGTAGTTTTTTTTTTGGCAAATTATCTGAAACCACCCGGGTAGGCTGTCAATTGGTTGTCTCTACTATCTGTCTATTATCTTTGACACGGAGTGCCGGTGGTCCTAATGTGCCTTTTTTTTAACTCTTTCCCTCTCGTTGTCTCTTTCTAACACATCGCGTCATTGCACACATCCAAGCTAACAAAAAGTGCCGTCAAAGCGAATTGAGTTATTACGGTTGAATGAAGGAAAATAACGCTCACAAATTTTCTCTCTTTCCTATTTATTATAAATTAAATATAGATCTAACCAATAATAAGTAAATAGAGAAAAAATAAATAATTGGAATTATAAATATATGTATTAGTACCTGGTTCACCGAGCCGGGGCTCAGTATTTTAAAAAAAATTATTCCTTATGAAATATGAATATTTAAGATTAAGATTATTATTTAAATTAAATAAATGACAAAAAAGATCAAACAATTTCAAATAATTTAAAAAAACATAAATTAAAAATATAAATATAAAATTTTTTTATAAAATAATGTTTTTCTAATGGACTAAAAAGAATAAAATAATTTTTCTATAAGCCTGATAAAGTTTTTGGATGAATTGCTTCATATTCACCGAAAAACGTTGGGCGCATTTAGTTTAATTTATTTATATGAACAATCAAGTCAAATTTTTGTAATAATAAAATAAATAATATTAAACACATAAACTAACAAATTTTTTTAACATGCAATAAAATTGATAGTTTAAGAGCTAAGAAATTAATCTTTTATTATTTTTCTCACTATAATAAACTTATATCAAAGTATGTATCAAAATTTAAAATAAGTTTTATTAAATTTACATATTATCAATTAAATCCAAAATGGTTGATTATATTTTAAGAAATAGTGTTAATTAAGTGTTTTAGTGTGGTATGTATCTTAGTATATATTTATGAATTATAGCTCTATAAAGGAAGTTAATTGCATAGAACTAAATGCGCCCAACGTTTTTCGTTGAATATGAAGCAATTCATCCAAAAACTTTATCAGGCTTATAGAAAAATTATTTTATTCTTTTTAGTCCATTGGAAAAACCTTATTTTATAAAAAATTTTTATATTTATATTATTTTATTCTTTTTAGTGTAATTTTAATATGATAAATTTATTTAATATAACAAGAGAAATAGAAAAGATGAAGTTATACGAAAATTTACACAAATTGAATAAAACAAAAAAATATATTAATCTTCCAAAAATGATTATGCATTTATGTTAAGTAAATGTTATTATTGAATAATAATTATTATATTATATTTATAAATAAATAATTTTTATTAATATAATATATTATAATATATTAATATAATATAATATATTAATATTTTATAAATGTATATATTTTTATTATTAAAATTCCTATTTTAAATTAAGAAAAAACTAACAAAGATGATTTTTACAGAGGCTGAAACCAATACTGATCGATTTTTCTTTATAAGTATTATCTGTGGTGTGAATTTCAGAAAAAATCCTTTGAGCGGTTAAATATTTCGAAAATTTAAATATATATATCGTCACAACTCAAAAATTATCATAATTGAGATTTTTATATAAAACTATTGCTTATTGTCAATATATTATATGGAAGAGAGGCACAAGTTGTAACTACTGTTAAAATTACTAGGTAGCAGTTAAAACTGAATGTAATTCCCGCAGTTTTATACGGCCATTCTGTGTAAGACCGTCACATCACGTTACTTGTTGGCGCGTGAGATTTGCAGAGTTAAAAAATTAATTCTGGTACATTCAACCAAGCTGAAATTCTATATATAGCAGTTTTATAAAAATTTTAATCATGTGAAAAATTATCAAACATATTTCTTTATTTTTACGGTCACTTTAGAGGAAAAAAAAATGAAAGCGTTGTAGGTAATGACCCTCTTCCGGTTGAGCTACATTTCTCAAAAGTTGATAGAAAACTACGAATTTTGAATAATGCCCATGTACCAAATTTCATCATTCTAGCTCAAACCGATTTTGAGTAATCTTGTCTACATACATACATACATTCACACACACACACACACACACACACATATATACATTTTTCTCAACCTTAGTGAAAATGATTCAGGAACCTTCAAAACGTATAAAAACATCAAAATCTCAACATCGAAAATTTTCATGATCGCAATACTATCTCTGGCGAGATAGTAAAAACCCAACAGTATATTTAAAAAAAAAAAAAATTTATCTATTGCGATAGAATTATCTTTTGTACGGAATACAATACGAGATAAGAGGGGAGAGAGTGGCTATCCGTTTCCTGAGCCACGGGCATGATTTCAATCGCACACGCGTGCCTGTACAATAAACACGGAGAGTAGACAAACGGAACCGGAAATGGGCAGAGCGAGGAAGTCATTGCGGACGTTTCACACTCGATGATGATGATTATATGTAGTAGTCGTTGACGCCTGGACTATCCAGCATATCATCATACATGGCGAATTCACAATTACCCTATTCAATCAGACATCCGCTCATATTAGTGTTTTATTTATTTATTTATTTATTTATGCTTTTACTGAAGTAGCCTTGAATTTTAATTTACCATTTTTGCAAGGTTCATTCAATTGATATTCAATTTTAAATATTATTTGAATTAATTTATTACTATTTCTTCCTCTATGATTACATTAAAAATATATTTGTATAATTCAAAAAAAAAAAAAAAAAAATATAATAATTAATTACATAGTAAAATTTAAGAATATAAGATATATTTTTATTTAACATTAATTTTTTTTATTTGCTCATCAATTAATGAAAATTCATACTTTCCAAATAAGATTTTTTTAAGTAATTTTTATATATATCATAATCATCTGTATTCACAATTTATTACTATATATATAAAGTAACCATTCTGTACTTTTCAATTAATTTTGCAAATAAAGTAAAAAGTTTAAATCTAAAATGTCTGTTATTTCTCAAAAATCCACCTGGTTATGGAAAAATATATTATAAATTAATTATTTATATAATTGTTATATTATAAACAAAATATTTAATAATAATGATGTAATCTAATAAAATAAAATGTTACTTTTTTTATTATATGTAGAGTGACGGACACCTGAGTGACGCTGTTGTCGGGCAATGGCAATATGCCTTCTAACGCTATCCCGACTACAGCGCCACCCAGGGGTTTACTTTTTACCATCAATATACCTACCAATATTCATATAACTATTGTAACAATATTTTGTATTGCAATTCATTTGTTTTAAGGATACTTTTGTAATTGTAAATTGAAAAAACTTTTAATTTATTTTTTATTTAAGTCACATTTAGAGATCCACCACTTGTAGATTAATCTAAAACAGTGATTCTCAACCTTTTTTTTTACCGCGGCACATTTTTAACGGTTTAAAAATTTGGCGGCACACAAAGAAAATGATAAGTGTAATAATCATACCAATTTGTAACTTTTTATTTTTAGAACCATATTGAAATTAGCTGGAGTTTCTCCACTCGACTATCTCGCAATTTAAATTTGATAACATAATATATTATATTTAAATTAAATTTAATTAATTATAAATTATAAATAATAAATATTAAACCAGTGCATGTTTGGCTTTTTATTGATGGCACCATGGCACGTGTTGGCGCGTGAGATTTGCAATGTTAAAAAATTAATTCTGGTACTTTCAGCGATTCAATCAAGCTGAAATTCTATATGTAGGAGTTTTATACAATTTTTAATGATGTGAAAAATTATCAAACATATAACTTTATTTTTACGGTCACTTTAGAAGGAAAAAAATCAATATGTTGTAGGTAATGACCCTCTTCCCGCTGAGCTTCATTTCTCAAAAGATGATAGAAAACTACGTATTTTGAATAATGCCCATATACCAAATTTCATGATTCTAGCTCAAACCGTTTTTGCGTAATCTTGTCTACATACATACACACATTTTTCTTAGTATTAGTGAAAATGATTCAGGAACCTTCAAAACGTATAAAAACATAAAAATCTCGACATCGAAGATTTCCGTGATTTTTTATCATTTGGCGAGATAGTAAAAATTGAAAAAAAAGTCGGAAATGTTTAAGATCCTGATCGCAAAAACATTTTAACTTTTTTTACATACATATTAAATAAATAATATATACATATATAAATAAATTTTCTTAATTTGAACTTGACATTTGTAAAATTTGGCGCCACATTTAGAAAATCTCACGGCACACAAAAGTGCCGCGGCACATTTTTTGAGAATCACTGATCTAAAATGAATTTAATCTTAAATTGAACAATATTGTATTGTAGCTGAATATGTTAATATAATCCTTTTTAAACGTAGGTACTCATAAAACACTCAGGTAAATAATTGAAAGATAATTAATAACATCTTTGAGGTAATAAAAGATGATAGACCCATTATTCAAAGTCATCACTGTGGCTTCAATTTTTCAAGTAAAATAGATTCATCCTCTCTTTTTCTTTTCATAATAACTTCATTTCCACTTGTATTATGAGGAATGTAATTTTATATTTTTTAATTATAAATTACATTTTTTATCATTTGTTAAGTAATTTAAAAAAAAAATGGGTCAACCAGTTTTGGAAAATGTTGTTAATTATAGTGTAAAAGAAAATGAAGGCGATTAATCTCCAAAGTTTGTTATAAGAGGAGAAGATGAGAGAGGGAGGTCTTCGTTAACGTTTGGAGAGGAATTGCGTCTATCTATTTTAAAATAAATAAATGAGAATGTATGGATGTAGTGTGTGTATTAGGGTCTTGAAACACATTTGTCTATTGATAATGACTCTATCCGTTTGCATGTTTGCGCATATGGAAAGCATTGAACGGAAGAAGATATATATAGGTCTTTATCAACGTTCTGGACATTTACTAATCGGTGTTAAACACCGTGTAATAACACGGAAGAACAATTTGTCTAGATTTACATGAAATGAAGGAGGCCGGCCTTTTTGACCTCCTCCTTCTTTTAACGACGTTCGTGATGAAGATGACGCAGCCAAAAAGAAGGATGAAATGACAAATCGACATCCATTTCCGGTTTATTGGTACGGAAGTGTTAAAAAAATACAATCTAGAATGTTTTTTTTTCTTTATACTTTTTTCAAGTCAATCTCTTGTTTTTGCAAACATTTTGGATTATTATACATTTTTTTTTTAATTCCGACTTTTTTAGAGATTAAAATATTTATTCTATTCCAGATGCTCATTTTCAATTTTAAAATTGTTATGCAGAAAAGTTAGTTTCAATTTTTCGCCTAGGAGTTAGAGAATCCCTAATACAGAGATTCATTAAACATGTCATTCAATTCAAAATACATAGGTTTCTATTTTTTATTTTTTTTTTGTTAATAGTATATGCATATAAATTGAATTAAATAAATTTATTTAAAATATTTCTAATCATAATATAAGGGAAATAAGCTGGAGTGTCTCCACTCGATTTTCTCGCAATTTGAATTGGATTAAATAACATAATATATTATATTTAAATTAAATTTAATTAATTATAAATTATAAATTAAAATTAATAAATAATATTTATTAAACCAGTGCATGTTTGGCTCTTTGTTGTTGGCACCACGTCACGTGTTGGCGCGTGATTTGCAGTGTTAACAAATTAATTCTGGTACTTTCAACAATTCAATCAAGCTGAAATTCTATATATAGCAGTTTTATACAATTTTTAATTTAAAAAAGGCAAGTCTCCCATTAACAAGTATTAATCTAACAAAATAAATAAGCTGGAGTGTCTCCACTCGACTATCTCGCAATTTGAATTGGATTAAATAACATAATATATTATATTTAAATTAAATTTAATTAATTATAAATTATAAATTAAAATTAATAAATAATATTTATTAAATCAGTGCATGTTTGGCTCTTTCTTGTTGGCACCACGTCACGTGTTGGCGCGTGATTTGCAGTCATGGTAAAAAATTAATTCCGTTATTTTTAGGGATTCAATCAAGCTGAAATTCTATATATAGCAAAATTATACAATTTTTAATCATGTGAAAAACTATCAAACATATATCTTAATTTTTACGGTCAGTTACAGAGACATTCCAGCTTATTTCAATAAAATTTGCACGGTTTTTCTTCTTAATCAAGTATCTAAGCTTCTTAAAATTCCTCGCCATTTGCCTGTAAACTTAGGAGACAAAGTAAAAATCTTTATTTAAAGAAAAATATATACATATAAATATATTATTATAATATCAAAAACAAACAAAAAAACAAATCAAGAGAAAAAAAATGATAGGAATCCTATTGAAATTCTCAATGAATTTTATGTGTTTTGTTTTACAAGATATTTATTAGTTCAACATTCAAAAGACACAATCCTAAACCTCTTTCCTTTTTCAATCTTTTTCCCTTCGACCTCTCCCTCTCCCTCTCTCTCTTTTTCTCTTTAAAGAATCTTTTAAAAAATATTTTCACGCAGCATTATCTATCTGTCCTCAGCAGCTGTTTTGACTTTCAAATTAAAAAATTTCCTTTGGGATTTATTCTTTTCGGGGACAACGAATGACAACCAATGAACGACGACGAGATGATAGTTTTTTTTTTATTCCTTGAATACTTAACAGACACCCTTTTAAGCCTATTCGAATTAAAAAAAAAACGACAAAACCAAAACGAACAAATATTTCTTTTCTTAATATCTTTTGGAAGAAATAAAATTTTATTATATACTTATAATCGTGTTGAGCTCTCAAAATATTTTTATCAACATCCCTTTTTTTAATTCTTCATCTGCCCTTTTAAAGAAGTATGTTAATATATATAAATAACTTTAATTCTATTTATAGAAATCAACTTTATATTCTGAAGAAAATTTAGATATGAAAAAAAAATTTTTAAGAAATGATTTCAAAATTCAAATTCATGATTTCGATGACCTAAACCAGTGATTCTCAACTTTTTTTTTGTACCGCGGCACACTTTTAATGGTTTAAAAATTAGGCGACACAAAGAAAAAGATAAGTGTAAAAGTTATTTACTTACCTATAATAGACTGTGTAATATAGTTTATGATAATAATCAGGAATCGGCAACCTTTTTCAATAGTCGGGCACATTTCTGAAATAATATAACAGAGGTGGGCACACTTGGTGATAGAGCGATATTGAAAAATCGGAAATGTTTAAGAGCCTGATTGCAAAAACATTTTACCTTTTTTACATACATATAAAATAAACAAGTACTTTTTCTTAATTTGAACTTTACATTTGTAAAATTTGGCGGCACATTTTGAAAATCTTGAGGCACACAAAAATGCCGCGGCACAGTGGTTGAGAACCACTGGCCTAAACAAGTTTTGTTTAACAAATTGCAGTTTTTTTTTATATTTTAATGACTTGAAAAAAACTCAAAATAATTTGAGAAATTTCTTTAAAAAAAAAATTATTTTAAAAATTAGAATTTAACAATTCTATAAATTCATCTTCCTATATTTGGATGTGTTATATTTTTTTTAATTAATTGAAAAGTGCCGCTTGGCTGTCACTTAACTCTTGCATTCCCCTTCCACTTACCCACTCCTTCCTTCTTGCTCGCTCATTCAGTCACTCAAGCCATCACAGGTGACAGTTGTCCTTGGCCTTGGCTCGGCCCACTGTTCAGGTGAACTCTAAAGAAATGAATTCATATCTTACTTAATAATTATCTAGCAAAAATTAATTGTTCACTATAATCAAGATATCATTCATTCATTAATCCCGTTTGCATATTATATCAGTTTTACATTCAAATTTGAAAATATCTTAATTAATATTTATGAAATATTTAATTTTTATTAAAGATTTTTTTTTTAATGTATTAAGAATTTTTTTTATATAAATAAGAGGACTTTATATTGTCTCCAAATTCATCAATTCATATAATTAGTTAATAAAAAGAGAACTAATCTGATGATGAGGGGATGGGAAATGCTTACTTGCATTAAACATTTAATCTTATCTACATAAACACACACACAGACAGACATTTTTTCTCAACCTTAGTGAAAATGATTCATGAACCTTCAAAACGTATAAAAACATCAAAATCTCGACATCGAAAATTTTCATGATCGCAATACTATCTCTGGCGAGATAGTAAAAAAGGACTAAATTTTTAAATGTATTTATGAATCTTTGATTCATTTTATAAAATATTTTATATTATATTATTATTATAGATACTTATGCATAATTTCATTTTAAAATCCCATTACTTAAAATTAAGAGGGCAGATTAATAAGTCAGTGACTTTTTGAATGGAACACAGATTTTTGATGAACAAATTATTTGATTTTTCAACGTAGTCTAATCTCCTTTAGAGCCTTATAAACTTCGTTCGACGTTTTTCCAATTTTTTTTATCATTTCCAAAAAATAAGATTTGTCGAGGACATTAAAATAGATTCATTTGTTAGATGATTTCATCGTTGGAATCAAATCTCTTTTCCACGAGTCAATTCTACATTTTTGGAAACAAGAAATAGTCACTTAGGGATAAATCTGGAGAATAGGGCGGATGAGAGAGATCAGTGATTTTCACTTTTTCCTTTTTCTTCTCCAATTACGAGGTAGTCTGTTATTAATGAATGTCAAACAAAAATTAAAAGAGCCAACTGGTTCAACTTTCGACAGATAGTTGACTGTTGACAGGAGCAGTGTTGACAATATCATTTAAGAGACGGGAAATTTATCACGGACTTATTGACCTACCTTGGTATATTATTATTAAATTGGGTCAGATAAAATATAGTTTATAATTAATTAAATGGTGTAATAAAGGTGGGGAGGGGAGGAATAGCAATAGAATATAAATTTATCAATAAAACTAAATGATATTTATTATCTTATTAAAATATCAAAGTATTTATTTTTTTAAATTTGTAGTTAGTATAGTATAAATAAATTTATGCTTCTCTCTCTGCACAACTCGTTTTTAAAGATTATAATAAAATTTCAAGTGTTCTTTGAAATATAATGCTGCTATTTAATGCCTATTGAAAAATCCATCAAATTAATGTAAAAAATCTGTTTTCAACTTCTTTTCAAGATAATTTTTTCCCTTTTTGATTTTAGTTTGTTTATTTGTTCATTTCCATCTGCCTAACCATCTCCTCTCCTCTCCTTGCCCTTTATAGATATCCTATCAAAGCACCACTCAATGATATACATTTTATTGGTCACAAAAGCGGAAAAAAAAACTCGGCCAGATTTTAGTTTTTATGTTATTAATGGATACGAGAACAGAGAAGAAGAGAGGGAGAAGGAGAGAATGAAAAACGTTTCAAGAATTTCTATCAGGACACAAAGAAATTAGGCAAGTCGCCCCTTTTTAGATTAGTTTATAGTTATGGATCGGGAATCTATTTTGTTTTTTCTCTCTCTCGCTTTTTTGAGATTCTTTAAATTGCTTCGCGTCCTTTAAGGAAAAAGAAAACTACCTGAACGGTTTACATTTCTGTTTATTTTTTGCTCATTGCCACGTGATATGCAAACAAATCATATAAATATATATTATATTACTATCGCGGCATCGAAGAAAAAATCTTACAAAAAAAAAAAATTCAGTATATAAATAGTATAATTATTTAGTGATAGATATTATATTATAGAGAGAATTTATCATTAGAAAGAGAGAAAAAAATGAGAGAGAAAAATACTGAATTAAATTTGAATCTATTTATTATTATCTCGCCAGTATTGCGATCATGAAAATTGTCGATGTTGAGATTTTGATGTTTTTGTACGTTTTGAAGGTCCCTGATTCATTTTTGGTTTTCAAGGTTGAGAAAAATGTCTCTGTGTGTTTTAATTTATAATTTATAATTAATTAAATTTAATATATGCTATTTAATCCAATACAAATTGCGAGATAGTCGAGTGGAGACACTCCAGCTTATTTTTAAATTACAACTTTGACATTTAGCATCAGTCTGCTAGATATGAAGATTTGACAAAAAAGTTTGAACTTGAGTTTAATAAATAAATATATTGATGGGGGTTCAATCTTCATTTTATAAGTTTAATTTTAATGAGAAAAAAATTTAGAAATAATAGAAATATCTAAATACTCTATTCCAGTGATTCCCAAAGTGTGAGCCGCGGCTCCTCGGAGAGCCGCGATGCCGTCATTAAGGCACCGCGAAATATTTAATTAAATTTTCTAATACTTGAAATTTTGTTTCAACAATCTTGTAAGCTTTTTAATTTTTCGCTGTTAAATGGCTAATCGCTTTTAAAAAAAAAGTTTTCCAATTTTTCAAGAAAGTAAAAAATTTATATAAAAATATGATATATTAAAGGGATCCTCGGAAAAAATCCGATTATTTAGGGAGCCGCAAACCAGAAAAGATTGGGAAGCCCTGGTCTATTCTATTTAAAATTGAAAAGTAAAAAGCTTCATTATTTTTCTATCATAGTTACTAAATAATAATAATTAAATGGTTATAAAGTGACGAATCCAAAATAAATTAAATTGTAATCATTTAAACAAGACTTGATCCTATATAGGTATTTGCTCTGAAGAACCACCAGAAGTATGAACTATAGGGGACTATTTAGACTCAGTGTCCTTATGTTACTTAGCAATAAAAAATTTATTATTTGAAAAAAAATCATCAGTGATAAATAAATAATAAACTGTAATATTTATTTAAATGTTGTTAATATAATTTTAAATATTAATAATTATAATAAATTAAAAATGTTCACGTGTATTTATTTAAAAACACCCACAAATATTGTCTATATTAACCGCTGCTGGCGCTGGTGTCGATTTAGCTCTCCCCACAATCCCTTCGCACACAGCCAATAGTGACAGGAAAATGTTAATTGTCATGGGTGTGTGGCGTTTTTGGCTGACATTGGCAAAGGACAACTTTCTTAAAGAGTTGATTGCCCGTCAACAGCGCCCACATGGCGATAACATTAATCTATCACTATAAATTCCCTTCTCTATGTCTATACATATAAATTTAATTATATTATTTATTAAGATTTGTTTGTGTTATATATAATTATAATATAATTTATACAAATATACGAGTATATGTTACTTAACAATTTAAAAGGATATAAATCAGTCATTCTACGTTGTAAATATTAATTTAAAGTTATTTTGTGAAGATATCAACGATTAATGTCGATTTTTCACGAAAATTACGTATGCGTCCTTGCCAATTATATTATATAATATTATAAATACAAATGCTAAATATATATAATCTTCTAAAGCCGTTTTTTAAAGTGTCTGGTATAATTACAATATTTTAATATGAACGAATATGATTATGTTTTACAACCAGTTGAGCCATCGAGTTAATAGGTGCTTTATGCTAATTGCATTTTTATTGGTTCGTTCCAAAGTTAATTATTAGGTAGTAGCAGAGCCGATGTCATGCCAATACCTTCTCATTTCGGGAAGTGATTAACATTCTTATACCTCTATCCGAAGATGTTAATATTTATTTATTTATTAAATTTTTCTTTTTCTTTTTCTTTCTTGCCTCTCGATCTTATGTGTCATTAGATATGTGTAGTCAGTTGCTCATTAACAAAATATTTAAATGGCCAATTGGAATTAATGATTCGTTAGTTGATGGAGAATTTTTTATTTTATTTATTTATTTATTTTTTTTTAATTGTCAACTGATCGAATATTTTTGTTTTGTTTTTGTTTTATTCACGTTGTTATCTGTCATGATGATGATGATGATGATGATGATTATGATTAATATTATTATTATTATTATTGTTATTATTATTATTATTATTATTATTATTATATAAATAAATAACCAATCAAACTATTCATTCATATGATCGAGATGAATGATATTGATTCTTAATTGGAAAACTTTCAAACTGTTGATGATTCAAGTTATTAATTTTAAGAAATGACAGAAAAATACAAAGAACAATTTTAATAAGCAATTTTTTTGTTTTTTAATAATATCACTTCTTGTTATTTTTAATGTCACTCGCAAGATTATGAATTGTTTCGAATATTTTATTGGATTGTGATAACTTAAATATTTTATTTAATGAGGTATCTTTGAGACTTATTAATTAATTACCTTCATAATTCATTATATATATTTTTTTTATAATAATAACTAAAAATGAAAACAAACGATGTATAATATACAATCATTTATATTCTGAAATAATTTTATACAAATGAATATATAATTTTAGCGTTTCAACCAGAATTTCGTTTACAGAGTCTAAATTTTCACTCCGTAATAACAGTTTTTGACAATGAATTGAAAACATGCATACTTTCCGTTTCATGTTTAAACTAGAAGCATCATCCTCAAATTAATTAGAAATGTATTTAATCACTTCCTCTATTGTGCGCAATTTGAGATCTCTATGTAATAGTCTAACTGGTAGATACCGAGGTGCCTTAGATATTATACTCAAGATATTGTTTTGGGTCCACTGTAATTTAATTATATTGGATGCTCTTTAAATTATATGGAAATCTTTTTTTTGACAAAAGTAAATATGGTTTTTTAGATAATTGTATGTTAACTTAACTCACATTCGATTCGTCCATTTTAATATATTAATATTATATAGGAGTTAGAAGTTTTCTTATATTAAGAAAGAAGAACAAATGGTGAAGATATCTAATAGTTATATCAGGTCGAATAATGCACGTGAAAGTAACATTGCAAATTAAATATTTCATAATTGAAAGTGAGAAATTTATATATAATATACTGTATATATAATTAATCCCCTAACTAAGCTTATTTTCTTATTTAAAGAATTGATAAGTGATATTCTTCTTCCTCTAAATAAGGTTGAATTTTACTAAAGATCAGAGGGGGACTAGTAAGGGAACTGATAGAAAAAAGTTAAAAAATGATTTTTCCATGGGAGAGGGAAGGCAGAAAAAATCATGAGCTCATCTGAGGGCAGGAACGCCAATCGCTGAAATAGAATTCTTTTCTACTGGGATTATAGAAAAGAATCTACTCGTTACCCAGGATATTATTTTTAAATTTATTAAAAATTAATTTTACATTTCATGAAACTTATTCAATTTTTTCTTATTGCTTCATATATAAAAACAATAAAATTATTTCCTTTTTATGTTATATATATATTCAGTTATTTATTTTTGAATATAAAATTTGAAAATAGAATAGAATAGCAGGAAAAATGTTTCAAAGTTAAAATACAAAAAAGAAGGAATGATTGGGATGGAAAAGTTGGTCAACTCGATTTATTAAAATAATTCGTATTAATTTATTTGTCGTATAATACGTAGTATAATTAATTTGTATATAATTTCATTTAACGAAGGGGAAATAATATAATTTATTTTGAAAATAAAGTCAAAGGCTGTTGAATCTCATCCATTGGGGGTAATCAAGAGATTGCTATGCTCTCCCCTTCAAGGTCACCGAGAAGCAAAGCATTGGAGGTGGGGGCGAAATTTATTTAATATATATAATTAATATATCAGTAAAAAGTTAAAAATCTATATTTTATAAAATTAAATTTTTATTTGAATCTTTTCTAAAATTTATTAAACTTCATTTAAATTAATAGGAATAAATAAATTTACAATTAATTCTTGATGGAGGGATGATTTCGGTGGTGACGCCGGTCAACGTATTCGACTGGAAATGGAATGGGAACTGACTGCGCTCGAAGCACACCGACAGGCATGCATGCAGGCAGGCCAGGAGGGAGGGAGGGTGGGCGGGTGGGAGGTGAGAAGAGGTGGAGGAGGGGGTCATCATGGCGGCAAATCTTTTCAATCTGTCAAAATTCAATAATTAATATTTAATCAACGAAGCACCGTAAAATTATATAATAGTAGTGAAAATGAATCTACGTTTCATGATGAATCTATTCGTATAGGTTTTATCTTTGTTATGAGGCAAGATTTTTGTTGATCTGTAAAAATAAACCAATATTAAAATTAATTAAAAATTTCCATTTAATGATACAAAAAATCAATTTTATTTAGAATCTGGCTAAAATTATGCTCAATGGATTGGTCTTGGTCACAATTTACAAGATTTAGTCAAAAATTTTAATAAAATGAGAAACATTGATTTGATTGGTTTTTTCTAATTCTCCAAATCGTTCTATAAATATGAGTTCCAAGTTTTTACAAATATGAAGCGTAGGAGAGGTGGGTCCTCTCAGAGGCATCTAAGACATGTCTCACTCGTGAATAAACGGGGTTTTGCTAGTCGAAGGGTTGACGTGAACTGGATATATTTGAATTAACCCCCGAAGGGGGTTAATTCAAATATATATAGGAGACTCTAAAGAGTCTCCTATAAGAGACAAAGATTTCAATTTTTTTCTTTTTAATGAAGCTATGCTAGGTATTCTCCTTCATCCAAATAAATTTGATTTTTTGAATGATCAGGGGAGGGGGGGGAGAGTAAGAGTAAGGGAATGGATGGAAAGGCGTCAATGGGTAAAGGACATGATTCCTCCAGGTAGAAGAGGGATTTAGAAGAAATCATGAGCTCGCGTGAGGGCAGGGACGCCAATCCCTGAAATAGAATTCTTTTCTACTGGGTTAATAGAAAATAATCTACTCGCTACCCGGGATATTATTTTTAAATTTATTAAAAAATAATTTTAGATCATAATCATCCTATATGTTATTACATCTTTTATATACCATATATTTATATATTTTTCTTATTCCGATAATTTATATACTTTTTATCCAAGGGCTTCCCTTTCTCAAAACACCGTTTAGTCCTAGACTACGCTACTCTACCCAAATTTCGCCTGTACCTCCCCCTCCTCTCATATCCATTCCAAAATGAAGTATTTATTTTAATTGAAGTTATAAATTTAAATGAAAAATAAATAAATAATTATTAATATTAATATAATAATTAAAACTAACATATATTTCATATATCTAAATCGGCGATATAATGACTTCTTTAATTATCTTCTAAAATTTTAAAATTATTTGCCCATAACCGTAGTCGACCGCAGGCTATATTTTATTCAAAAAGTAGCCCCTAAAAGCTAAAAGTTTGGACACACCTGATGTATATCATCGACATATATATTTAATGTGAATATATAAAAGATATTATCAGTGATGTATTGGTAAAATAAGAAGTAAGGGAACGCAGAGAGGGAGCTTAAAAAAGTCCTATTTTCAGCAAACTATTTTTTCCATATAAGTTTTTATGTTTTCTTATTCTACACAATATTAACGTACACAAAAAAAGAAATTATAACAGTAGATTTAAGTGGGAGTTGTCGGGACATGAAAAAGTACTGGAACGCGTTTCGGTTTTGAAAAAAGGTAAGGGAAAGTCGTGCCCCCGCGTTCCCCTTCCAATACCTCACTGGACATTATTCTCTGATTGTGTGTAAAAAGAGTTTTCGAAATAAATAAAATTTATTTTTTAATTTATCTATTTCTAAAGAAATTTATTTACAAATTATATGATGTATACCATATAATACGAATTAATTTATTTATGTCATTTAGACATTGTTTTTTTTTAATATTGTTTTTATTAATGCTAACAATTCTGTTATACTAATCAAGAAGACCAAGATTGATTATAATCATTAATTTTAAGAAGATTATTATTATTCTAATTATTATTAATAAAAAATCATTCTATTTTTATCAAAAGATACTATTATTGTTTAATTAAATACAAATAAATAGATACTTATATTACTATTACTTATAATTATTATAATTATACATTTTATTAAATTTTTCATGGCGTGATACATCATGAGTTCTAGCCAACAAGTGAACTGTTGCTTGTTCGTGATTTTTTGGCCAAAAACAACACTGTAATCATGCCTCTACCACCGTATTCACCAGTTTTGGCTCCCTGCGACTTTTTCCTATTCCCAAAACTGAAGTGACCAATGAAAGGAAAGCCTTTTTCTATAATTGATGAGATAAAGTCGGAATCGAAGAACGAGCTGATGGCCATACCGAAAAGCACATTTCAGAAGTGCTTCGACGATTGGAAGAAGCGCTAATAATTCAAAATTCAACTTTTCTTTTGAACAAACCTTGTATCTATTAGAAAGTGTCTTGATTTATTGTTAATATTTTATTTTATATTACATGAATACAATAAGTTTTAATGTGAAGGATTTAACAAAAAAAAGTGATCAAAAGTTTTCAGAATGTTGAATCATTATTGAATATATTTAAACATTCGACTGTTCGTTAGGTCCATATATGCATAAAATGAATATAAAATGAACTGTGTATTATAATTTACAAATATTTATATACTATGATATTCATGTCAGTTGTATTATCATCATGCTTCTATCATCGTTTTTTTTTATATTATGAATAATTATATTGTATGGTTATAGGATACACAGATATATATTCAAGAATCTTAATTAGAGAGTGTGTTTAAGATTGACTGGATTTTCAATTGAGATGTTCTTCGCCATATCATACACACCTTGTAATTTTTAAATATTATTCATTAAGAGATTATAATCTAGATGGAAAGGTTGATAGACAGACAGACAGATGGACAGTTGGATGGACGGGATAGACATTGCGGGAGGCCAACATAACACAAGAGAAGATGAAGAAGAATACAAAGATGCATTATAAATTGGTTAATTAATTAATTAATTAATTAATGCAGAAGAAAATTATAAATATTGCTTGAAATCGCCTTAAGGATTAATTTATATTATAATGGATAAATTAAAAAGTTTAACATAAAAGTATTTTAAAATGAAAACGCCCAGTTCGAAAACAATTCATAAAAACTTTTTTATCTAAAAACATCAAAATAAGGTGACATGTGGCCAGGCACAGAACCGAGCGACGGTTTGAAATAAATTAAATTCTAGCTACAGACACAATTTCAAATAATTTAAATGTAGCAATTAATGCAATAAAAACAGATATGTATATAACAAATATTTTTAATTTTATTTTATTTATAATATTTAAGAAAAGGCGCTGGCTGTGACGTCATGAAGGACTGGGTGACGTCATATAATTTTAAATTAAGAAAAAACTAATGAAGATGATTTTCCCGAGGATAAAACCAATATAAAGTGCATGATTTGTGGAGATATGTAAATAAATCTCCTCATGTGAAATTTGGTGTGAAAATAACCTTTCCCTTCCTATCGTCGATCGGTAATACTACCACTTCCGGTTTCCGGATATTCACTAAAAGTTGATCAATTCATCATACTGATGCATTAAGTAAATATAGCAAATTTTATCAAAATCCGTTGAGCCGTTCAAGCTGCACACATCTATACGGACGGACGGATGGACAGATGGACGGACAGACAGATGGACAGGCATCATGCTAAAAATACTTTTTTCTGTTAACAAAATGCATGATTCGTGGAGATATGTAAAAGTCTCCACATGTGAAATTTGGTGTGAAAACATACCTCCCTTCCTATCGTCGGTCGGTAAAAAGTAAAAATTAATTTCTTAATATAAACAAAATAATTTATAATTTAATTAAAAAAAAAAATTTATTAACGATTTACATTTATTATAATTGTTGTTGATTTTTTTAATATTTAAGTTAAATTTGAATAAATTTAATTATTATAAAATTATTTTCTTATTTATTAAATGATTGTAGTGTGATGCACATATCATTTTTTATATATTATTATATTATATATTTAAATATAAATAATAAATTTCGAAATATATGTTTAAAGAACAAATTTCCTATCTATATTCCTATCGTGCGATCATTTCCTTTAGGAACTTATGAATCCTTGTGGGAAATTTAAATATTAATAAATCATCCGTGTTTAATTTAATGATAACGTGATAAAGAAGCAGGTATAAGTAAAGATGAAGGTGATGAAGGGGAAATTATTTACATAGAAAAGTAACTAACAAATAAAATTTTGTTTAAACTTTTTTTTTCTATGTTAAAGAAGTAGACAAACGAACATGAAAATTATTTTCTATCAATATAAATATATTTCTAATTATTATCATTATTATAATTTTAATTATTTAAAAATATTTTTACATGTATTTAAAATTTAATTTAACTATATTTTAGAATAGAAGAGAAAATTTGAGAGAATAGATGGAAAGGAAAAAAAAAATCAAAAAATTGTTTATAAATTGAATGTTGTTCCTAAGACAGGTTCTGGATAAAGATTTAAGAGT
Organism: Labia minor; assembly: GCA_963082975.1. Taxonomy (NCBI): domain Eukaryota; kingdom Metazoa; phylum Arthropoda; class Insecta; order Dermaptera; family Spongiphoridae; genus Labia; species Labia minor. The sequence goes on from OY720344.1 coordinate 114,429,107, forward strand.
CAATTAATTAAATTATTCACGGTTGTATTGATTTTCATTGATTACTTTGAAAGATATTCAAAAATTAACACAAAAAAAAATCCATTTTTTTTTATTAATATATATCACTACCTGATAGTCTGTGTGCGTTTAGCTACCGTGACTTTATCTCTTTAAGAAGTATTTCAGTAGTTTTCAATTTTTCTTTACATCCAATCGATCATGTTTTTAAACAGGTGCTACATTTTTTATAATATATAAGTTGACAGGACAAAGAAAGCTTTTGGGGATTCATTTTAATTAATAAAATTTTTAAACCTAGTAAACATTTTTTGAGAGTTTATTGAAGATGGTAGAGGACTTTTCAACATATATTTTCAATTTATTATGAAATAAAAGAATTTTCTTATACTTGAGCTATTATTATTATTAGAATAAGATTCTTATGGGCCAAAAAAAGATGATGACACCGGGGAATGGTGAAGACTAAGTAACAAAGATTTGTATGAATTCTATGCATTTTCAGACATAATTAGGGTAATATAATATAAATATAAAAAACATTTTATAAAATAACATTTTTTTCATGGACTAAAGAGAATACAATAATTTTTCTATAATCCTGACAAAGTTTATGGATGAATTGCTTCATATTCAACGAAAAACGTTGGGCGCATTTAGTACAGACATAAAGTGAACTTGATAAAAACGTTATAAAAAAGAGAGGAAAGAATGGTAAAAAAATATATTGATGGGGAAACCGAGTGGGAAAAGAAAGTCCGTTTGGAAGGCCAAGGACAATGTAGGAAAGGAACTGGGGGAGATGGATTTTTTTAAAATATTTATTATTATTTTTATTGTATTAAATTTAATAATTATAATTATTATATATTTGATGAGAAAAATATTACATTTTCGAAATAAATGTCTAGAAATAAAAGATTTATGATATTTTAATTAATAGAATTGAGAAAATGTTTTATATATTTTCTTCTTTTATTTGTTGTTTAATAAAAACCGGGCGGGTAAAGAACAGACAAAGAGAGAGAGAGAGAGACAATAGGATTGGTTTTGCTTAAACGGACTGTGCACCTGATGGGAAACCATCCCATGGGAGTGGTACACACAACCGATAGACAGACAGAGTGAGGTCGATCCTTGCCATTTAAGGGCAAGTTGTTTCTCATGGGGACTAAGCATCCATCCATCCATCACCAACAGCTGATCAATATCATTCAATAGTATCATCATCATCAGTGACCAGCCTAAGAGAAGCTTTCTCAATTTATTATCTAACTGATTCATATCTACAATTAAAACAACAACCCTTCTTTTCCAAAGGGTTGTTCTTTTCATTAATTAATTGCTACAAATTTTCTAGCAAATCTATAATCTATCATCAATTCTTTTGTAATTAATCATTTTAATACCCAGAACCTAGATTCATATAAAAATAATCCGAATAAGACGATAACTGTATTTTCAGAAACCGATTTTTATAAACCGAATTTATTTTATGATAAAATAAACTAGGATATTTTAAATGAATTTATTTCAATACTTAAAAACCCACATTTAATAAATTATTAAATTTTGAAGTTTAGAATAATCTTTTTTTTATGTTTTTCAACCTCAAAACTTGACATATTTTTATTTTGAACCGATTTTTAATTCAATATAATACCATTGCAATGGTATCCATTTTAGTATTGGATCTGATTGAAATGCATCAAACACTGAAAAATAGTAATTGGTAACAAATCTCGGAAACAAAACAAGCACAACCTGGAACAAATGTCATTCAACGGAATTTTGGTAAAATCTATTATGTTTGAAAATTAAGTGATTTCCGTACGTAACAAAAGAATCAAGTATCTGTAAAATATATAAATTCTACTAGATTGGTTATAGAGTGTAATCTTTTTGCCCTTGCTGAATCCTTGAAGAATATCTAGTCTTGAGAGTAAAAAAAAATGTGAATCCCATCATAATAATAAAATTATATACTTATATATAAATGTATATGTATAGAGGAGTGTAAACTCAGGTTTTGATTTTTAACTAATAATAATGGAGTATAAACTCTGATCAAAAGACTCTACCCTCAAAAATTAGTTTTACTAGATAAAAAAAACTCGTCTTTATAATTACTATAGAAATATAAACGATGATTGGCCGATATCGATTTTAAAAGAAATCAAGCTAATAGGTAGGCATGGATTTGTTTTGAGATAAGTAGGTTTTTCTTAGAGGTCATTTATTTGATTATAATGAATAATATTTATAACTATCGAATTGTGGTAAAAGGAGGGGTGGTGAGGTCATCCAAGGCCGTGGATGAAGGTAATTGTGCTACAGCACCAACATACCATATGTTTTGAAAGTCTGTCAACCCACGCGACTCACGCATGCAACTTAACACCTTCCTCACGGAAAACCTCCTCCTCCTTCTCCTCTTCCCTCCTCTATTCTTTCATCTTCCTCTTTTTATTCTATTGAATGCTGATTGTGACGGTCACAATGACCAATAAAGCAACAGTCACACACGTCATATGACAAAAAAAGTCCTCTCTCTCTCTCTGTTCGTCGGGGCGGACACAATGCCTATGCCTTTTTCAACCTCAACAACAGGTATTTAGATTCGATTTATCATCAGGTGACGTTCAGGTTTAATAAGGTCGCCTAACGAAGAGAGAAAGAAGGAGTGAAGGAGGAAAGGAAGTAAGGCCACCTTATTCACCTCCCAAACACGGCTACCGAACCGGGTGTTCCATAATAATACGAATTTACATTCCTAACTGAACTTAACATTTACACACACACATAAACACACATGTACATGGTACAATGGATATTCACTTAAAAATAACACATGTCACAATAATTAGAAAAATAGTCAAAACGATATATTTATATAATTTTTGGATAAAATAAAAATTCAAAAAAGATATGAACAATTAATAATATTAATTAGAACGACGGTATATAATTTTTAATGAATAAATATTGATTTTATTCGTACATTGATGAAGTAATTGATAATCGATATTACCAATAAAGCAGTGATGTATTGGGAGGGGAACGCGGGGGAACGAAGTTCCCTTACCTTTTTTCAGAACCGGAACGCGTTCCAGTACCATTTCATGTCCCGACAACTCCCACTTAAATCTACTATTAGAATTTCTTTTTTTGTGTTCGTTAATATTTTGTATAGTAAGAATAAGAAAAAATAAAAACTTATATGAAAATAGGACTTTTTTGCTCCCACTATGCGTTCCCTTACTTCTTATTTTACCAATACATCACTACAATAAAGGTGTTGGATCAGAATGGCCAATATATAATTTAATAAAATATTTATTCATTATTCAAAAATGGTATTTCATTTTCTCAAAAACAAAAAAACGACTTTCCGAACTAACTAATATATAAAGTTTAGAAGTAACAATTGGAAGTTTCAAAAATCTACAAATATTGATGGTTGGTTAGCATCTGACAGAGCTAAACTGATTATTTTTATTTTCATGAAAAGAAAGGATTAAAAAAATAAATAATTAGGGATATACTTTTTTTCTAAAAGAAAAATCACAATTCCAATTTATTACAAAGTATGGTTTAACAATAGAAGGATTTATACTTAAATCGTCTACCTAATAAGGAATAGTAAGCCTATTTTGTATAACCTAATTTTGTCATAAAACCTCTATTCATTTTGAACATTTGAAATTTGAGTATGTCTTTTGTGGGAGTTTACATTGATCAATGTTCTCTTTATCCTATCTAACCTAATTTCAGGATACATAAATACAAGAATAGCTTTAAATTGAAAGAGTTTAAAAATGGACACTTCCAAAAAAATGTGGTTTATGTGTCGCAAATTTTTTGATCTGTTTTAACACGTTGACGTAAATGACATCTACTAAGTGATGTAGGTGCAAACGACGTCTATCAACGTCTTAGATTATAATTATTATAAATAAATGTATATGAAACAAATATTGATCCTAAATTTATTTTCTTTTAAATTCAACAATATCAATCAGTGTAATAGTTAATTTCAATGAATAAATAATAAATTAATTATTATTTACTAAAAAAAATTAGTAATAAAAACGTCCAAAAACTAACTAATTTTGAAAAAAAAAATTGTGCTTTTTTAGACCTTCAATAGTATAAAAATGAGCGTCAGCGTGTTAAAATAATATTAAAGAACCAGGATATTCTATAATATTTGTATTTTTTAGCCAGCTTTCTTAGAATTGTTTATTATTTTTTTTTATTTTTATTTTTATTTTTATTTTTATTTTAAATATCGATGCACTTGGCGAGGTTCGGTCCCTAGAACTCGAGTCGGCAGACCGCTCACTATAACCGCGCGGTTAAGCTCCCAGTCTATTTGTATTTTATATTCTTAAGAATAAAAATATTAATATAATATTAAAAAATATAATATGAAATTTGATAGATTTTTAAAAATTGAAATATAAAATGAATGCAAGGGGATGGTTTGAACCTGTTTATGGTTCTCTGTTCCAATCTATAATAAATTTCATTAAAACATAACATAAGTAAAAGTAGAAATGACAAAGCACCTTTCCAAGTACAAGTAGTGTAATAATAGAACAACATGTTGACTATATCTCTATCTGTAGATGTATATGTATAGAACGAATCCCTACGTTGTATCTGGTAACAAATGGTTTGGATTTAGACTTAGCAATAAAACAAGCAAAGAATAAATCTCACTACTTTTGTACTCAACAGATTCATTGATCCCTCTCGTCTTTCCCATGACCTTATGAGCCATCTTTTCTCTCTCTTACTCTCTCGTTCTGCCATTTTTACAGGCTACTGAGAGATAAGTGTAGGACATAACTTACGTTTATCTCGAAAGCAATGTATACTTGCCTCTTGACGGTGCAATTAATCTTTCAACCTCCACTTTATATAAGCCTTCCGATTTTTCTCTTCTCAACTCATGCATAATCTCTTACTTTGGCTTTGTTCAATCGTTTTTTCTAATTGAAATTGAAATTGAATCTCCCCCCCCCCCGAATTCATTAAAGAGCATTTTTTATTCTATTAGATTCAATAAAAACTTTTATTTTTTGAGAGATAATAATGAGATTTATAATTTTTTTTTTCATCTTTGATACCATACATATTCAAATTTTTATTTAACTATTTAAAATAAAAATAGATTGATTATCTCTACAAAAAAAATGTAGAATGTTAATAATATAAGGATATATTCTGATAAGAAATTTGTAATTCATAAATGGTCATGAGAGGAAGACAAACAAAAAAAAGGGAAGGATGCATACACAAAAATCTGGTGGTTTTAATCAACGAGGATGCCCATGGGCAGCCAAGTATTACCTAAACCACAAACCGTACATACCCATGATAATAAATTAATAATTACATTTTAAAAATTAGACAGAAATTAATTTTTTGATCTTTTCGACACTCATAAAGATAATAAACAAATTTTAAACATTAACCATGTTTGTGAATTGTATATTTTGAAAAATTCATCATATTGTGAATTCTCCTTTGTCAGAAATAAAAATCAAAAAAAAAAAAAGAAAAAAAAAATAATTATGGTAATTATTCAAATTATTCAAAACTTTACCAGTGGGTTCCTTTTTTAATTCCAAATAAACTTTTCTAATGCAATTCTTGCTGGTCGCTACTAGTTTACGAGATAAAAATTATTAAAATTTGTATATAAATACATTAATATTCTATTTAGCTTCCATGTTTTTTTTATTAATTTGACCATCAGAGGTCTCCACTAATTTCTGTTGTTTTTTTCAGTTCGGATTGGATCTAAAAAAATTAAAAAAATAATTAATTAAATAATTTCCCTATATCCAACCCGAACCGAAAAAACTGAAAATTAGGAATAACTGTATAATTAGTGAGTTTATTTGGAATTAAAAAAGAAACCCACTGGTAAAGTTTTATCCAAATATAAAATTACTTAATCTTCAAAAAAATAAAAAAAAACAGAACAAAACAAAACAAATAACAGTTGCTTACCACAATCGGGGGCGGTTACAACTTGGCCGACTGGACATGCATAATCGGATTGTAATTCCAGTGAGGCGGGATCCGGAACCGTATTAGGGAGGATGTCATGCACGTCAAATCGATCCTCTTCAAGTATCAACTTCTCCATAAGAAGTTGCACATTGGAACGTTCATTTGAATTGCGGTTTATCACTGGGTCACTGAAATATTGTATTTACTTAAATAATTATTAATTGAAAATAAAAATTAAGTAACATGCTTATGAAATAAATTAATAAATAGTAAAAATAAAATTATACCATTTGAAGAATGCATCTTATATTATATTTAAGGATATTTCATAATATTTTAACAAATAATCACTTCTTAGTTTAAAATTTTTACCTCGATGATCAGTATCAATTTAATGCGAAAATAAAATATAAAATAAACTTTAATTTAAAATTTTTTTGTCTTAGTATATAAATTAATTAAGGAGAGTTTAAATGAATTAAATTTTTGTGTTTTTCAAATATTGAAAAAACAAACAAACTTAAAAATCTTTTTTTCTAAAATAACAAAAAAATAAATAAATGGATAAACTATTTGCAAAAAAAATGTAATTTAATATTTAAAAAATTTGTGAAATTTTCATAATTTTTGTTAAATACTCATAAAAATATTTATAGGAATGAAATTAATGCAAATTGAAAATTGTGTTAATGAATATATTTAAAATAAGTCTATGACAAATGAATTGAGTTGTTAAATGGTGAAACATTTTGAATCATTTTAAAATCACATTAATATAGGGATTTCATTCTATAATAACTAAACCAAAAAGAGAGAGAAATATCCCCACTTATAATTTTCTGAATTAAGTGAATAATTAGTGAATTAGTCAATAAAGCATTACTTAATGACATCATATTTCGAGGTTCAAAATAAGCTTTAATGTAAACTAGAAGCGACCCTCAAAAAGTTTCTTTGGTATTAAAAAAGGAACCCCACTGGTAAAGTTTTATCCAAATTCTGACATAAAGACTAATTTTAAAATTTACCTTAATTATTTATTATGTTTAAAGAGCAGACTTGAAAATTATATATGAAGGCAAAAACTTTCAAAATTGAATGTTTTTGGCCGTAGTAACCATATTCCTCCAACCATTCCTATCCTGAACCACTTTTATAACAATCTCTCCATGCTCTCTTAAATTTATTCTTATATAAAAGTGTAAGAAAATAAAATAATACTTTACAATAAAAGGTTCATTTAAGAAAAAAGATTACACTAAACAATTATTACTTCCGAAAATAAATAAATTCTAACAAATTTAATTATTCATTCTTTTCAATATGAAAAATCTATTAATTATTATTTGATGTGAAATTCTCAATAAATAATAATCTTTAAAAAATTGGAATTTTTATTAGATCCAATTTAAACACACCTGAGTCTAATGCTCACAGTGTAATCTTTGACCTTTCTAAAAATATGTCGGAATTTGTTTTATTAATATAAAATTTTGCTAATAAGCGACAACGATAATAAGCATTAATGAACAATTATGATATATTTTCTATTAACAAATATTTTTTAATTAATTTTATTAAAGTTAACTAAAATTTTGTTTATGTGATTTCTTTTAATGATTAAATGTATATTTTATTATTTACATCAACAATAATTTTTAATAATTAATTATTTTCAAGCTATATTTATTTACTTATATAGTCATCGATGTTGTTATGTATGAAGTATCTCACTGGCCTTGACTTTTTAATAATTAATGTATGCTGGTAATGAAAATGAACATCTTAATAATAGTCTACCGAAGTAAAAAAAAGTATAAGCTTATTTATTTTTTTTTTTTATTAATTTAATTAATTAGATCTGTGTAGTAATTGAGATGAAAGAATGTTGTCCATACTATGGTAAGGGAATGGATTTGCTTTTTTATTTCCCTAAATACTCATATTTCATCTTTTATTTTTATCTATGTGTAGGTACATATTTATAACAAATCGATTGGACATTTTTTTTAATAATAAATATCATAAATAAAATTATTTAATTAAGTTTTAGTAATATAATACAATTAATTGAAATTGTACACTCTATAATTAATATCAATAAAATATTTATTTATTTTTTTTAAGTTAATAAGGTTATCAGATTTCAATTACTTGAGACATCACTCTTTCATTATCATTTAGCAAACCAAAAAAAAAAAAAAAAAAATAACACTGTACCTTGAATATAAAATATTAAGAAATTATTTTTCTACCGAACCTATTCTTTCTAGGTATGTTTTTTTATAACATTTTTCTCAACTTCAACGTCTGTCTGTCGGTCTGTTCACTCTTATGACAAATTTTCTTAATGAAAAAAAAAAGGTAAAGAATTATTATTCTTTTCTGATGGGATTGCAAATTCTTGTCCTTTAGCTACTTGGACAGGGGTTGTTATTCATTTTTTTGAATGATTCGAACTGGACCCTTTTCTTGGGAATTTCATTTTTCTGTTCCTTGTATTGTTCTCTTTTCAGAGTGTCATTGGACTTGACATTTCGAAAGTGAGGATCAGAAAGAGAAAGAAAGAGAGGGAAAGAAAGAATGGATGGTTAAGGGAAAGAGAGAGAAAGAGAAAGAAAGAAAGAAAGAAAGAAGAGGTCGCCGATGACGTAGGCAACCCGCCTGGTTAACCAAGGCCTGCGGCGCGTGGGTGGAAGTGTGGCTTACGCGTGAGGTCGCGTGGCTACATGCGACTGAAGCGTGCCCACAACTCTAAGGGGCACCAATAATTTCAGGTCAAATATCACTTAAAATTACAATTTCGACAACGAATATGTAGAACGTATTGCTTTGATTGAAAATATTAATATAAGTATATCATTTCCATTTGCAAATTTTTTTTAGGAATTAAATTTATTCTTAATATTCTTAATAAACTTAGATAGATATTAAAATTTTGAATTAATATTAAAATTGAAATATTTACTTAAAATTATTGAATATAATTTTAAATTTTTTTCATATATAACCATGTAGGTAGTTGAGCGGAAAGGTGAATTTGTAAATAAAAACGATTCTAATCTAAAAAGAAAAAAAATGTTCAATAGAAATTTCTTTATAAAATTTATTAAGAAATTATTTTTAAACTTTTTCAATGAGTTGGATCATAACATGCAGTAATCTTTATTTGTGATAAATGTATCCAATTATATTTATCTTTACTTTAACAATTAAAATTAAAAATTCAAAAGTAAATGTACTCCCCACAAGGACCTTCAATTCTGATTGTTCAAAACAAGAAATAAAATTCATACGTCATTAAAAATTTCACTACCCCCAGTAGTACATGTAGTAAGCAGATATAATGCGATCAAACAAGTGAATTCTTTTTTTCAACAAAAATACAGAATTTAAGGTTCCGTGTGTTAAAAAAGAAATATGTAGTTCCATAAAGTGATCAGAAAAGCGCAAAAAAGCTTCAAATTTATATGCTTGAAATGTTACAGTAACTTTTTTGTTAAAATCAGCTGATAATATTCTATCAAAAAGGGCTCTAATCATTTTGATCAAACTCTCCTGATTCATATAAAATTTTCTTTAATATAAATAAAATTTTCTCTTCTTTGAATTGAAAAGGATTAAATTGTTGATTACTTTAAAGTACCTTTAATTTTTTACGATCTCGCCAAAGATAGTAATGCGATTACGAAAATTTTCGATGTTGAGATTTTGATTTTTTTATACGTTTTGAAGGTCCCTGAGTCATTTTCACTAAAGTTTAGAAAAATATCTCTGTGTGTGTGTGTGTATATATGTAGACAAGATTACGCAAAAAAGGTTTGAGCTACATTCATGAAATTTGGTATACGGGCATTATTCAAAATTCGTAGTTTTCTATCAACTTTTGAGAAATGTAGCTCATTGAGTGTCATTACCTACTACGTTTTCATTTTTTTTTCCTCTAAACTGACCGTAAAAATTAAGATATATGTTTGATAGTTATTCACATGATTAAAAATTGTATAAAACTGCTATATATAGAATTTCAGTTTGATTAAATTCCTGAAAGTATCAGAATTAATTTGTTAACAGGACTGCAAATCACGCGCCAACACGTGACGCGGTGCCATCGACAAAGAGACAAACACGTGTTATTAATTTTAATTTATAATTTAATTAATTAAATTTAATTTAAATATAATATATGAGATAATTAATCCAATAATTTTTATTTTAGATATAATGAGCACTCCTGTGTAGTTAATATTAGTAAAATATATTTATAGTAAATAATATAATATATTCAAATTTATTGTTAACATTAGGTTGCACATTTCTAAAAAAATTTGGATTAGAGGTGAATTATTTAATATTGTAGCACCTTTCATTTTTCACCTTTGAGCTTTCATTTTTAAATTTTTTTTTTTATATAATTCACCTACTTGGTGATATTAATAATTACTGGTTTTACACTATAAATTTATTTATGTTTTTATTATACTTTTCCTTTGTTCTTGAAATGAAAACATAATTCTACAAAAAATTAAATCCTATGCTTTTTCACTTTTCTTTCACAATAAACATACATCTAAGTATTATGCGTATTATAAATATTCATACGCTGTTTTTTTTAAATAATGTTTAATAGTTTAGTAAAATCTCTCAATTGTCTAAGTATGTAAATGCGAAGCGTGTAGTCCTTGGCCTTAGATAATGACCCGTTGATTCATTGAGGGAGTGAGGGAGTGGTTTGCTTGAGCAGTGAAGGATAAAATCCAGAGACTACGCTACAAAATGTGCTTGGCCTGAATGAGATTAAAAAAAAAAAGAAAAAAATAATAAGTGGAGAGGGCAAAGGGCACGAGCTGCTTGGTAAAAGACGCGTGGCACTACAAATAGACACACACACACATATATATATATAAATTCATTTATAAACACCCATACCCAATCAGCATTAATTAGATTTCAAAATAATTATTTAAAATAAAAAAAATCTGGAGTGTCTCCACTCGACTATCTCGCAAATTTGAATTGGATTAAATAACATATATTATATTAAAATTAAATTTAATTAATTATAAATTATAAATTAAAATTAATAAATAATATTTATTAAACCAGCGCGTGTTTGGCTCTTTGTTGATGGCACCACGTCACGTGTTGGGATATGATTTGTAGTGTTAAAAAATTAATTCTGGTACTTTCAGCGAGTCAATCAAAATGAAATTCTATATATAGCAGTTTTATACAATTTTTAATCATGTGAAAAACTATCAAACATATATCTTTATTTTTACGATCAGTTTAGAGGAAATAAATAAGTAATGACCATCTTCCGGTTGAGCTAAATTTCTCAAAAGTTGATAAAAAAACTAAGAATTTTGAATAATGCCCGTATACCAAATTTCATGAATGTAGCTCAAACCTTTTTTGCGTAATCTTGTCTAAATATACAGACACAGAGAGACATTTATCCCAACCTTATTGAAAATGACTCAGGGACCTTCAAAACGTATAAAAACATCAAAATCTCGACATCGAAAATTTTCATGATCGCAATACTATCTCTGTCGAGATAGTAAAAATATAAACAAATTTGTTTTTGAATATATTGGAATATTTATTTGATTTTTTATTTAATTCACATAGAATAATGTAGTTGTGTAACATAGTAAATGAAAATAAGTATAATTAATTTTACACAAATCAGTTAAGTGAAATTTATTTACTTAAAAATAAAGATAATTATAAATAAATAATTTCATTAAAAAAATACTCTTGAAATCTCAAAATGTGAAATAATTCTTTCATTTAACTTCTTTACCTTTGTATAATTAAATTTATTTATTTATTTTTTAATTTTTTAGACATTTATTTCTAAAAAAAAAAAAAAACTCCTTTGATTATCATTAAATGAACATTTGAAATGCATCCAGTTGGAAATTGAATTCTTCTGGATGAGATTGTAATCGGAATTATATACATATTTACTTTTAAAAAAATTGTTCGTGTTTTATTCTCTCTAACTAATTACCAAACATAATTAATAATGATATGGTTGCATACATATATAATACATAATCAATGTGTCATTGGATTAAATAATATTTAAATAATAACTCGAAATCTATTTTAAATTTTAAATTTTCTTTTTTTTTTAATAATTTGTTTTAATTATATCAAATCAAACTAAACAATTATCTAATTCAGTAATTTTCAAAAATTTCTGTTATCATGTACTACTTTTCTCAACATCTTCACTTAAAAAGGCAAGTCTCCCATTAAAAACCATTAATCTAACAAAATAAATAAGCTGGAGTGTCTCCACTCGACTATCTCGCAATTTTAATTGGAATAAATAACATAATATAGTATATTTAAATTAAATTTAATTAATTATAAATTAAAATTAATAAATAATATTTATTAAACCAGCGCGTGTTTGGCTCTTTTTCTGGTGAGATAGTAAAAAGGGAGAAATATATTATTACCTTCTTTATTTTTTAGTATTTAATATTTAATTAAAATATTTGAAATTTCAAATATTGGATCATTGAATTTCAAAAATTGTTCAATCATTTTATTTTAAAATTTATTAAAATTAATTAATTAATATATTTGTATATAGGGATGATACAAATGAAAATTTGAAAAGATATGATATATTGAATTTCGTTGAAAGAACTTTTTGATGTTTTTCAAAGATGTATACGGAAAGAGTGAAGAGCATATGTGTATGTGAAATGTTCGGGATAAATGTACATATATGTTTAGTCTAATTAAATTAAATATACATAATTAAAACTATGTTAAATGGAAATATGTTGCCTAGTATGATATTTTTTGGTTTATAATAAAAATATATATGGGCCCGGAATCAAGTCGCAAGTTTGGCAATGCAAATTATTTCTACCTAGAGTCTATGGCAGTTTTTCTCATCCACTGTGCCACGGCACTTTTGTGTGCCGCGAGATTTTCAAAATGTAAAGTTCAAATTAAGAAAAACTACTTATTTATTTTATATGTATGTAAAAAAAGGTAAAATGTTTTTGCGATCAGGCTCTTAAACATTTCCAACTTTTTTCAATTTTTTCAATATGGTTCTAAAAAAAAGGTAAAAATTGGTATGATTATTACACTTATCATTTTTTTTGTGTGCCGCCAAATTTTAAAGCCGTTAAATGTGTGCCGCGGTAAAAAAAAAAGGTTGAGAATCACTGGTCTATGAGAACGAGGCCCACCTAGTCTACGTGATCAAAATTGGGAAGCTAGTTTTTTTTTTTTTTTTTTTTATTTAACTTCCAATTAAATACATTAATTCCACATCTGCCTTATAAGGGAAGCTAGTTGAAATAAAAAGAAATCAAGAAAATAAAGTAAAAGATAGAGAGGCTCGTTGTACTGATCACATAACACTTTTACCCCTTTGTATACTCATGTCCTAACATAGGATGTATAAAATCAGAGATTTTTTTTTATATATTTTATATCTATAAAACATTAATTAATTATGTAAAATAAAAACTGAATTCTACAAAAAATTTCGATGATTCTATTTAACTAAAAATCTTATTTTAATATTCCACAATGTATCAAATATAAAAATTCTACTATTCTATTCTATTCTTGATTTTTCTCTATTATTATTCTTAATAAGGTATACTACTCGTATATAAAAATAAAATTTATATAGAAAATTAATCGATTTAGGTATAATTGTTTTAATTTAAACACATATTTACATTAAATATTATATGAAATAAAGTTTGTTTTAATTAATTTTAATTGATTTTGTTTGAAAATGGCAAACCCCCTAAAATGGTAATCATGATTGGTAAATAAAAAAAAAATGAAAATCTCGTGAAGTTCATTTTTCATTTTGTTTATAATTAATATTATTAATCTGGTTTTTATTTCTTAGCCTAGAGATAAGAAGAAGATTACGTGGCGTGTTAATTAACCACGTGGATGTCTCTATTGACACTTTGATTGCGTGATCACTACGGGGGGGAGGGGTCTTCTTCTGTCTGACCTCTTCTTCTTGTTATTCAATTGACAGGTGTGTCCTACAGGTTCATGGTTGCCGACATTTCATCCGATGCTAAGAAATAAATATCCATCATCAAACGAATGGAAAGATGGATGGTTGGTATGCACATCTCGTGCTGCTTACCATGACTTACACACTCACACACATTCAAATGCTACTGTGGTATGTGGGAGTGTCCTCGCAGCTGGTTATATACAAGCCAGACAAGCTCATCGTCGGCAAAAATTTCATTACCTCGATCACATGCTATATTAATCTTAAGATTTGTTAATTAGTTGGAAATAAAAAAATAATATTATTAATCATATATATATATATATAAATTGTAAAAATGAGAATATTACTAGTATTCAAATATCAAGTAATTTATTATACATTTTCCAAGGTATAAAAATTTAATTTTGAACTTGAATAGTTTTATATAATATGTATATTTATATATTATACAGGGTGTCTCAAAATGAAAGAGCAGATTTCAATTTCGTATTACAGACAAACTGCTCTTTCATTTTGGGACACCCTGTATGTATTGATTACAAATCAAATAAACACAAATTTAAATAGTTTTTATTTTTAATTTATAAATTTAATATTCTTTTTAAATCACATAAAAATAAATAATTATAATGATACTCTATTTAATATATTAATTACTTTATCTTTAACATTTATCTAAAATAACATTTTAATTAATGAATAATATTTAAACCATTTTTACCTATGAGATTTAAGTAATAAAAAAAAAACAACAAAATTTATTGCATAATTAGGTTGCATAAATACCAGGAGAAAATTAAATATTAGATATAGGCTTAATTTAGTGATTCTCAACCTTTGTTTTTACCACGGCACACTTTTATCGGTTTAAAAATTTGGCGGTACACAAAGAAAAAGATAAGTGTAAAAGTTATTTACTTACCTATAATAGACTGTAATATAGTTTATGATAACAACCTTTTTCAATAGCCGGGCACATTTCTGTAATAATATAACAGGGGTAGGCACACTTGGTGTTACTTAGAGCCATATTGAAAAATGAAAATGTTTAAGAATCTGATCGCAAAAACATTTTACCATTTTTATACATACATATAAATAAAGTACTTTTTCTTAACTTTACATTTGTATAATTTGGCGGCACATTTTGAAAATCTCACGGCACTGTGGTTGAGAATCACTGGCTTAATTAATTAATTTCATTAATTGGGATTTTTATTGTATTCATATGTTAGCATTATAAGCGCGTTATGTAAACAAATATTATAGCGATATAAAAATATTAGTGTGATATAAAACCCCTGGACAAGGAAGACACACGAAATCGTGACTACTTCAGAGATCTAAAGAGGTCTTCTGAAATATTATCTCACGGTAGTTTCGAGGATAATCTTAAAAGCAAAAATCCGTGACTGAGTTTTGAAACAATTCAGGGTCTACCATTAATAATAATTCCTCAAGTTTATATGAACAATTTTCATTATTTTTTTTATTTATTAATTTTTAAACTATTTAATTTTAAAAAAATTATAAATATATTTTATTTTATCTTGATTAAATGATTAAAATTAAATATGTTTCCTAAAATTTATAAAAATAAGATAAATAATATATAAATAATAATAAAATTTAACAATAATTTTTGTTTTTTATATATAAGTAGGAGGGCAATTCACAAAGTAGTTAATTTTTGGAATTAAGACAAAACTAGTACAGGAAAATGTTTTTTATTATATAGATTTGAAAGAGCAACTAAAATACTATTATTCTACATAATCGCCAAAAAAGTTGAGACATTTATCGTAGCGATGAACCAGCTTCGACATTCCTTCCTCATAGAAATCCGCCGCCTGAGTGTGGTACCCACCTGGCACAAAACTTATGGTAGCCTAACTTTTGAGAAACAATTTCCTACAATAAAGTGTGTGAAAATGGTTAAACGGCGGTGAAAGAAACTGAACTGGTGGAAAAGATCAATGAAAAAATTAGAGGAAACCGTCTTTTCACCAAAACCGAACTTTCCTTCAGTTTTCAATTTTAGTTTCCCTTTCAAATGTATATAATAAAAAACATTTTCCTGTAGTAGTTTTGCCTTAATTCCAAAACGTAACCTACTTTGTGCAATGTCCTCGTATATATGTAGTTTATTATTGATCTTGAAAATCAGATTATTAATTGATTTAAATAATAATATTAAATATTTATTTATAAAAAAAAACTCTGACTTTTGTACGTCCTACGAAAGGACAACGCCTATCAAGTCGGTTATATCAACTAGGTGTCCTATGATCAGTAGAACGAGTCCTATCAACCTTTACCTTGATTCGAAAGCGCTACTTTTATCAAGTAGCTTCCCAATGTAGATCCCAGAGGCTGGGTTGACTCCGTCCCATAGATCCCAGCTAGAGAAATTCCCTTGCCAGGCCGGTGAATATGAGACAGCGACGCTAGCCTCTCACCCAGTGGCGCCTTCTAAAATAAACAAAAACACATGAAAAAATTTAAAAAAAATATACATTAAAAAATTCCTTTTCTTTATGTCAATTATCTTATTTTGAAAATGAATTAGTTTAAATTTTAACTCATAGTATATTTATGTATTTAATAAGTACTCTTGTTTTTGTTTTTTATTATTTTGTATTGACTAGATAGGTAGATATACAATTGAATGTTGGATATATATATTCGAATGGAATGTGAAAGAACAATACTGCCATTGACAGGCAACCAACCACCTGCAATAGCAGCTATACATAGACAAGGATTAATGTTAATCTCTATTAATGAGATGCAAGGAGAACAAACAAGCTTTGATTGAAAATAAACAAATAAAAAAAAAACATTCCAGCCTTGAATGGAACTTGAATAAAGACATTCCTGTGTATTATTATTATATGCCATACTCCGTATTTATTATGATTATTAATACTAATTAAAGTATACCAGCTTCTTTGTAAAGTTTGAAAGTAGTTTGATAAAGAAAATATACAGATTTTAATTTATTTACAAAGAATTAAATGACTACTAATATTTATTAATTCAAATATGATTAAATTATATTTGTCTATGTAGGATATAACTTCACACATAGGTGTTATTTTCTTAATTTAATAAGATTATTATTTATTGATTAGAATAATAAAATTGATGAGATGATAATGTGCGGAATTTTCGCTCAAAGTGGGGGAAAAAACAAAAATTGGCGAGAGGTTTGTTTACAGAAAATATAATTTGAAAATAAACTGGTGAGTAGGTAGAATATGAAAGTGGACAGACGATATACAAAGAAAATAAAAATTGAATGAGCGTGGCTTATGAGAAAAGATGATGTCAAATTCTTTCGAATTCAAAGAATATTATTTCTTTTTATGAATGATTCTTTTGATATTACTTATTTTAAAGATTGAATTAGTAATTTATTACTGATATCAGTGACAATTTATTTATATCAACTAGCCGAACTCTTTCCAAACGGTGTTTGCAATTTCAGTTTAAACTTAATTTATCGTGGTTTGCAGCAATTAATTAAATAGTTTTTTGAAAACAATATTTTTCGTATACCAATGATTCTGTCTAAAACAGTGATTCTCAACTACCGTGCCGCGATATTACAAGGCTCTTAAACTTTTTTTTCTAAATTTTTTCAAAAAAACAAACACTTTTTTCAATATTCAATACTTTTACACTTATATTTTTCTTTGTGTGCCGCCAAATTTTTAAACCGTTAAAAGTGTGCCGCGGTAAAAAAAAGGTTGAGAATCACTGAATTAAGTCTATATCTAATATTTAATTGTCTCCTGGTATTTATGCAACCTAATTATCCAATAAATTTTGGTTTTTTTTTTATTACTTAAATCTCATAGGTAAAAATAGTTTAAATATTATTCATTAATTAAAATGTTATTTTAGATAAATTTTAAAGTTAAAGTAATTAATATATTAAATAGTATCATTATAATTATTTATTTTTATGTGATTTAAAAAGAATATTAAATTTATAAATTAAAAATAAAAACTATTTAAATTTGTGTTTATTTGATTCTGGTCTAAAACTTCCTTCTCCTATATTCACGCATATACTCGGCACTTTTCAATCTTATCTCATTTGGATCCATTTTTTATAGATTTAAATATTTAACGTACATTATTCTTTATAAGGGAATTTTGTAAATAAAACCACATATTGATATTTGTAATTGTAAATTTATTCAAAAAAATACACAACATTTCGATTGTAGAATTGCGGAAGTACCAACCGAAACGTTGTGTATTTTTTTAAATAAGTTTACAATAACAAATATCAATATGTGGTTTATTTACAAAATTCCCTTATAAATAAAAACAGCCCACAAAGCTTTAATAATTTAGTATATTATTCTGTTAAATAAAATAATAATAATAATAATTTATAGGAAATTTTGTTTCAAATACTTACAAAATGTTTAAATATAAAATTATTAACTTTATTCAAATATCATCGTTATAGTTTGTTTTTTTTTATTTGATACTTATTTAATTTAACAAAACAAAATTTAAAAAAATGAAATTAGTTACAAATTAAATTAATTTTGACAATTTGTTGCTAACTTCATAATGTTTACAGACATCACATACATACGACGGAAATTATTATTAAAGAAGATTAAATAAGTACTTGTAGAATTAGAATTTGGCCAAATATCTTCTTTTAAAATATCTGTGTGTGTGTCATAGATATAAATAAATAATCTTAGATTTTTTGAGGAAGAGTTTTTTCCCCATAAAAATTAACTTTGTTGAAATAATGATTAAAAAAAAACAATTAATAAATAAATCAGGTGATTATTTATTTATTAACGTTTCAGTTTGAAGAGATTGATGTGTGTAGGATATATATGATTCAACCAGAAGAAGGAATGAAGAGTTTTCTAATATCATCTGTTGCAATTCTTCATGACGTAAATATGTCGTTTTATATGTTCTTGTATGTACACATACAAGGAGATTGTGTATGTGAGTGTGGTGTATGTTCGTGTGTCATTGATTATCTGGGCGTGTTGGCCATATGCATGGCAATGTCTTGCATGGCGTGGTGTATGTGAGTACACACGCGTGACTGGTGTCTATATTGTGTGGGTTAGGTCGTGAGAACAGCCTCGCGGCCTCGGTTCCCAGGCTTAAGGCCGCGGCCGCCGAATGAATCCCACGCCTCATAAGTTGAGACACGCGCCGCCGCAGCCGCCCCCTCCAACCCCGCATCCCCCACAACCGATCCACCCACCCACTATGATCCAACTACACACCTCATGCCAATTGACTCGTCACCGCTCCCGGACACGACACCCAATCCCACCTACACTGCCACTCCTACATCAATCCACTTAAATACAATCTTTTACCTACGCAAATAATCACAAATTTAATTTGAAATCTTTTCTATTTATTTAAATATATAATTTTAATCAAACTTTTTATATACATATTTTTATAATAAAAAAAAAATATTAAATAAAAATATTAAAATAAAAAAAAAATCTGGAGTGTCTCCACTCGACTATCTCGCAAATTTGAATTGGATTAATTAATATATATTATATTTAAATTAAATTTAACTAATTATAAATTATAAATTAAAATTAACAAATAATATTTATTAAACAAGGGCATGTGTTTGGATCTTTGTTGATGGCACCACGTCACGTGTTGGCGCGTGATTTGCAGTCGATTTGAAAAATTAATTCCGGTACTTTCAGCAATTCAATCAAGCTGAAATTCTATATATAGCAGTTTTACACAATTTTTAATTATGTGAAAAACTATCAAACATATATCTTTATTTTTAAGGTCAGTTTAGATGAAAAAAATCAAAACGTTGTAGGAAATGACCCTCTTCCAATTGAGCTACATTTCTCAAAAGTTGATAGAAAACTACGAATTTTGAATAATGCCCATGTCCCAAATTTCATGATTCTAGCTCAGACCGTTTTTGCGTAATCGTGTCTACATACACACATACACACACGCACAGACATTTTTCTGAACCTTAGTGAAAATGATTCAGGAACCTTCAAAACGTATAAAATCATCAAAATCTCAACATCGAAAATTTTTCTGATCGTAATACTATCTTTGGTGAGGTAGTAAAAAAATGAAAACATGGTAGTTAATGGTCCTCTTCCGTATGAGCTACATTTCTCAAAAGTTGATAGAAAACTCAAAAATTTCATCTTCTAATCTTGTTTATATACACACACATATATATATATATATATATATATATATATTCTCAACCTTAGTGAAAATGATTCAGGAACCTTCAAAACGTATAAAAACATCAAAATCTCGAAAAAAATTTTCATGATCCCAAAACTATCTCTAGTACATAGTAAAAATAATAAATAAAAATTTGTTTTTATAAAAATAATTGAACTTCCTAAAATTTTTTGATTATTTTTGTTTTTTCTACCTATTTTCTTTATATAGAAGTCAGAATTAAATAATATGTAAAATAAAAATAAATAAATCAATCAATCAATTCACAATTAACTTAATTAGATCAATTCAAACTTTTACTCAAAGTTTTTTTTTTACATTATAAGATCATAATTATATTTTCTAAGCGAATTAACCCAGAGGGTTAAAAATAAGAATGCGAGTGGGGTTAGTTAAAAGAAGCCAAGCATCCCCCTATTAAAGTCAATTAATTTCGATGTTTAAAATTTCAAGGAGGTCCTTTCGCCCTTGAGGGATGAACAAGCGACCGACTTTTTTTTACAAAATTCATTCTTTTTAATATATGACAATAAAATTACATAATTGCTCACAAATGAAGACCGGATATATAAATAATCATAAAGTGAGTGAAGAGGGAATATACCTACTAAATATATATATATATACGAATATAAATTAACAACTCCATCTCTCTTACTTTGGTTTATTAAATTAAGTTTCAAAGATAATATAGAAAATTATCTCATTTTACATAATTAAAATTAAGGGATAGCTAAAAAAAAAATTTCAAAAGGTATGAGTTATGAAATTCCAAAAATATTTTGAACGATTTTTTAAATATTTTAAAAATTTCTATAAAAATTATAAGGTGCAAAGAAGTGATCTATTATAATTGATTTATTATTAATTAATGGCGATTGATTTATAAGATCATTTTTTTTTAATAATTTATTTGTTTCATTATCAAAAAAATGTTAAATTAATAGGATACTTCTCATAAAGAATATAATTTTATTTTTAGTAAAAAAAAATAAAAATATTATATACATGTATATATAATTTTTGAGAATATTACATTAATTTATGTTTTTTACTATCTCGCCAGAGATAGTATTGCGATCACGAAAATTTTCGATGTCGAGATTTTGATGTTTTTATACGTTTTGAAGGTTCCTGAATGATTTTCACTAATATTAATAAAAAATATGTAAACAAGATTACTCAAAAACGGTTCGAGCTAGAATCATGAAATTAGGTACATGGGCATTATTCAAAATACGTAGTTTTCTATCAACTTTTGAGAAATGTAGCTCAACCGAAAGAGGGTCATTACCTACCACGTTTTGATTTTTTTAATGAATCACTGAAAGTACTGGAATTAATTTTTTAACATTGCAAATTTCACGCGCCATCACGTGACGTGGTGCCATCAACAAAGAGCCAAACATGCACTGGTTTAATAAATATTATTTATTAATTTTAATTTATAATTTATAATTAATTAAATTTAATTTAAATATAATATATTATGTTATTTAATCCAATTCAAATTGCGAGAGAGTCGAGTGGAGACACTCCAGCTTATTATTGAAAAAATAATATATAATTGTAATTTTTTTAAAGTTATATAAAAGAACATTAATAGAGTTGCTTTAGAAATGCTATCTAAGAAAGGATGATTAAGATCTGACATTTCAAAAATGGCCTCAAACGAAACGAAATTAAATAAAAATCTAACAGTTTTATTTTGTTTACTAAAGAGAACTATAAAATCAAAGTAATTAGTTAAAATTTAGACTAATTACCTTATATATATATATATATATATATATATTTAGGTAGAGATTATTTCCCAGGGGGCATGCAATTATCTTCATCATCTTCCTATGTCAGAGTTAACATTAAATAGTCACTCGCGTGCCATTGGTCACGCAATGCCTAAAGGGACCACAATGGTGTCTCTATATATTTATTTGCTCCGTAGATTCAGTCAAATCATTAATTGACTGTAATTGACTTCATTTTATTATTTTTTTTTTCATTTATCCCCCCACGATGAATTTATTAAATCTTTGTTATTAATTAATTTTATTAATACTTTCAAAATAGGAATTTTTTCAATGCCATTAAAATGAATAAAAAAAAATAATAATAATTATATATATATATTGTAAGATATTTTTCTAAAGTTTTCTTTTTCAGTCAATTGAATAATTTAAAAGGTAATAGATATTAACATTAGATCTATTTATGAATTATTTAGAAATTAGAAGTAGTTGGATTATCGAAAACATACCAACAACCCTTAAAAATATATCTTATATATATATAAATTATATTTTATATATATATAAATTATATATAAATTGTATGTATATATATTTGTACATTTTTGAGTTTTAAACCGCTCTAAAGATTTTTTTTTTAAATTCACACGATAGATAATATTTATAAAGAAAAATCGATCTGTATTGGTTTCAGCCTCGAGAAAAATCAAACAAAAATATAACCCTCTTTCTTAATTAAAATATAGACAAGTACAGGTGTCAATATAATTTCAGAATTTATATTATTATCAGTAGTAATCCTTGTTCAAAACAGTCTATAAGCTATTGCTACGTGAAAAATATAAAACTGAAGCCATCTAATAATAACAACATATACGACTATATTTAATATAGGATCAAATATTTTATCAATTAAATTTGAATATATTTTTCATCTTGAAATGAAAATCAAGTTATTTTAATTAATTTGTACCATTTTAGGAAACAAATTTTTGATGGGTCATTTTTACGAAATCTATTTAACAATTTTAATAAATAATTAAAAAATTGTAAAATTTTTAAAGTTTATAATAATAAATTGTATCAATTTGTTAAAGTGTCGAAGGATAGCTCGGCTGTTCCAGGTATTATAGTTCATGAATTGAGGAATTCAAAAATTTTATTTTGAGCATATTCTGTGATTGTCTAAGAATAAATAGAATAATAAAAAATATATACAGGGTGTCCCAATATGAAAGAGCAGATTTCAATTTCGTATTACAGACGAAACTATGAAAGAAAGAAACACATTGCGCATGTCATTGGATAGAGGAAGGTTTTCATATACAACCAACTTCCACAAATTGTGTATGCCAATCATAAATCTGCCTGTGCCGAAGCGGCTGTTTTTTGAATCGACTGCGAAACGCATGTTGCACTTGAATAATGGATTGAGGTCTCGCGTATTCCAACACACAAAATGACATATACTGTGGTGTAGCCGCCATGTTGCTATAAACAAACAACAGCGCTGCTGTCTCAAAATTTTGAACTTTCCTCTATCCAATGACATGCGCAATGTGTTTCTATCTTTAATACGAAATTGAAATCTGCTCTTTCATTTTGGGACACCCTGTATATAATCAAATATTTATAATATGTAATGAAATACACTAAACCACCTTGAGAGATTACAATGTTTGATATTGATATCCTTTGATTTTTATTGACATGTCATTTATTACTTTATTTAATAAAAAAACAATTAAATAGTTTTTGTTAAAATTATATAAAGGTAAAGATTTATTTTTTGTCTAGAAATTGTGGGAATTTAATTATAAATTAAATTTGGATGAACTAATATTGTTGTTGAAGACATAACAAAATATCTATATTTCGAATAATTGATATTTTTTTTTTTTAAAAAAAAACAGATATTTTAAAAATATTTCAAAAAATAATTCCTTTCAAGGGTTATTATTGTATTTAAATATTTAATATTCCGATCAAATAAATTTAGAAAGAAAAAATAAAATAAAATAAAATCTTTAGATTTTTGCCTCCCACTATTTCTCTCATCATAAAATGACACATTTTAATCTCATTAAGTAATACCTTATATAGGCAAATAGAGAGAATGTATATTTACTCTATATTTATTTATTTTTTCACCAAAGAGAAGGAAAAATATAAAAAAAAATATGAAAAGAATTTATTATGAATACTATTATTTATCAAATGTGACATTTGAGAATTTTTTAATAAAAAAAATCCCTTTGAGAATTTTATTTATTTATTTCGTTTCTACTTCATGGAATGCTTAAACTTTAGAGTAAAAAAATGATAATTTGTAAATTAAATAAATTATGGATAAAAATAATAATATTAATTTCATTAAAGAAAACAATCCTAAATGAAATATATTATTTATTATATTTTATTATATATATTCTCTAGTAAGATGCGAATTTTTTCTCTCCCTAGAAGAAACTACCACAATATTATTATATATATTTTAATTTTTTTAAAAATAAGCTGGAGTGTCTCCACTCGACTATCTCGCAAATTTTATTTGGATTAATTAATATATATTATATTTAAATTAAATTTAACTAATTATAAATTATAAATTAAAATTAACAAATAATATTTATTAAACAAGGGCATGTGTTTGGCTCTTTGTTGATGGCACCACGTCACGTGTTGGCACGTGAGAATTGTAGTTTTAAAAAATTGTTTCCGGTACTTTTAGAGACTCAATCAGGCTGAAATTCGATATATAGCAGTTTTATACAATTTTTAATCATGTGAAAAACTATCAAACATATATCTTTATTTTTACGGTCACTTCAGAGAAAAAAAAATCCAAACGTTGTAAGTAATGACCCTCTCCTGGTTGAGCTAAATTTCTCCAAAGTTGATAGAAAACTACGAATTTTGAATAATGCCCATGTACCAAATTTCATGATTCTAGCTCAAACCGTTTTTACGTAATCTTATCTACATACATACACACACATACATTTTTCTCAATCTTAGTGAAAATGATTCAGGGACCTTCAAAACGTATAAAAACATCAAAATCTCAACATCGAAAATTTTCGTGATCGTTATACTATCTCAGGCTAGATAGTAATAACAATTCCAAGTATGTAAATCTCAATCCTTTGGTTAATTTTTTATTATTATATTTTTTTAATTCATTAATAGAATTAAGATATAAATTGTGCTAATTATTTAAAAAAAAAATTATGAAATTTCATAATTGTATCATCATTACTTTTTATTAAACAAAAAAATATTTGTATGCTAAATGAAATGTTTTTTCTAAAATATGCTATTATATTTAAAGTAAATTACACAAAAATGTATAATGTACAAGAATAATTTAAGAAAAAAACCTGGAAAAAATTACTAATTGCTAATTGGGATTATAAACATATTTATTCTTTAATTTTAATTTTTTTTTTAGTTAAAAGCTCACCTGCATTTAAAAACAGTTATTTCTTTAAATTATCGAATTCTTTTTTTTACTTTATTATGTTCTTTTTTATCAACTCTAAGTCTATCATGCAAAATTCTAGATATGTGAAAACACTTAATCTGAGGAATTAGATTCGTGCAGCAGGTTACTATAAAATCTCTCCTGTCTGTTTAAATAGGAAAAAAAATATATAAAGAAAAAACTCTTGTATCTGTATATGTTCTCAATTTTATACCTCTTTTCATTTAAATTTATCTAAAAAGACATGGAAATGTTTTTACGTGGAAATAAATAAAAGCAGGTAGTTTTTAACTTAAAAAATAATGACAATATATCAGTAAATGTTAACTACAAAATTCATGTCATGAATTATTATTATTTTATTTAGCTTCATTATTTAAAACAGGAAAGCAACAAATCCCTAAATTGAGATTTATATATGTGAATAATTTAATATAGATATTAATTTTTAAAAATTTATGTATTTACTAAATAATTATCTCGATATTGAATTCCTTAAATGGACTAGTAATGGACCAAAAAATATCAAAATATTTAATAATTATAAATAATTGAAAAACTAAGTTAAAATATTTCGTTTTGATAAAATTTTATTGAATTGATTATGTTCTAGAATACATTTTTGAATTTAATGAAATTAGAAGATTTTATATCTTTCTTGATCTTAATAGATACATTATTATTAATTTTTTTTTTCATTTTTTTTTTTATTCAATTAATAATTTTGATAAAATTTATCCATATATAGTATTCAAAATTGAGATATTTATATGGTTATTTCTTAAAAATCTACTATTTATATATGTAATAACTATATCTATCTGCAGTGATTCTCAACCTTTTTTTTTTTTACCGCGGCACACTTTTAAAAATTTGGCGGCACACAAAGCAAAAGATAAGTGTAAAATTTACCATATTGAAAAAAAGTGGTACCAAAAACGGTTTAACTTTTTTTTAGAACCAAATTGAAAAAATTTAGAAAAAAAAGTTAAAAGCCTCGTAATCTCGCGGCACACTTTGAATGATGATGAGAATCACTGTGATCTATAGAAATTAATTATCCGTAAAAATAAAGATATATGTTTGTTAGTTTTTCACATAATTAAAAATTATATACAACTGCTATATATAGAATTTCAGTTTGATTGAATCGCTGAAAGTACCGGAATTAATTTAAGAACACGTTGACTGTTAATCACGCGCCAGCAAGTGACATGGTGTCATTAACAAAGATCCAAACGCGCGCTGGTTTAATAATTATTATTTATTAATTTTAATTTATATATATATATATATATATATAATTAAATTTAAATAAAATATAATATATGTTAATTATATAATCCAATTCAAATTTGCGAGATAGTCGAGTGGAGACACTCCAGATTTTTTTATCATTCATCGTGTTTTATTTTATGGCAGAACTAATATTAATCAAATAAATATAGAAAATTATAATATTAAATACATTTTTGGACACTTCATGAAACTTTATTTATTTTTGCTTTTAATTTTTCAATTTTAATTCAACCTACTCTCCTATTTATTTCTTCTCTCTAGAATCTGCTAACGATTAACTTAAATTTATGGTATAAATATCATCATTCAGAAAAGCCTTGTCACTGTTATGATTTATTTAGTTATTTATATATTTATATATATTTTGGGGTTCGTAAATGTTTAGTCCCATGTCAAAGGGAGAAAAAGACACAAATATTTTTATTTGACATGCCGACTTGGAATGCTAAACATCGGAGGACAAATTCCTTCCCTCTTCTATAATATTGCCGAAATATTTTTAAGGTGTAATGGACCTATTCGAATACATAATTTTTACAGAGAGAAGTAAGAGAATTATAATCTAGTCACGGGGGAGGATTACATATCCGGTGAGGTATTTTATATCCGGAAAGAAATTATTATGAGGGGAATGGGGAATGAGGGAGGAAATGCGGGAGCCACTATACTCTTTCTCTTTCTACGTGGGAAAGAATAGTAACCGATCATCTCAGAGACTCCTAACTTTAAATATTTTATCTGTCTAATTATCTACTATAAACATCAATTGAATAGTCAATTATAACGATAATGTATTAAATTAAGTGCTGAATGCATCAACAACAGATTTTCTTTTGAATTAATTTAGGAGAAAGAAATAGAATTGAAAAAAAATAAATGTTTTTCTATTTTTTAAAGTAAACATCACTTATTGTTAGATTAGCTTAGAAATGACACACTAATATAACAATGATATAAAGTATTATAGAGGAAGAATCGATCGATCTATTTCTTTGGAAATCGAAAGTTCTTGGCCACAGCAACCACATTCCTCCAAACATCCATATCCTGAGCCTAACCATCCAACTCCCATTTTCTCCCATCTCTCTCACATCTCTTCCTACATTGTCCCCCCAACTGCGTCCTAGGTCTTCCAAACTAAATTTTCCAATCGGTCTCTCCACTAACCATGCTTCACACCCATATAATACAACCGGCAAAATAATTTTGATCACCTTGAAAATAATTTTGTCGCGATAAGCCCCTTTACAGGCGTTACCCAATTGGAACCTTGATTTAAATTCTCTCGAATATTATTATGCTTCGTGATTAAGAACTCTTCGTTTTGTATTTTAAGATTTTGTGTTTAATACCATTCCTCGCTGCTACTAAATATTTTGCCTTACCATTATTAATTTCTTTTCGAGCAACTATTAATTTTTCTACTGCATCTTTAATTGAGTTTATTGAGTCTCCTATTATATTTAAATCGTCCGCGTAACCTAATGCTTGAATTTTTTTGCCTAATTCTTCGATCTTAAGAGTCATATATATATGTCTTGCTAAATTGTTATGAAGCGAAATATTGAATATCTCATTGTTTTTTCTAATCTTGTATCTTATTTAATGAAAATATCTGATCTAATGTTGATTTGGTCTTAATCCGCATTGATAATCTCCTAATATTTCCTCTGCTTATGGTCGTAATTTTATTAAGATAATATTCGAGAGAATCTTATACGAGGTCGACAAAAGAGAAATTCCCCTGTAGTTATTAAAATTAATACTATTTCCTTTTTTGCGATAAAAGAATAACAATCAATATAGGGTAGACTTCAAAATAAATTATTAAACATATAAATCATATAATTCTTGATATTTAAGATAAATATTGATTAACTATTAGAAAATGTATATATTATTAATTATAATTCATATTAAAAATTAAATTTGTAAAATAATTAAATACATAGAATATTATAAAAATCACTTACCAGTTATAATAGATGGATTTTTCATAGATAATTCAAAGCCATAACATCTTCTGTAACAATAAAAAAATAAATTGAAATAATTATTTTACAAATAATTTTAATTTAAGTATTTTACTCACCTCCTTATAAGACGTTCATTGTGTCAGAGCAAAGTTTGACTGAGCGACCTCTTTAAGACTATATTAAGATTAATCCTTTAATTTACCCATATTATGAAGGTTAGAAATTAAAAGATGATTCAATATATCGATTCATTTCTAAATAAATATTTGAATAGTTGAATATAAATGTCACTTTTATTCAGGACCGTTTATATCAGGACCGTTCCGACCCGGGGGTGCAGGGGTGCAGGGGTGTGGGTCACCCGGGCGTCAAGCCTGGGGGGGGGGGGGGGCGAGCCGTCTTAAAAGTAGTTGTTCATTTTGTTTTTTTAATTTTTTTCAATATGGTTCTAAAAAAAAAGTCAAATGATTTTGCGATCAGGATCTTAAATACTTGCGATTTTTTCTCAATTTTTTAAAAAACTAAATCAACTTAAATTTACTTTATCATTTTTATTTGTAAATTTTTAATAACTTTGGGGGAAGGGCGGCAAAATTATTCTTGCGCCCGGGCGGCATATACCCTAGGAACGGCCCTGTATATTTTATATAATTCAGCTATTTTTGCCTCAATTCATATTTAATAATTTTAATAAATATTCTCTTTTTTCAATCCATTCTTCTTATAGGATATTTATTATTTAATTTCAATTTTCTTAAAATTTCTTCATAAAAATATAAAAAAAATTTCCAATAAAAATTTTTATTGAAAATTAAAAAAATAAAAAAGACTCAACAAAAAACACCCTTTACAAAATTCTTCATGCCTTATTTATATAATTAAATAATTATAGGTTAAATCATCTCATTTCTAATTCATTTTAATAACTATTATTAAAAATTACTTAACTGAGTGACGTATGACAAATTTATATTAATATTTATTATGAAAATTTTTTAAATAACATCTTTTATCTATAAAAAAAAATTCAGGAATAGGGTACAAAAGTCATTAGATATCATATATTATTCATTCATTAATTTTTGTATCCATCTGCCCCACTTAACCATTGGAATTCATTATGATATTAATTTATTTATACATTCAATCGAAATATAATTGCACTACATAGGTCATAATTAGTTTTCTCAATTTTTTTTTTTTTTTGAAAAAGACCTGCCACGTGATGAAGAAATGCCCTTAAGTCATAGGCAAAGGCTCCTACTGATTTTCGTTTGTATACGATAATAGGCGTTTCGAATTTTTTTTTTCTATTTATAAATTATCACAAAGGGATGAAAATTAACAAGTACAGACATGTAAATGATTTTACATTTTTTTTTTATCTACCCAAACACTATTAACTTGAAACTAATTTAAGATTTCTATTATAATCCTTACTTGTTTTTCCTGACAATATATGACAAGTCTTTAATTTTATTTTTATTAAAAAAAATATATTGCATTTATGTTTTTTAATTTTTTAATTATAAAAAATCATGAATCATTGGAGGAGCCTGATCTTAGTTCATTGTAATAGTAATTGTTCGAACGACCAGAATATTTTCGTTCCTCACACCACGGTAAATAAAACTTCACCCATCCAAACCACAACCGAAAAATCTTCCTCAGACTAGGACCCAGAAACCCAAAATTCTCTTTACCCAACTCTCTTGAAAATGGCGTCATAATTAAAGTGACCATACGTCCCGTTTTCAGGTGGCTTGTCCCTTATTTTAAATTTATTATTATATTATTATACTAAGTTATTGTTATCAGTCGTTGTCCGTTATCATTTGTTTTTTCGTGTTTACTTTGCAATTGAAAGCCAATTGGTTATTAGAAGTACGCAATTGAGAAGGAAAGAGATCCACAAAGGAACATGGATTTCACCCGACAAGAAGACAATAAACCAGATAGACCAGGAAGAAAGGAAGACGAAGAAAGATACTAAGATGAGGGTTAAGAAAGTAAGCGGAGATATATTGAAAAGAGAGGAAACACAAGTAAAGTTCGAAAGACTAGTGAGGGAATCAATTATGACTAGGGAAAGAGACGTGGAAATAGAAGTAATTTGGGAACAAATAAAGACAGCAATAGGAAAAGCAAACGAAGCCATACAAGGGGCGGTATTACCCAACAAGGAAAGGAAGGAGTGGTTTGACCAAGAATGCGAGGAATGGATGGTAGTCATAAGAAGACGCAGGCAGAAAATGCTCACAGAAAACACAGCAGAGGTAGAGCAAGAGTATAAAGAAGCAAGAAGAGTTATGAAGGCAATGTGTAGGAGGAAGAAAAGAAAATTTAATGAAGATATATTAAGGGAAATTGAGGATAATTTTCAGAGGAAAGAAGCGAGGCAGTTTTTTAGAAAGACAAAAAAAATAGGAAAAGGCTACCAGAACCGAAATGTGTACATGAAAAATGAAGAAGGCGAGTTAACGAGTGATATAACAGAAGTTATGAACATATGGAAAAAACACTTCGAGAAGTTATTAAAGGGGGAGGAAGAAGAGATCGAATGGGAAGCACCAAGGGAGAAGGAGGGAGATGAGGCGGAGGTCCCAGAAGAAAGTGAAATTCTGCAAGTAATTAAGAAATTGAAAAAAAATAAAAGTCCTGGCATGTCGCAAATCACAGCGGAAATGTTGAAAGCTGGGGGAAGCGAACTACACAAACTAATGACCAGGCTGTTGGTGAGAGTATGGGAACAAGAAAAGATGCCAAGAGAGTGGAAAAAAGCGCTGCTGTGTCCATTGTTTAAGAAAGGCGATAACCTCTTATGTGAGAACTATAGGGGAATAGCCTTACTAGAGCTTCCCTATAAAGTGCTTGCAGAGTTAATAAGGAGTAGAATAAGTGCGTTTGCGGAAGGGAATCTAGGGGAATACCAAGCTGGTTTTCGTAGAGGCAGATCGACAATAGACCAGATATTCTCGCTCAAAGAGATTCAGGCGAGTGCATATGAATATGGGATGAGGCTGTTTGTGGCTTTCGTTGATTTTAAGCAAGCGTACGACAGAATAAATAGGAATGAAATGTTTAAAGTGTTGAATGACATGGGGCTTCCGAGTAAGTTAGGGAGACTGATCAGGATGACGCTAACAGAGACAAAAAATGAAGTAACATGGAAAGGCAAAAACTCTTATGAATTTGAAGTAAAGAGAGGATTGAGACAAGGTGATCCTCTATCAACCACTCTGTTTAATTTGGTCATGGAGAGTATAATGAGGGAGTGCAAAATCATGACGAAAGAAACAATTTTCAAGAATAATCACCAAGTCATAGCATTTGCAGATGACTTAGCAATAATAGCTAGGTCAAATACTGAACCAAAAAAAGTAATGAAAAATTTAATCGAGACAGCAGGAAAGTTTGGAATGATAATAAATGAGGAAAAGACCAAGTACATGGAAATGGGAAGAGAGGAAGAGGAGAACGAAGAGAGTATTAGCGTGGAGCATGAGGGAAAAGTGTATAATTTCGAAAGAGTGAAAGAATTTATCTATTTGGGGGTGAAATTGGAGGAGAGGGGTGGTGAGATGGGAGAAGTGAAAATGAGGACGATGAAGGGCAGACAGGTCTATGGGAGGTTGGGTAAGTTAATGAGAACAAAAGTAATCTCAAGAAAATCTAAAGAAAGAATCTATAGATCAATAATCCGACCTACAGTCATGTATGGGAGCGAGACCTGGGTACTAGGAAGGGCTGAAGAGGAAGTATTAGAAAGATGGGAAAGGAGTATCTTGAGGGGTATATATGGAGGGGTAAAGTCAGCTGAAGGATGGAGAAGAAGATCAAATGATGAATTGAAAGAGTTGTTCGCTGAACCTCTGATAGTGCCTCTGATAAAATCGCAAAGACTGAGATGGTTCGGGCAAGTGCAGAGAATGGAGAATACAAGAATGCCTAAGCTGGTAACCAAAAGAAGACCGGTGGGAAAAAAAAGGAGAGGAAGACCAAGAAAAAGATGGTTCGATGAAGTGGCAAATGATCTGCGAAGAATGAAGATCGGATGCTGGAGAGAGAAGACAGAGGAAAGAGAAGAATGGAGAGAAATAGTGGGAAGAAGTAAACACGAACTAAACTAGTGAACTCAAACCGCCTTAGGTCTGCATGGCCTGTCGAGCACTTTAATAAAAGTTATTGTTATATTATTTATTATATTTTTCAGTTATTTTTATTATAATAAACAGAAATAATGAAAAATATACGTTTACTTCATAGCCTCCCCAAACTATTACCGTTTTTAGGAAAAAATAAATGGCCACGTTAGTCATAATGGTCTCCGAAACGTCGAGAATGAAATTCAATCAAAAATGAAAAAAACCCGGAAATATATATATATATATATATATATATATAATCTTTAAGATGTAAAAAAATGAATTAAATTTTTTTAATATTATAAATTTTATCTAATATATTAATAATAATAATAATATGAAATTAATATTTAATAATTAAATAAATATGTAATTTATCTGCTGATCAAATGGTCTTCCTGCTTTATTTATAATTTTCCCCTTCTTTTAATAAATTAAAATAAATAAATATATCTTTTATTATTATAAATTCAAATGAGTTGATATCTTTTCTAACCACCTATTATGATTTTTCATATGAATTAACATTCCTCAAGAAAGGATTTCGATCAAAAAAAAAACACCCAAATTTATGTTTTTTTGAAAAAAATTGTTTCATTTTTTTATATCATTATATAATTTTGAATCAAATGATATATATTTCATATCGACACTGACGATATGTTTTGTTAAACGAAACGTTTACAAATTAAATTTTATTATAGATCTAAAAGAAAAAAAATGGAAATCATTCCCTGGTGGCTTATTAAGTTAGCGGAAAACCAAGCAAACGTTTAACTTTAACACCATGTTACCACTTTTACTAATGGGAAATAAATTGTTAACTTGGTAAATGGTGGAGGAGGGTACAGGATAAAGATCCTGAAACTGACAATTTCCGGACCAGGTAGTGTTCTTTTTCAGGATATAATCAAGCGATTTCTAATTTCTAATTATTACTATTCGATATCCGACACGAAGGAGTTCAACAGCAACAACAACAACAAAAAAAGGATTCTACTAGACGATTTTAATTAAAGAAAGGGTTCTTCGTCTGACTGCACTGGACCGAAACTTTATTGTTAACTTTAATTTTGTTTTTATAAGGAAAAAAAAACACGGTAAATTTCAAGTAGTTTATTATTATATGTTATTTTCTCTCAGCACCCTATGATCGCCTTTGCAATTCTATTTTGATTAAACAAAAAGATTATTTTAGATATTATACAAACCTTTTTATAATTTTGTTTTTTGGATCACTCCAATTATTTGATAATAATTTAATTTTAAAGATTTTTTTTTTGTTAATTATTTTTTACCAATTGGCAACACACATTTTATTTTTATTATTTTTAATTATTATTTAAAGCTGAATACATATCATAGAGATAATTTAAATTATATTTAGTTATGCATATACATTCATTCTTAGGTTCTTTTGCCCCATAAATGTAGAATACATGGTTCACCGAGCCGCCGCTCCGTCATTAAAAAAGCGGGAGTGTCCTCCCCTAGACTTTCCCTCATATAAATAGGTAATTAGGTTATTATTATTATGTTTTAACAACAATAAAAATAAACAAACTAATTAATTTAAATTATAAAGTAAAATGGTTTAACACTATTATATATATTTATAATTTACACCTAACGCTACTTGTATAGGTAAAATGTCACTTCCGGTAGTCAGATCATGATGAAATTTGGTATCTGAATTTTTTTCATATTTGTAAATCTATATACAAAATATGAAGCAAATATCTTGAAGCAAACTGGTACTTTACTTGAAAGGTAAACGCAACCAGTGTAGGTAAAGTACCACTTCCGGTTAACCGATTTTGACGAAATTTTGATAGAAATCTACAAACTGTAAATAATATCGGTGTACCAAATTTCGAAGTCCTAGCTTGATTAGTTTTTGAGTAAATTTGCTCACAGACATTACATACATACATACATACATACATACACACACAGACTTAATTCGAAAAATGGTATTTTCCGACTCAGGGAGGTCTAAAACGTCAAGATCTATCGAAATCTCGAAGTCGAAATTTTTGACGATTCCAATACTTCCCTTATACGAAGTATGCGGGAAAGTAAAAAAAAATAATCCTTATCGGGTTTCGCTGTTAATATTAATACCTGGTTCACCGGTCCGCTGTTCAAATAATTTAAAAGAAAATAAATTTAAAAAAATAGTCATAAAACATACACCCCTTAAACGTACGTATTAATGCACTGAAAGACAGAAAAGTATGGCCTGCAAATATACCTTATATTTCTTAATTTTATTTTATTTATATTAATAATTTTTGGTATTTAAGAAAGCGCTGTCTCACGTAGTTGCTGACATCATTTAAATTTCGTATTTTAAATTAAGAAAAAACTAATAAACGTTCTGAAACAATTTAAAATAATTTAAAAGTATGTATTAACGCACTGAAAGACAGAGATGGATATAACATAAATATTTTTAATTTTATTTTATTTATAATATTTTAAATTTAAGGATGCCCTGTCTGACGTAGTTACTAACGTCATTTAAATATTCTATTTTAAATTAAGAAAAAACAAATAAAGATGAATCTTCCCGAAGCTGAAACCAATACAGATCGATTTTTCTTTATAAAAATTATCTATGGTGTGAATTTCAAAAAAACTTTCGAGCGGTTTAATATTTCAAAAATACAAATATATATGCATATATATATATAATTCTTGCTAGTATAATAAGATAAGATATGTCTACATTGTGAATAATTTAAAAATATTTCATCTACTCTCGTTATTGTAAATCAACCAAGAAGCTTGATCCATTAAATCCAAGAGTCCATAATAATAATATCTCACTTTTAATATTAATTAAAAAATAATTTCAGTTTATTTATTTCACTTTAATAAAATTTATTCTAATTTAATTTAAATGAAATGATAAAAATGAATATAAATGAAAAATTATTTATTGATTTATTTAATTGGATTTAGAATGAAAACAAATATAATATTATTATAGGAAAAAAGTGGTTGAAATTAATGAAATCTGCCTACTGTTACTATCCACCTCCTGTCGACTAAAACATTTTTCTTTCGTTCATTAAGCATCTTTCTTCTCTTTCCTCCTCTCTCTCCCCTCCATCCTCCCTCCTATTACTCTATTCTTCTATATTGGGTTTCGATTTTAGGTAGGAAACGTTACGCAATTAAAATAAAACGAAAGCCTATTAAGACACTAAATTATTAACCTGAAGTGTATTTTTTTTTTTTAAGTTTTTGATTTATATATTTTTAAATTATCATAAATTGCTAATCTCTACCTAAATGAAAAAAATAATAATTAAAAAACTATTCCATAAAATAACACGTAGTAAATTTTCTGGATTGAATAATAGATTATTTCTATTACTTAATAACAATAATAATTTATATTTTTTTTTTAAAAGAATACTTAATAATAATACTGTGATCATGTTAATTAAAAATAATTTTAATATAAAAACGATATTTTCTCTTTAATTAATGTACATTCCTAATGAATACATATACGAGGTTTGTTCAAAGAAAAGGTAAATTTTGAATTATTTCGAAAAGTATTTATTTATTTATCAATATCCATTTTGTCCCCTTCAAAGTAATTCCCCTCATATATAATGAATGCACTTATGCCAACGCTTCTTCCAACCGTCTAAGCACTTCTGAATGCGCTTTTCAGTATGGCAATCAGCTCGTTCTTCGATTTGGACTTTATCTCATCAATTGTGGCAAAACGCTTTCCTTTCATTGGTCTCTTCAGTTATGGGAATAGGAAAAAGTCGCAAGGGGCCAAATCTGGTGAATACGGTGGTTGAGGCATGATTAAGGTGTTGTTTTTAGTCTAAAAACCACGAACAAGCAATAATGAGTTAGCTAGGGCATTATCGAGATGCAGAATCCATGATTTGTTTATCCACAATTCCGATCGTTTGAGTCGTATTGCTGCACGTAAAAGTTGCATAACTTTCTTGTAGTATTCCTTCTTAACAGTACGACCTATTGACAAGAATCCATGATGCACCACGCCATTGTAATCGAAGAAAACAGTGAGCAAAACCTTCACATTTGATCAAACTTGTGCTTTTTTTGAGACAAAGTAGACTCGCCGATTGCCACAGTCAACATTTTAAGTGCGTTCCATTTTTAACGCAAAATTCAATACAAATTCTTTGATCCATTTTTTTTTAAGTAAAAAATCGAAGAACACACAAAAACGTGACTTACGTTTTCAGTTGTCAAAAACAAACTACTAACCCAAAATGACTGATAATGTCAATATATGAGTAACATATTTGACCAACATAACAAAAAAATATTTCGATAATCGAATGTACGCATTCCGAGAAAATTCAAAATTAATATTTTCTTTTGACCTCGTATATAAAAATAAGAGAATTTATTTTATTATTATTTTTTTTTAATATACTTGTTTTTTTTATTAGGTTTATGTTAAATGAATCACCTTATGACAGGTTATATGAATATACGATCTATAATGAAATTAGTTACTATAAAGATATTTAATTTTATATTTCATATTAATTTAAATCAAAATATAATTTGAATTTGAATTATTATTCAATACTTTCCAAGAATATTGGAATAATTACTTAAAATATAATAAATTGATCATAAAAATGATACTTAAAGAAAAATATTTTTTTTCTAATAGATCATATATGGGTATTAAAGTCTGGACTAAAACCCAATGTTCTTAATTTAAAACAAAAGGAACCGTAAATGAAGGTCTGTCATTTAGAAAACAAATCAATAATCCATAAATTTCCAGGTGATTTAATTATCAATGGTCATTTATCTTTTATTCGTATCTTTTAGTTTAAATATCAAAGCGATAAATGCCGAACAATAAATTGATATTGCTTGAAGGGTTGCTCGTAAATAAAAACATGTCCTATTAAGGGTTAATTACCCTTCTAGTTAACTGGAAAATGGTGGTATCAATAACCAGGCATAGCTAATGGAACAAGAAGAAAAAATAATATATTGGAGCAAAGACAAGAGAGGGAAGGACGAATATTGGAATAGAATAAACCAGATTTTTTTTAATGTTCTGAAAAAACAAGAATTTTTGATTTATGGAAATACTTCTAATGATATTTCAGAAAATCAATTAATGAGTAGATTATGTAAATTATTATTTTATTTTTTTTTTAATCCTTTGCCAAACTGTGTGCCGTGAGAGATACCAGGTGTGTCGTGAAATATTCAAAATAATTTTAATAGACCATTGAAAAAAGTATTGTTAGGAAATCGTGGTCAGTTTGGAGAAATTATTTTTAAAAAGGTTTTTTTATATTTTTTTTATTTCCTAATTTTTAGTTTTGACAGAAATTCCGCCTGGTTTATGATTTCAAGTTATAGTGTTAATCATAATATTAATAATAATCATAATACTATTAATATCTTATTAATAATATTAATATTATCATTAATTGATTAATAATAACACATAAATAATAATTAATATCACCTATGACCTGGGATTAACCTGAATTTTGCATTGTCATCGGAGTTACATATGTATGCAAAATTTCAGCTCATTTGAACATTGGGAAGTGGGTAAAATTCCCCTTGCAAGATTTGACGACGGGATATGATATGAAACCAGTGAAAATATAATAAATATAACATTTAT
This sequence comes from Labia minor, assembly GCA_963082975.1. Classification (NCBI taxonomy): domain Eukaryota; kingdom Metazoa; phylum Arthropoda; class Insecta; order Dermaptera; family Spongiphoridae; genus Labia; species Labia minor. The sequence continues at coordinate 114,467,738 of OY720344.1, forward strand.
ATATGAAGGAATTAGAAAAGAATAGAAATTGGCTGGAGGTAGCTCATGTTATGGTGTGTTTGAAAAATGGATTTACTTAATAGTTCCTTAAAAATATGTACTTATTGTTAGTTAGATAGAAATTAAATTTGAATTTTCTAATCAATTGATTGAAATACTTTTAAATTAAAAGCAACTTATTATTATTTATTTTCATCGCTAAATTCAATTCAAAATATTTAAATCGCGTTTCGTTTCAATTAAAAAGACAGAATTGATTAAAACATCAAGAAAATTAATCATTTTTCAACAACCAACTGGCATGTAGATTAATTGTTCGGTTATCTTTTGTGCCTGTCTGAAAATAAAAAAAAACCGACCCAATCACCCAAACTCTTTCGTTACGTGTGATCTAATAATATATGAACCTATTTTTTTTTTTTTTATTTTGTATCAAACCCAAAATGCCTGTTATCTAATTCTTTTAAGGACATATAAGAAAAATACCGCCAGTCAATTGATTGGATACCTTGAAGAACAACACAAATACACACACACATACACAGAGGCACGATTTCGAAATTCGATGTTCACGATTTCTGAACACTCCCTTCACGCGCGTGAAATTGATTCTGTCTGTAACAAAAACCAATCGATTTGACCCTATTGCTCTCACCCCGGCATCCGCTTACCGTCCTTTCCCCTTGTACCAATCACCTCCACCCTTTCTTTATCCATAATTGGCTGAAACACCTGAGATGAGACATTTTTGTCATTTTGTTTCTTTTTTTTTGTTTTTCAACAGTTAAATTGAAACTATTTGACTTGGATCCGATCTCAATTTAATGTTTCTTTATATCGTTTTCAAAAATAAATTTAACAAAAAAATAAGCTGGAGTGTCTCCACTTGACTATCTCGCAATTTGAATTGGATTAAATAACATATAAGTATTATATTTCAATTAAATTTAATTAATTATAAATTATAAATTAAAATTAATAAATAATATTTATTAAACCAGCGCATGTTTGGTTCTTGGTTGATGGCACCGCGTCACGTGCTGGCGCGTGAGATTTGCAGTGTTAAAAAATTAATTCTGGTACTTTCATTGATTCAATCAAGCTGAAATTCTATATATAGCAGTTGTATACAATTTTTGATCATGTGAAAAACTAACAAACATATATCTTTATTTTTACGGATATTTGTAATGAATTAATTAATATATTCCAAAGATGATGATGAGAGCATCAAAAAATGATCAAAAAGTAGATAACGTTTATAGTCGTAAAAATCAAATCATTTAATCCAAAAAAAAAACATAAATAATTAATTAAAATATTTATTTTAATAGAAAGTGTGGATAGAAAACAAATAAATAAATATTATTTCTAATTAAAGAGAATGAATTACCTGGCAAGGTGGATGGACACACAGCACAACCGATCATATTCACTTTGCAATGAAAACTAAAAGATTTTATTAAAATAAATAAATTTTAATTCTATTTTTATTTATATTCTGTTTTTCCATGAAATTTGCCCGACTTGCTTATCGCATAGAAAAAAAAATCATTACTGAAATTGTACTAGTGAGGTCCTTTTTACTTTTTATTTAAAACAAAATAATATTATCTATATTATAAAAATAATTTATTATATTTATTAAAAAAATAATTTAAAAAAGAATATTTCCTGATAATCATTTACTAAGAATCAGATATTTATTAAATAAAATAAATAAATTATATAATATAGTATATTTATAATATATATTAAATATAAATTGTTAAAAAATTAATTCTGGTACTTTCAGCGATTCAATCAAGCTGATTGAGATAGTAAAAATATCAATTTGTATTTTTAGAAATTATGCCAATTAATTGCCTTTAATTTATTTTATTTGATTTTGAAATATCTTTAAATTTTTAAAAATTATATAAATCACAAATAAAATAAATATATTTCTAATTGCTTGTATATATTGAATTTTAATGAAATATAAATTATAAATATAAATAATTTATTTACCATTCATTTAATTCATTTAACCTTCGAATATTTTAGAATTTTTTTTTTTTTGCATATTTTCCTTAAATCTCATTATTTCATTTATTTATTTTATTTATTTTAACGGTATATACTTATATAAAAAAAATTTTTGTTAATGGTTTTGTCATACTTAACAGACAATTAAAATTAAATTTGGTTTCTTTTTCAAAAAGATATGAATTTTAATATAGAAATAAATAATAAGGGTGGTTGGGGGGGGGGGGGGAGATTGGGGAAAATTCTACATGTTCTAGTGTAATTATAAAAGAATTCATGGCCTATAAAAATATTTCTTCAAATGTTTAGTTGTAAATTGGTATTTAAAAATAACAAATAAATAATTAAAGAATTGAAAAAAAAAAAATGGATAAATAAATATATATAATATTTTAATCCATATAATTGCAATTTAAGAATTTTTTTATATCATTAAAATGAACCTAATTTTAAATATTAGAATTTTCCAGAAAAAAATGAAATTACTTACATTTATAAAAATGAAATCACATTTGATAATGAATGCTAAGCAATTATTTTAACAAAAAATTTAAAAGAGAAAATGGTAATTGTTCAGATTAGTTGTTTTGTTATGGATTTGTATAAAACTTTGCTAGTGGATTCCTTTTTTAATTCCAAAGAAACTTTCCTTACGCAATATTTCTCAGTCTCTTCTAGTTTATGAAATAAATAAAGATTTTTTAAGATTGACAAATTAGCTGGTTATGTACGCCGAAATGTGCAGACATTAAGAAATGTTTTATTGACTGATTCACTAATTATTCACTTATTCACTAATTTTCGGGCTTTTTTTTGGTTCGGTTTAGATATAGGGAAATTATTTAATTAATTAATTTTTTAATTTTTCTATATTCAATCCGAACTGAACCACCCCTCTCGAAAATTAGTGGAGCCCTCTGCTGGTCAAGTTAATAAAACTTTCGAGCTAAATAGAATATCAATGGATTTATAAGGAAATTTTAATAATTTTTATCCCGTAAACTAGAAGCGACCGGGAAAATTTCTTTGGAATTAACAAATAATCCAGAGAAAAGGTTAATGTTTAGAGATCTATCTATTGCAGATAATACGGAGAAATTGAACGCAAGTATCATAACTTGAAGTTTTTAAATATTACATATTGATTACATAGATATTGATATTGATTCTCAAAATATCTAAGGAATTTTTTTTTAAATATTCACTTATTTTTAATTACCATACAATCTCATCTATTATGTATTATAATGTAAATATAATATATATATATATATATATAAAGTATATATTACTTTGATTATATATATCTTTGGTTAAATGATTGGCATTTCAAGATATCACGTTATAATCTGTTCATTAATAATAAACCAATTGCGGATCCATGATGCACCTGCCTCTTTCGCATCGAGAGATTTGAATAATGATTAATTTCAATCTGGACCAGTCGCGCTTGTCCTTTTTTTAATTCCTTAATTTAAAATGCATTTATAAGATAAAGAAGAGAATGAGAAAGAGAAGAGAGTGGGAGGAGGAATGGAGGACGAAATATTTGCAATCCAACTGATGGCATGGATAAAGAAATGAAAGAGAGAGAAGTAAGAATTTATATAGAGTACCTCTACTACTATTCATACAGGTTGTCACAAAACAACAGTATCCAGTTGATTCAACTGTCCTGTCGAAATAAGATTAATTATTTTCTGGCCCAATGAAAATAATTAAATTAAAAAAAAAACTTGATGTAATGCTTATTTATGTATATTAATTATAAACTTATATAGAAAATTATTTAAGTACAGGGTGGGACAACTTAAGTTGACGCCCTTCATTAGCAATGTACTGATTTGCTAGATTGTTCAAACTTTGACCGACTCTTTCCAACATAGCAACCGGTATGTTGAAACACGTCTTGACGAATGTTGTCTTGAAGTTCAGCAAGGGTTTATAAAAACAATATTAGTTAAATGTTTATGGGACAATCTTAAGTCCATTGTGTATACCTATCACCCAAACCGATTGCTTTGTTGGAAAGAGTCTGTCAAAGGTTGAACAATCGAGCAAATCAGTGCATTGCTAATGGAAGGTAACACCTGACCGAGAGATATTGAAAACAATTTAAAAATACAATTTCCGAAGATGTAGAATAATTGCCTAAAATAAATAAATCAATAACTATAACTAATTTTTTATTAATAACTCTCTAAATCAGCAAGTTCAGTTGCCCCACCCTGTAGATTAGTCAAATCAATTAAACAGACTCGAGTAAAAGTAATAAAAATCTTATATAAAATTGTCAAGTTAAGGCAGCGGTTTCCAACCTGTTTTAAAAATTTTCGATTTTTTTCAATTTTTTTCCAATATGGTCCTAAAAAAAAGTCAGATGATTTTGCGATGCTCTGAACCAGGGCCCACTCCTTTTCCCTGTTGTTATATTATTTCAAAAATGTGTAAGGGAGTGCAAGAATTTTTTTTAGAAAAATGGGGGCGCCGGTACAGAAAGGTTGGAAACCACTGAATTAAGGAAATAGACTTGTTGAGGAAATTTTAAGAATATTCAGGAATAGATTTGGTACGAGGGGGCTAATCCTTAGATTCCATTAATTTTTAATTTTTTTTTATATATATACTATGTTAATAGACATAGAAATATTGTTATTTTATATATAATAAAAAATGGAAATATAGTATTTTAAACCTCCATTATTTGTAAAAATAGAAAAATAAATCACAAACAAAACAAAATATTATTTTATTTTTGTTCTATAATTGTAATTAATTTTAAATTATTGAATCGATTATTAATATATATATATGTATGTATATAGGTTCATACCTACATGTATATAAATATATTTATTTATATAAATACAATAACTGATAATTTTTTTCGTATCACCTTATAGTTATATATTATATTACTTACTAAGGCACATTATATGGTCTAGTGAACAGGTATGAATATTTCACTAATGGATTATCATCATTATTCCAAGTATTTAGGAGAATGTATGCGAATGTATCTGCCTATCTCTTTTTTATACTAACTATGTTGATAAAATACATTTCGTTGTGTTAATTAGGCATTTGAAAAGAAAATATTCCCTCATTTATTAAGAAAACATTTATTTCTACTTAGAATTTACTGCAAAATAAAATAATGAAAATTGCATTGCAATATTCTATATTTATCTAAAATATTATTATATTTATTTACTTAGTATTTAAAGTAAATCATTTCTTGTATTTATCTATATTTATCTATATATATTTATTTAATAAAAAATAAATTAATAACTAAAAAATTGCAAATATTAAAAATATATTTCAATTCTAGATTAGAAAAAAAAACTAAATAATTTAAAAAAAAATATATATTAAATAAATTTAATAAGTCAATGTGAATATATTTTTATATTTAATTTAATTTTTTAATTTATTTTTTTTAAATTGATAATTTTTGAGATCAATAATTAATCATTTTTTATACGCTTTTTATTAGCTTCACTTTTCTGTCTGTCAGTAATGTTCAAAATTTGTAATTGGATTTTAACCCAGTTCTTTTTTATACTATTAATGTTCGCTCATATAATAATATTAACACATTCACGTGGTCCCGAGTTCAAGTCCCGGGCCTGGCAAGGGAATTTCTCTAGCTGGGGTGTATGGGACGGAGTCAACCCAGCCTCCGGGATCAACATTGGGAAGCTACTTGATAAAAAGTAGCGCCTCCGTTCAAGAAAATCAAGGTAAAGGTTGATAGGACTCGTTCTACTGATCACAGGACATCTACTTAATATAACCGACTTGATAGGCGTTGTCCTTGTGTAGGACGTACAAAAGTCAGAGGGTTTTTTACTATCTCGCCAGAGATAGTATTGCGATCATGAAAATTTTCGATGTTGAGATTTTGATGTTTTTATACGTTTTGAAGGTTCCTGAACCATTTTCACTAAGGTTGAGAAAAATGTCTGTGTGTGTGTGTGTATGTGTGTGTGTATGTGTGTGTGTATGTGTGTATGTGTGTATGTGTGTGTGTATGTATGTAGGCAAGATTACGCAAAAACGGTTTGAGCTAGAATGATGAAATTTGGTACATGGACATTATTCAAAATTCATAGTTTTCTATCAACTTTTGAGAAATGTAGCTCAACCGGAAGAGGGTCATTCCCTACAACGTTTTGATTTTTTTTCCTCTAAAGTGACCGTAAAAATAAAGATATATGTTTGATAATTTTTCACATGATTAATAATTATATAAAACTGCTATATATAGAATTTCAGCTTGATTGATTCGCTGAAATTACCAGAATTAATTTTTTAACACTGAAAATCTCACGCGTCAACACGTGACGTGGTGCCATCAACAAAAAGCCAAACATGCGCTGGTTTAATATTTATTATTTATTATTTATAATTTATAATTAATTAAATTTAATTTAAATATAATATATTATGTTATTTAATCCAATTCAAATTGCGAGATAGTCGAGTGGAGACACTCCAGCTAATTTTCTAATAATATTAAATTCTTTATCTTCATATGTGCCTATGTTTTTTTGTTGGACATATATAAAGGATAATATTCAAGGTTTAAATAATATTTTATTTTCTAGAGTATTTTTGATTAAAATGAGTGTATAAGGTATTTTTATTAATTTTTTTTTTTTATTATTGTTAAATCAACGTTTCTATTCTCAATATTGTGATCATCTTCAAGCAATAAATTTGTGATGAATTCTTTAGTTAATTGTAATGTATATTATAGTATCTGTAATTTTCATCACTTATTTATACAATAATACAATCAAATTGACAAATTGTCAAGTAAATATCGCATTTGCTAAATTATAATCATTTAATTTTCTTATCTAATCAGGTGAATGAAGATTCATAAATTTATTAATAATAATAAAAGTTTAGACTACATTTTTTTTTATTATAATTTGGTTTGAAATTATTATCCTATTTTTAAAAATAATATTTAAACATTTTTTTTTTGTGGTCAAATTAAAATAACCCTTTGAATATGAATGAACATTAAATTTTCATAAGGTAAAAAAAAGGTTAATTTAAATGTTATATTTCTGTATATATAATTGACCTAGTTTTAAATTTGCAATATAAATCACTCCCGTAAGCAAGGTAGAATATAAAAAAAGAGTAGCTACCTGAAACATTTTATAAATTTATGAATGAATTGTAATGAATGAATAGATCATCAGTCATCCCTTCAAGCAAAAGAGAATTTTTCATAAAAACCCATCGATCACTATTATCTTCCAAAATTTTTATATATTTATATTGAAAATTGCATCTTCTTTAGTTGAAGAGGGTTGGTTTTCTTTTCAGGGGGCTCACAGTTAATGTTTTGGTTCTACTTTTTTTTTTTTTTTGATTTTTTGTTCTAGTTGGGTTGTAGATGCCCTTTAGGCTAATATACATCGACTAATTAATCACCGTCTGACCATTACGTATAGCCATTACTAATGAACTTCAACCCCCCCCCACCCTCCCCACACCCTTTAACAGAATGGCATTCGCCCCGTAGCATTCATTCTTTTCCATCCAATAACAACCCCCATCATATCTTTCGCTCATTAACTTCACTCTCCCTGTCTGTCTGTCTGTCTGTCTCTCACTCTCCCTCTTTTCACTCTCTTAATGTCTTAGAGATTAATTAATCTCTTTTCTTTCTCTCTCGTTTGAAAATTATCAAAATTTTCTGCTTTTTGTTGTAAAGCTGGTGTTGATTTTTAATTACATTAATTTTCCATTGAATTATTTGTAAACTTCTTCAGGCGTTAATCCTATTAATTTATATTTAAAACATATTTTTAGATCTATTGATTGATGCTTAAGACTCCTCGTTCTTTTTAAAATTCTTACTTTTTTTCGTTTTAAACCCATTAATGTACATACGTAATTACAATATTATCTCTAAGACTTTTTAGCATATATTAATTCAAAATGAAAGTCCTCTTAATAACACTAAATAACAAATGATATTATTTTTGTTTGTGGTGTTTCTAATCCAGTGATTCTCAACCACTGTGCCGCGAGATTATCAAAATGTGACGTCAAATTTTACAAATGTAAAGAGGCTCTTAAACATTTCCGATTTTTTTTTAAATTTTTTTCAATATGGTTCTATAAAAAGGTAAAATGATTTTGCGATCAGGCCCTTAAACATTTTCAACTTTTTTCAATTTTTTCAATATGGTAAATAAGTAAATAACTTTTACGCTTATCTTTTTCTTTGTTTGTCGCCAAATCTTTAAACCGTTAAAAGTGTGCCGCGGTAAAAAAAAAAAGGTTGAGAATCACTGTCCTAATCAAAGAATCACTCAAAATTGTGGGTCTTTTTACTATTGAAGTAACTTTGTATTTTCTATGAGGTATTTGGGACTACGAAATATTGAAGTTTTTCCTCATGAAAAAATTATTTAATTATAAAAAAATATATAAAAATGTAATAAATGAGTGCAAGTAAATATATTCAAAAAATCGCATTCCTATTAATCTTGTCTCCCAAACTTTTTCCCAGAAAATAAAAAATAATTTGGATTGTTACATCTTTGGATTCAACTCATTTTTTTAAAAAAGATGATAATAATACTGTTATAAATAATATATTTTTTCAATAAATCCCTCCATTAAACTGATTTTATTTTTACAATAAATATTTAAGTATTTATTAAAAAATAATTAATTTAATATAATTTGTATTTAATTTATTATGATTATTTAAATCATATAATTTAAATAATAATAATAATATGTATTATATATTTTATTTATTCTATCACTACCTCTTAAATTAATACTATTTTATATTATTATCAATAACCGTAAAGACCTTTAAACGGGCATTCAACTGTAAGCCTTTTATAGAAAAGTTATAAAAAAGTTAATTATAAATTTAAATATATTCAGGTTTTGAAAATTTGTAATTTTTTTTTTTTTTTTTTTTTTTGCATTTAATAAAATAAAAATTCTCTCATAATTTTAATTTTATTATGATAAATTGTTCATTGTTTTCCAAAATCAAAAAATGATTCTTCAAATAATTTTGTATATATATATATATAACATAATGTTTTTAAGATTTGACTTTAAAAGTTGATCATAAAATATGTATAATAAAATGTTTTGTTTTCTTTTTTTTTTAATAGTGAATGACTAACTGAAAATATATTAATCATTTATAGAACACATATTATTCTTGAATCTTGAGTACGAGGTTTGTTCAAAAGAATTATTTAGAAAAGTATTCATTTATTCATCAATATCCATTTTGTCCTCTTCAAAGTAATTCCCCTCTGATATAATGCACTTATGCCAGCGCTTCTTCCAATCGTCGAAGCACTTCTGAAATGTGCTTTTCGGCATGGCCATCAGCTTGTTTTTTGATCATCAAAGGCAAAACGCTTTTCTTTCATTGGTCTCTTCAGTTTTGGGAATAGGAAAAAATCGCTGGGAGCTAAATCTGGTGAATATGGTGGTTGAGGCTTGATTACGGTGTTTTTTTATCCAAAAAATCAAGAACAAGTGTGAGCTGGTCCATTATCGTGATGCAGAATCTATGATTTGTTTTTTCCACAATTCCGATCCTTTGTGCCGTATTTCTTAACGCAAACGTTGCATAACTTTTTGTAGTAATATCTTATTATTTTTTTTAAGTAAAAAATTGAAGAACACACAAAACTTTTTCAACTACTAATTTAAAATGGCTGATAATGTCAATATATGAGAAACATATGTGTACCAACATAAAAAAAAAAATTTCGACAATTGAATGTAGACAGCCCGCGAAAATTAAAAACTCAGCTTTTCTTTTGAACACACTTATTAAACATAATAATTACTATGATTATTTCATACACCCAAAAAAAAATTTATCTATATAAATATTTGATAAAATTATTCGAAGTACATTATTAAAATAATATCTTTATTATAAATACATTAGATGTAAATGATTAAGAGTCAGATCTATTATTTATTTATTATACTTAACTCTTTTTTTGTTCTATTTTTTTTTGGAGGGGGGGGTTCATCAGCAAACATTTGTAATCATATTTTTGGACAAGGATTAGATTGTTTAGTGGGTGAAAAAAATGATGGAGGGCTGCACGACCCTTTCAATAATCCCCTTTCACAATTTGTGATTGACGTTGGTGTTGAATTGAATGCCAGCCGAACCTGTCTGTCTACCTTTCTGAAGAGAATGAATCGTCGTGATATTTTTTCCTTTTATGAATTATGAGTTATGATGATTTCTTTTTGTAATTCTTTATACGCCCAGTTTTTTATTTATTTTTTTTTCTTGAGCTTTTATCGTTAAGCACCCACTCACACGCGTTTACACCAAATAAAGTTCATAATGAATCTTTTTGAATGAATGTATATAAAAGTAAGCACCTGTACGAGGTTTGAAGTTGGCGATTTGTAGAGAGGAAAGGGGAAAGAAGAAGGGAACCTTTTGAGCAAATTTGTTGACAAAATGTATTATATCAGTAATATTTAATATTATATTTCAGTTTTTATTTTTGAAAATTTCTTTGACCAGGTACAGAATCGACCGACGATTTGAAATATTTAATTAATTTCGATACAACATTATATATGTAAAGTATCAAAAAACAAATATTTTTAAAACTTGAATTAAAATGACTAAATTATATTATCTTTATTTATTTATTTTATTTTTAGTTTAATTACTTAATTATTAATTACTACTATATTTTAAATAAAAAATTTCCGACAATGAATATAAAATTAATATTTTGTAAACTATCACTTCCGGTTTCCCGATATACGTCAAAAGTTGAGGTATTCATGCTATCAATGTATTAAATAAATATACCAAATTTTATCAAAATCCGTTGAGCCATTCAAGCATTCACGTTTATACGGACACACAATGGACAGACGGACGGACGGACAGACATCATACTAAAAATACTTCTTTCTGTTAACAAAATACATGATTCTTGGAGATATGTAAAAATCTCCACATGTTAAATTTGGCGTGAAAACAATACCTTCCCTTCCTAACGTCGGTCGGTAAAAATTAGCATCCTGTCCCCATTTATCCATAAACTTTGTCAGGCTTATAGAAAAATTATTTCATTCTTTTTAGTCCATTTGAAAAACTTTATTTTATAAAATTTTTTTATATTTATATTATTTTTAAATATTGTTTTGTTCTCTCCATTTCGTTATTTTCAGTTTTTCTCGCAATATCTATCTATCCATAATCTTTTAATCAGAACAGATTAAAATTACATTCTTTAAATAAATGGTGTGTACTCTTTTCTATTAAGTTACCTACTCCATTAAACTCTTTTTCACTCTCTCTATCTTTCTCTCTCTCTTTCTATCCCTTTCATTCCTTCATTCTAATATGTAAAAATAAAATAAAAAAAATTTTCAAATTCTCCAACGATTAAGATAATTAGAAAATAAAAACGACATTGAAATAAAAAAAAACTACCAAACGAGGTTATAAATTAGCTAAAGATATATAACGATATATCAGCAAATCTTTCATGAAAGTTTAAGCATTTAACGGCAATTAATGACATTGAGAATGCAAAGATAAATGTTTAATTACATTGATACTTAGGAGAGATTAAGTAACGAATTCACCATTGAAAAATATTTAAAATGCATTTTTTTCCCCGCAACAAGAATAAAAATACCAACTGCATGTTGCATACTTGACAACCGAGTGGAACATAACCTCACATACATCTCAACCAATAGAATTCTTGGAATGGATGTAATTATTAAAAATATATGTACTATAATATATTCAAAACAAAACTATTACCCTTAAATTTACAATAATATTCAATTTTCTTCTTCAATGTTTATTAATTAAATTATTAATAGTAGATTAATTTAAGTTGATTTAAAATGAAATCAAAGAGAAAGTTTGTTGTTTGTTGTTTTCATAATTATTAAATTTTAATGTTATTATTATACAAAATTAAAATTTAAAAACAAACGATTAATTAATTATTATCACAAACTAATCATATCATTTTTTTAATATATAAATTAACAATTTTTATTTTATTGATTATTCATTAAATTAGTAATTAAGTAACAATGATTAAAAATAAATCTAAATTGATCATTTAAAAATATTTAATTTTATTAAATTAATTTATTTAATCATAATTTTAAATTTAATCAAAAAATTTTCTATATGAAAAAAAGAATTTATCCATTTCAACAAAAAAATCTAAATCAAAGTTAAAATATAAGGAAAAATTTATTAAAAATTGAATTAAGATATATATAGATAGATAGATAGATACAGTAATCCAGTGGTTCTCAACTTTTTTTTTACCGTGGCACACTTTTAACGGTTTAAAAATTTGGCGACACACAAAGATAAAGATAAGTGTAAAAGTTTACCATATTGAAAAAAGGGGTCCCAAAAACCGTTTACCTTTTTTTTATTTAGAACCATATTGAAAAAATTTAAAAAAAAGCCAGAAATGTTTAAGAGCCTAGTCCCAAAAACGTTTTACCTTTTCTTTTGTTTAGAACGAAATCGAAAAGATTTAGAAAAAAAGTAGGAAATGTTTAAGAGCCCCATAATCTCGCGGCACACTAAAGTGCCGCAGCACAGTGATTGAAAATCACTGCAGTAATCCCTAAAAAAAATTTTCTTTTGGATTTTTATTCTTATCGACCGAGGATAGAAAGACGGCCCAACGGATTTTGATAAAATATTGTATATTTACTTAATGCATCAGTAGCATGAATTCATCAACGTTTGGTGTATATCCGGAAACCAGAAGTAGTAGTTTATAAATTATTAATTTTATATTCATTGTCGGAAATTTTTTATTAAATAAAAAATACATATATATATATTCCCATATTCAATATATAATATATAACCTTTGTACTTTCGATAATAACCAAATTGAACAATGTAATAGTTTTTGAAAACAGAACATGGGAAATAAAAATAGTTGTCACAATGCTGACTGTTAATAATAATTAAAATATTCAAAAAAGCAGATTTAGTTAAAAATTAATATTTTCGATTTGTTTTGTTTAATTGCTATTTTTCACTTTTATATAAGCTTTTCCACCTAATTTTATACGAAATTGAGTTTATAGTTCGGGTGCAGTTTTGTAGATCTTCCATGTATTCCAAAAAATTATTAAAAATGAATCAATAAAATAAATTTGTACTCATTTATACCATTAATAAGAATATCAGAGAGATAGATGAAGGTTTAATTAAAGACTTCTTCAAGTTAAGGATCGATAGTGTGTAGGTTGAAATATCATGAGCTACCCTGAGCTACGACCTGAAGTAGATTTCATCTTCACAACGAGGAATTTTTATAAAATAATATAAATTTAGTATAATAGTTATTTATGAGATAATTTCTTTGAGTTTTATTAGAGTAGATCAACCAGGACCTTTCAAACTACCCAGACCTTAGTTAACATAGCAACATATTCCATGTAATGAAATCATTGATTTATTGCTTCTGTATGTGTGTGTGTAAATGTTTGTTTGCTAAAGTGAAAATAAATTAAAACCCTTTATAATAAAATACATTTACTTGTTATGTTTTATATGTTTTTTTACAGAATTAAACAAATAATATTAGATATTAAATAAATCAGATGTGAACATTTCCCTTTTGCTTCTCTCTCTTTCTCTTTCTCTCTCTTTCTGAGTGTTTGAAGAGAGATATATTAGGAAATGGACAGGATGATTCAGATGTGGTTCGTTAGTAGTAGAATAAATCATTCCTATCCAGTGGGATGAATGTTGTTAAGAAGCAAAAGAAAAGAATAAGATGAAAAAAAGAAGCTTTGTGTCAATTTCAAAATGACAAACGAGAATGTCACCTCAACATACACCGTCAGAGACTATCGTACCTTATTTATTTATTTTTTTTTTTTGTTTTGTTTTTATTATTCTAACCTATCTTTAATTTTAACAAGCAATCATTCAAGAAAAATACAATACAAAAGAAAATTATTTCACTTTATATTAATAGAAGGTTTAGATAACAAAATTTATTTTGCAAAATTTTATTAATTTCATTTTTGGTATTGGGAAGAGACTAGTTTTAAGGTGACCAGTCGTCCTCCATTTGTAAGCTCTGTCCTTCTTTTGTAAGTGTCCTCCTAACTGTCCTTTTTTTTTGATATCTGTCCCGTTTTTTGAAATATTTAGGATATTTCGTGCTTTTTTCAAAATTTTTTCAATTTACTTCTAAAATAAACAAAAAGGTCAAACGTTCTCTGGACTAAGCTTTTGAACATTTCCGAATTTTTTCCAAAATTGTTTTCAATTTGGTTTTAAAAAAAGGTAAAATGTCCTGATCTGGTGTTTTCAAAATATGGTCACTTTACTAGTTTCAGTGAAATTTTAATGTTGTAATAATTATTGGCTTTAATAATCATTTATTTTTTGATTTAAGATGGCCCCTTTATAGACTCTAAAATATCATTAGGTTATTAATTAAGCAATTAATTTATTATACATTAATTTAATGACAAATTCGTAAATGAAATAATATAGACCTAGTATTATAGTATATACTAGCCGTTTCCCGTATCATATGCTGCCGGCGGCATAAAACTCTTCTTAGAGGGACCTAGCCGCACGAAATTGATTATTAATAATAATAATTTATAGGAAAGTTTGTTTCAAATACTTACAAAACATTGCAATGGTTAAATATAAAATTAATAATTTTATTCAAATCGTTGTAATATTTTTTTTATTTTATTTTTTCAATATTAATTTAATAATAACAAAAGAAAATTTTAAAAAAATGAAGTTGGTAACAAATTAATCATTTTGAAAAGTTTCTTTTTATGTTTATATTTTTAATAAATTCTTTTATGATAAAAAATAATATTAATATCAAAAATTACAATATTTCAATTTGTATTTCAAATTTATCTTATTTTAAATTCTATAAAAATTGTAAATTATAAAATTCTAAATTTGTAGCTAACTTCATAATGTTACAGACATTTCATACATACATACATACGACGGAAATTATATATATTGATGATAATAATCAATATAATTATGATAATAAATTAATATTAAATTAAAATCCATGTTAGAAGTTAAAAAGCAATTTTTCTTTATTTTTCTTTAGTTATTTATAAATATTAAATATAATTTTTTTCTGATTTCTCTTAATACCACCCAAGGTGTTTACATTCTTTTACATTTCACTAATAACAAACAAAAACAATAATAATTAATGCACAAGCTAACATTAGAGAATTGAAATTTTAAATTTCCTAATTATATCCTTTATCAACGAAACATAATCAATAATTAGAAACAAATCATCGAGATAATTGGAATGTTTCTCTCTCATTATGAAAATATAATTCAAATGAATTTAATTATATATACGAATATGGATCCATCTGTGTCCCCCGACCCTCCCCCACTTCTTATTCTATCTTTATCCTTCTTCTCTATGTTTATAAATAAATAGATCTTCAATTTGCATAAATATGGTTTCCAACCTTCCTGTAACGGCGCCCCCCTTTTTCTAAAAAAAATTCTTGCGCCACCTTAATTTTTGTAATAATCTAATTTCCTTTTTCAATAGTCGGGCACATTTCTGAAATAATATAACAACAGGGATGGGCCATGGTTCAGAGCATCGCCAAATAATCTAGCCTTTTTTTTAGAACCATATTGTTAAAAAAATCGAAAATGTTCAAAGGTTTGGCCACAAAATCATTAAAAAAATCAGAAATGTTCAAAAGTTTGTCCACAAAATCATCTTACCTTTTTATTTTTAAAACTATATTGGAAAAAAATTGAAAAAAAATCGAAAAATTTTCAAAAGTTTGCGAGCACTTGAACACTTGAAATTGGTTCTAATACCTTCGCAGCACCCTTGCAACAGTCTCGCGCCCCCAAGGGGAGCGCGCCCCACTGGTTGGAAACCGCTGGCATAAATACTAGAACGTTTGGAAAAGATCAAATGGAGAAGAGAAGATGATTTTAGTTATTGTGTTATGTTGGTTGAATGTGTGTGTGTGTGTATGTATGTATATTAATAAAAAACCGTTTTATATTTGGGAAAACGGGTTATATATATTTTTTTTCTAATGAACGTGTCTTTTGTAAATAATGTCGAGGTTTGTATGTATGTTTGAGATGTGCTGAAAGAAATTTGTATTATAAAACCTGTCGATAGAAGAGACATGGAAAGGAGGAGTGGGAGAGCTGCCGGTTGGCCGCCTACAGGAGCAACTGTTGTCCAGAAGTGAGTGGAGTAAAAGGAAATTTATCGTGACACTCACGGCCTGCTTTGTGTGTTTTCACCCAAATCGATTTTGATTGATTACTAAAAGGATCAAGAAGGCGGATGCCGAACATTCAAGTCCCCCCCCCCCACCTACCCCCACCCCTCTTCAATCCAATAGAAAGGGAATATTATAAACACTTTCTATCTAATTATTGATATTTTATTATTCATTTCACTGACATGCATAACTAGTTTATAATCAATTATTCCTTGAACAGATTAATTATTATTTTTTTAACAAAAACCTTCTAATGAAATATGGTGTCATAACAAAAACAACAAAAAAATTATCAACATACAATTAAAAATTTTAATGATGTCAACAGATTTATTTTTTTGTACATTGTATAAAACGCTTAATTTTTTTTTATATTTTTTTTTTAAATAATCTAATATTTAAAGTTTCAGTATTTTTTTGAACTAAAATAAAAAATCTGGATTGTCTCCACTCAATTATTTCGCAAATTTGAATTGGAAATCAAGCTTTTTTTCTATATTTGAAAATTAATTAAATTTTTTTTCTATCCGATCATAGGATTTAAGGTTTTTAACATAATTTTTTCACTGATAACATTTTATTGGAATAAGACGACTGGCTTTATATGTTAGTAATTTATTTTAGTTGCGGAAATTTATGAAAAAGCATTTGTTATCAAATGCATTTAACTTTTATCATAGCTTTGATAAAAATTAAATACATTTTGTTTGACACTTTGTTGATGACACCACGTCACATGCTGGCGCGTTATAGCAGTTTTATACAATTTCTAATCATGTCAAACATATATCTTTATTTTTATGGTCAGGTTAGATTTAGATAAAAAAAAATGAAAACATGGTAGGTAATGGTCCTCTTCCGAATGAGCTACATTTCTCAAAAATTGATAGAAAACTACGAATTTTGAATAATGCCCGTATACAAAATTTCATTATTCTAGCTCAAACCCTTTTTGCGTAATCTTGTCTACACACACACATACACACACATTTTTCTCAACCTTAGTGAAAATGACTCAGGGACCTTTAAAACATAAAAACATCAAATCTCGACATCGAATAAAATAAAATAAAAACAAAATTTATAATTTTTAATTTAATTTCATTAAAATTTATCAAAATTCATGCTTTTTTTAAATCAATAATAAATATTGTAAATATTTATTGCAAAATGTTATAATTAATATTATATATAATATTATATATATAATAAATAATAAATCATACTATATAAATCTTGAATAATAAGTTAATTAGTTGATAAAAGTGTAATCGTCAACTATAAATTAAAATCATTTCCTTATATAGAATTTGTAATAATAATAAAGAGAAGGTTGCCCCAATCCATATTCAATTAAATTTTTTGGCCTTCTGCGAAGGATATTAATTTAATTGAGAAGTCATTTGACCACCGTCATCGACATTTAAATAAATTATTCAATAGTTTACTAATAATATATACATACGTACGACAGAAAAAAATTCCAAATTCAAATTTATTCACACTTTTTTATTTTATTTTTATTTAAATACAATTAGTTACAATTAATTATAAAATATTAAATATTAATAATTTATAATTAATGGTACCTATCTCAGAAATTTATAACCATGTTATTTTAATTAAAATTAAAAAAATTTCTGATAAAGGACCTTTTTTTGCATATACAAGAGACCCGTAATGTGGCGGTACGCATAATAAAAATTGAAACGCATTCAATAACTAAAATATATTAAATAATTTTTTTTTTTGGCCTATTCGGATTATATATCCATTTAGCCAGCTTTCTCAGAATTGTTTATTATTTTTATTTTTATTTAAATATCGATGCATTCGGCGAGGTTCGATCCCTCGAACTAGAGTCGGCGGTCACTATACCCACGCGGCTATGCTCCCGGTCATTAAATAATTTTAGAAATAAATAAAAATAATAAATAAATAATTTTAATGATTTTAAGTTTCTTTATTATAATAATTGTGCAATAAATGTAAAATGAGTAATGATATTAAATTTATTTTTTAAAAACTCCATTTTCAGAATTATTGCAATAGAGATTGTGGAGATTTAATCAAGCGTGTAATTAGAATAATTCAATTAGTTGCAGAAGAGAAAAATATATGAATAAAAAATCTATATTTTAAAATTTTTCTAACCAATTTAATTATAATTACTCATTTTGTTAAGGTATTTTTCACTAAAATTGAATTCAGCCTTTGAAGGTAACAGTTTGTTGTGAGTGTTTGTTTTTTTAACATAAAATAGATAAAATTAAAGTACTAATAATTCAAAGAAAGATCAATATCAAAGAAAAAAGTATTAAGTTTCAATTGTTAAATTGTTAAATAATAATAAAAGTCATTATTTATTCTTATCTCTTTACAATAATTGTAATAAAAAATAATTTCATTTTTTAAGTCCAAAAATATGAGGTTGTCAAAAGAAAATCGTGAATTTTAAATTATGTGTACATTCGATTATCAAATTTTTTTTTTAATTATATTGGTCACATATGTATCTTATATGTTGCCATTATCAGCCATTTTGGATTAGTAGTTTGTTTTTGACAACTGAAACTTCATCTCATTTTGTTGTGATAATTGTTTAGGAAGAGTAGTTCTTCTCTGATTTTTATTATCCATGATGAGATCAAGCTTGAATTGGTGGTTTTAAATTCTAGATCCATTTCTCTTTATAAAGGATGATTTTTGCTTCATCAAATATTAATCAAATAATAATGTCTAGGATTTGCTTTAAAGAAGTTCTTTCCTCTATCAAATTACTTAGAGAATTTTACTGAAAGATCTTATTTTGATCATTAAAAAAATTTCTCTCTTTATAACTTCTCTAAAGAGAGCGGCTGGATATCTGTTGAAGGGCAGATCCAAACACCTAGGTATATTAGGTATAATTTCAGGGTGTACAAGAAAGTTAGGTCTACATCAGTTTCGAGATCAATAAAATGTGGCGTCAACTTAGGCAATATCTCTATCTCTGTGGCTCTACGCAACTCGAAAGTTCTTGGCCTCAGCAACCACACTTCTCCAAAATTATGATAATACGTAATTTATCTAATTCTACTAATTTAAAATTTCTTAGATATTAAATAATGGTGTGTTGGGAAGAAGTTAAATAAAATATTAAATTGTAGAACTTTTAAAAAACTAAGACCACACCTCTCCAAGTATTCCTATTCTGAGCCACAACCATCCAGTCTCTATCCTCTCCCATCTCTCTCACGTCCTTTCCCACATTATCCACCCACAGTGTCTTTGGTCTTCCAAGTGGACGTTTCCCGCTCGGTTTCCCTACCAATATATTTTTCGCCATTCTATCTTCTCCCATTCTAGCCACTCAACTTTGGCAAGTAATATATTTTTTCAAAGTAATATTTTTAAACGGAAGTTCCATCATCCCACACCTCCTAAAGCCCCATCTAAAAATCATCTTTGTTATATTTTAAGAATTTGCCCCTGAAGACCCAAAAATGATTACAGAACCTGATATCTACAACACAATGCTATATAAAAATAAGTTAAATATTTAATAAAATATTTTTTTTTGTCTACCTTTTTTTTTCTATCTACCATTATACATAATACGTATAACTATGAAACTAAACAATTTAAACTTTTATTTATTTATTGTTCGAAAATAAATAAAGATCTTTCAGTGTGTGGAGAGAAAGAGTCGGCAAAAAGATGAATAACAAGTTGTTTGGAAACAAATGTTCTAATTCAGCTAAAGGGCATTTTTTTTTTTTTTTTTTTTTTTGAATCTGATTCTCTTGTTGAAATAATATACGCTCTTCTTCTGTTCTAGAGCAGTTAAACAGGCGAGTTGGTCAGGTCACGAATCAACTGATAAGAGAATCCTAGCTTTTTAGATAAAGCTCAAGCAATAGGAGCTTCTCAGAAGACGTTTTTTTTTTCTTTTATCAAAACAACAACAACAACAGCTTGGCATTCGAATGGACCACTTTAACATTCTCACGATGGTAATCTCGCGACCTGAGACCCATTGTGAGTGTGCCAAAGCAATTCCTCGCCTCTCCTCCTCTTCTCACCCATCCACCCACCCACTTTCCTTCTTTTATTCATCAAATGTGCTTTAACTTAATATAATATAATACGCTCAACCTTTCTCATTAGCGTGTATCAAGTATTCAGATATTAATTTAACCCGAATTAAGATTGGTCATAGGGCAGACAAAAGAGAGACAAGAAAAGAAGAGATGAAAGAAGGGGAGGAGGGGGGGGGGGCTACGTCAGGTGAAATAAAATGGAAATGAATTGGTTTATAGTCGAATGTGTTCAACTATAATCTTAATTTTATTCTTTTATACTCACGCAATGATTTTATTATTTTTATTATTATTTAACTAAAGTGTTAATAGCAGATAGATACCTTGTTTTATTATTATTATTATTATTATTTTTTTTTTTTTTATTTTAATTTTATTTAAGACTAATTTTAACAAAATTTATTACATCGTTAATAAATTGATAATCGTTTTATTAATTGAATATTTTTTTTGAACTTTTATATAACTTTAGTTTTTTTTTAAAGTGGTAAGGGATGGACACCGCCATTATCATACAATCACGATTAAATCTAAATTATAGTCAATTAATGATTGAGAAATTATCATATATATATATATATATATATATATATATATATATATATATATATATATATTAAGGCAAGATATGATTCTTTCTGAAGGATTAAAAACATGTATTTATAGTAGATAGTAAATGTAAAATTTCATTCTCTTTACAATGTTTTTAATAACCAATTATAATAAAGTTTAATATATGTACTAAAAATTTTATTTTTTTTATATATTCTTTATTAGTGTACATTTATGTTGACTAACAATTTTGGTATTAAATTATTTCAAAGATCTTTAATCTTTTCTATAAATTTTGTTGATTTATTATCATTTCAATAAAATAATGATTAAATAGCCAATCAAATTATATCCCAAGATTTATAAAGAAACCAATACAATCTTTGTTTTTTTACCGTTCGATGATAGGAAGAGAAGGTATTGTTTTCACACCAAATTTCACATGTAAAGATTTTTACATATCTCCACGAATCATGCATTTTGTTAACAGAAAAAAGTATTTTTAGCATGATGTCTGTCTGTCCGTCCGTATAGATGTGTACAGCCTGAACGGCTCAACGGATTTTGATGATTGGTATATTTACTTAATGCATCAGTAGGATGAATTGATCAACTTTTGGTGCAAATCCAGAAACCGGAAGTGGTAGTATTACCGATCGACGATGGGAAGCGAAGTGTTATTTTCACAC
Organism: Labia minor; assembly: GCA_963082975.1. Lineage (NCBI taxonomy): Eukaryota > Metazoa > Arthropoda > Insecta > Dermaptera > Spongiphoridae > Labia > Labia minor. The sequence continues at coordinate 114,489,429 of OY720344.1, forward strand.
CAAATTTCACATGAGGAGATTTTTTACATATCTCGTCGAATCATTCACTTTGTATTGGTTTTATCCTCGGGAAAAATCATCTTCATTAGTTTTTTCTTAATTTAAAATTATATGACGTCACCCAGCCCTTCATGACGTCACAGCCGGCGCCTCCTTCCTTATATATTATAAATAAAATAAAATTAAAAATATTTATGTTATATCCATATCTGTTTTTTTTTATTATATGATCCAAAAAATCTCGATGCAGATAAGCATAGACTGCACAATCTTCTCAGGTCCAAGGATTAACCTTCGCAGGACATTATTAGAATTTATTATTTATCCAATTTAAGATATAGTAATATTTCTTTGAAAACTTATATATATATATATATATATAATAAACGTTTTTTTTAATGATATTAATCAAAAAAGGAAAAGAAACAATTTCGATCAATCACTTCGATATATAAAATTTATTAGTACATAGAATATATACGTACAGGATTGGTATTACAAATCATAACGTAGATAAATCCGTTTTTCTATTCTCATTATAAAAATTGTCAATGAATGTGCGTTTACGTTTTTTCTTTTTCCTTCCATAAATCCAAAGATGGTTCCATATATAGACGAAATGTTCAATTATAACAAGAACATAAAAAATATATTGAAGTAATATTTGTAATCATTTTGTGAATTCCTCAAGTTGTACACTCTTCTTCTTCTCATCCCGTTCTTTTCTAAGAACGAATAAAATTAAATTAAAAAAAAGAGAATATTTTAGTAAGACATCGTCTAACAAAAGAAAGAAGATCGTTTTGAAAAGTTTTTCTTATGTCCTTATATATCTCATATATATATATATATATATATATTTTATTATAGTAGGTGAGGTTTAAGTTTGTAAAAAAAAGAGAAGTGGAAATTGGGAAAGAAGAGTGTTGAGGGAATACAAAGAAGGGACGGATTGATTAATTGTCAATAACATATAAAATTTTTATTGAATGAAAAGAAAAACATTTAGAAATAATTAAAATTTGCTCATTGGTTGGCTAAAATAAAAAAGTTTAAAAAATATTGTTCTATTTTTTAGGTTTTTCGGCGATGGTATCCGTTATTGTGATTAAATGAATGTATTCATAGGAGTTGCTGATAAAAATCTTTGAAATAATCCCTTGGAGGTTGGTTTAATTTTCTTTGTTATAAAATCAGTAGTGAAGGAAAGAATTTGAAGGAATCAAAGTCAAACTCTTGAGGGAAATTTATTTTAAATAAAATTAGAGCCTAATAATTTAAATTAATTATTTAAAATTTGGAATTTAATTTTTGTTAAAATATAAGGTACTTGAATTAATAATGAGCGTTTCGCACAAGAGGCCGCCACTAGTGTATGTTTCAATTTTCCAGTTTGCAATGTCTTTCCGCTAGAACCTAGTCTTTGGTCGTCTTGAACAGCTTGTATCATTTGGTTGAAACGTAAACAACAGTACTAAATATTGTTTCGAACATGTCCAATTCCGTACCAGATAAAGTGTTTTTGAGGGGAGTTCTTCTTCATTATTTTAATAATGAAGAAAAGTGCGAGTATTCTCTATCTGAACAATCATGTCGGCGATGGTTTGGTCGCTTTAAAGTGGTGATTTTGAGCTCGAAGACAAGGAACGGCCGGGTCAACCCAAGTTTGAAGAAGAATTGAAATCACAACTCAATCTAGACCAAAGCCAAACGCTTCAGGAGTGCGTTTAAGCCGCGCAATGAAACGGCCGGAATTCGAAGAAAGGCACGACAAAGTGATTTTGCAGCCTGACAACGCTCGACCACATGTTGCAAAACCGGTGAAAACCTACTTAGAAACACTGAAATGGGAAGTCCTACCACACCCGCCGTATTCTACAGACATTGCTCCTTCGGACTATTACTTGTTCCTGTCGATGACACACGGTCTGCCCCAGCAGAAGTTCACTTCATATGAACAATGCAAAAAATGGGTTGATGATTGGATTGCCTCAAAAGCCGAGTCGTTTTTTCGAGCTGCATTCCGAAAATTGCCAGAATGATGAGAAAAAGTAGTGGCCAGCGATGGACAATTTGTAATATTAATTAATATATTTGTAACCATTATTTGAGAATAAATCCGTAAATTTCGAGGATATAATTTAAAAAAAAAGTGATAAATTTATTAAGTTTTAAATTAATATGGATAAAATGTTTTCCTTCCATCAAACTTAGTTTTAATGGATTATGAAAATAATAAATATTAAGAGAGGAATAAATTTTTTCTAAAATTATATTTTTTTTTGTTTTTTTTTTTGTATACTCAATAGTGTATTTATGAAACTCTCTCTATTTAGCGAGAAAGCCTAAAAGTTATGCAACCGGGCACGCAGTCTATTAGATCATTTCAAATGTTACGATTTCAATGCTTAACGATTATATATTCAACGTAAAAGATTTATAAGCTTTTCATTGATTATAATTATAATTTTTATAATATTATACATATTATACATCTATAAGCAAAATGTTATCCTTTACTATTTAATTTCCTTCATTTAATTAAATGATAACATTTAATTTTGAACTTTTTAATAAAAATTAAAATTTAACAAATGCTATTGATATTCAAATTTCATATTTTCAATAAATTAGTTTATATTAGTATATTTATGTGTATGTATTAGAAATATTTTACTTGAAACAAAAATAAAGTGCCTATTATATAATAACAAGATAAAATAATAAGATATCTTGGTTCTGAAATTTCAATTCGAATTGCAAATTAACTTTTATCCTCTTTCATCCTTTCATTATATCATTTAATTCACTAATAAAATGAAGAATATAATAAATTAAAATCCTTTATTCTCTTCCCCTTCTCTCTATCGATACACAAACACAAAAAAAAAACCTTTAGAAAATTTCAATAAAAATCTATTTCTTTTTATTTATTACACTTGTAACTCAATAAAATTAAGAAAGAGAGAAAAAGCAGAAAATATAAAAATAAGGGGAAGGAGAGATGATTTGATAGGTTTATTGGGTCTTATTGGTTTTTATGAACACTTAACAATGAATAAATTTCAGTCCATTAAAAAAAATGGCGGCAGATGGATGGATTTTCGATGAATACCTGCTTTTGTTTTTTTTTTATTTTTGTTAAATTTTTATAGTCCCATTTACTGTCTATTCTTTTCTGTGGCAAAATTTCATTTCGTTTGCCAATAACGTTCCAGTGAAACCGTTTACCACCGCAGGCATATAAGACAAAAACTTGTATCAAATTTTACATCACAAATAAAACAAAAATGTTAATCAAACGTAATCTTAAATTAAATTCTAATTGGGCACATAAAATTAAATACCTGTTAATAACCAATAACCAAATTTATTAATTGAAAGAAAAAAAAGTTGTTATTCTAATAGTTAAGCACTTTGTAATTAATTTATTCTATGATAAGCAATAAAAAAAAAAATAAATATAAAATTAAAAAAAAACTACAGATTATTTGTTGTTCTTTAAGTGAAATAATTTTTTTTTTTTTTTTTTTTTTTTGTTAAATTAATAAGGAATATAATTTTAATTTTGAAATGAATTTAAATATTTATCCAATATTCTAACAAAGAATAAATACTAGTCTACTAGGTTATAAAAAAATAGTATATTTCTTAGCTATATAATTATATGACTTATATAATTTAACTATTTCTGTGGCTCTTCTGACTCGAAAGTTCTTGGCCGCAGCAACCACACTTCTCCAAGTGTCCCTGAGGATCCTGAGTAATATCCATCCAAATCCTACCTTCTCCCTTCTCTCTAACGTCCCTTTCTACATTGTCCACCCACTTCGTCCTTGGTCTTCCAAGCGGACGTTTCCCAATCGGTCTCCCCACCAATATATTTTTCACTCCTCTCCTATTCTATTCACGTGTCCTGCCCTTTGCATCCTTTTCGAATTTATAAACCTATGACTTATTATATATATATATATTTAGAAAGAAAAATGAAAATTATTTAAATTGTAATTATACTCAAGATTTTGTGGACATCACATAATTTATCTAATTCTACTAATTTAAAATTTCTTAGATATTAAATGCTGGTGTGTAGGGAAAAAGTTAAATAAAATATTAAATTGTAGAACTTTTAAAAAAATAAGATTTTTTTTAAAAATGACCCAGTCATAAATATTAGTCATAAGTAATAAGTTTATATAAAAAGTATCAAAATGAGTAATGTACTTTTTCGTTGGTAGATATCCTGGACATATATTTAAAAAAAAAAGATGAATTTCCATTTGAATTTTTACACCTTGAACTCGGATGTTAACTAAAAAAAAGCGTTGACGTGAGAAACAGATAGCTTGAGTATATATTTTTCAAAATATATTTCTACTTAACGTGGGTTTTAGAAGGCAAATAAATTTAAGAAAAAAAAAAAGTGACGAAGAAGAAAGAAAACAACTTCTTCCTCATTTAAACTTATAGAGAAGTAACAGTAATAGTAGTAAAGTTTGATGTTGGATAGAATTACTTGCATGTTCAAAACCTGTTCAGTTTAAATTTGGGGGGTAGGTAGGATCATTCCTCATTGGGAGGAAAACAACTTTTAGACAAGTTTCATCCTTTTTAACATTTTATATACTCTGTTTCAAAATTTTCAATGAACTTTTCACGATTCAATTAAAAGAAACACTACTAAAATAAATAAAATTAAAATTCTTAAGATAAAGATCAAATTGTATTTTTAATAATACAATCCAAATCGAAATCGATCTTACTCCTTTCCCTGTCTGACACCCAAGGCCCTTTTAACTCCCCACCATAATTGTTTATTACAAGGTTGTTTGTTGTTTTTGTGTCAGATTGTTGTATATGTTTTTTGGTTGTTCCATAAATTCAATGGTTTTCCAAATTATTCCCTAATGAGCCCACTTGGGATTCAGGATAGAGCAAAGTCACTCTTGAAATTGCCAAATGAAAACTCATTTATACCATTTATAGAAGCAACCGAATAAAGTATCATTTCAATTAAGTTTCTTGTCTCATTCATTCCTCATTTATTTTTTTTTCCTCCTCTACCATTCTAATTATATATATATAATTTAGAAAATAAAAGAAAAATATAAATTATTTTTTACTTAAATTAAATAAAATTTATTTTAATTTCAATTAAATTTCTTTTTCCATTTTGGAAAGTTTTTTTTAATACATATAATAAGACAGTCATTTGAAATATTCGCTAAATGAAAGGGAAAATGTATATAAATAATGTTTTTTAAAATATATTTTATTTTTTAACATAATCACTTTTTTATTCCAGAGCCATTATGTCATCACGAAAGGGCAATTCTGCACAAATCCGTTAAAATAGACATTGATAACTTTTTTATCTCTTCTTCTTTCTTTGATATACGAGGGTGGGGTGAAAAGTTTCCGGCCTGACCAAGAAAAACGATGTTTGCTTTATTTTTCAACATTCAAGATAGCTAAGACCTGTCAGCTGAACGTGTGCGAAATATTTTGCACAACCATTTGAACATGGAAAGATGTGTGCAACGTGGGTGCCGCGTTTGCTAATATTAGACCAAAAACTGCTTCGAAAAATCATTCCTACCGACAATTTGGCGCTGTATAGGCGTAATCCAAACGAATTTTTGAGTCAATTTATAACTGTTGATGAGACTTAAATTAAATTAAATTAAATTAATTAATTAATTATTAATTAATTAACTAAATTAGAACCCTCATATATGTATCATATAATCGTGTGAACTCAAATTTAAATCTTTTGTAATAAATTGAGGAATAAAATCGTATTTATTTATTTTTTATTTATTATTTATTCTACATTCTTGACAAACTTTCATCCTTTGACGGTTTTTGACGAATATCAATATGCGTGTCACAAACCTGTCAATACCCATATTAATCTGACACTTCTTCATCTCTAGGTATATTTAGATTATGATAAGTGTTTTATTATTATTAATAATAATATTAACTACAGATATATCCATAATTCATAATAGAATAATTTTAAAAATTTTAATATCCGACGAGTTTGAGATCTTTTTAGTTGCAACAGTTGGCAATAATTCTAAGGGGAAGTGAAAAGCACACATGTACTTTGATTTGTATTTAGAAAAGCGAAATCAAACCAAAGAGAAAATCGAAAAGCAGCCAGAGTTAATGATGCACAATTACTAAAACATATTTAAGTCGAGTATTCTTGCCAAACATTTAAAATTAAACGGTACATTTATCATAAAGTTGGCTCTCTGCTCCCGTTCCCAGAAAGTGACCATTAATTCCTTCAAATGTAGTTCAGTAGGGATGATAGAAATAAAGTTATTATGGAATACATATCTGACTAAAAAGATACATTATTTTGCAGATTCAGAAGCTCATTCAGGAAGAAAACAATTTAATGCGATTATTGAAAACGACAATTGATATGATGCCATCAGAAAGTCATAAGATTATCATTTATGCAGATCTACTACTCGGAGATCAGTTGCAACCTAGAGATATTGTTTCCCATCGAACAAACGATCAATGGATAAAAGTTATCCAGTTATCTTTTGAGATGGTGTCGATGGATTTCATTTCAATTTGAAAATGATAAATCCAGTAAATGATGCAGAAATCAATAAAAAGTGCAGCTTTATGAATTTTTACACATACTGCTTAATTATTCAAAGGAACGATGGAAATTTTATTTTGAAATGTCATCAGTTGTTTCATAAGAATATTGTGAATACGAGATGTCTTCAAAAGAAAAGTTGAATTTTGAATTTTCGCGGGCTGTGTACATTCAATTATCGAAATTTTTTTTTGTTATGATGGTACACATATGTTTCTCATATGTCGACATTATCAGCCATTTTATATTAGTAGTTTGTCTTTGATAACTGAAAAAGTTAGTCATGTTTTTTAAGTGTTCTTCGATTTTTTACTTATTGTGGCAAAACGCTTTCCTTTCATTGGTCTCTTCAGTTTTGAGAATAGAAAAAAGTCGTAAGGAGCGAACTCTGGTGAATACGGTTATGATGCATGATTACGGTGTTGTTTTTGACCAAAAAATCACGAACAAGCAATGATGTGTGAGCTGATGCATTATCGTGATGCAGAATCCATGATTTATTTTTCCACAATTCCAATCGTTTGAGCCGTATTGCTTTGCGCAAACGTTGCATAACTTCCTTGTAGTATTCCTTTTTTTTTAAGTAAAAAGAATCTATGAAAAATAATAAACAAAAATTTCAATTTCAAAGAAATATACTCAGTATTTATTTAATTCCTTATTAAATTAAGTTATTAAGTTAAATTAAATGTTATTATTTTACTTTTTTTTTAAATATGAATTTCCACAATAGTTATAATATATTTTATATGTACTAAACTTATTATAGATAGAGATACTTAAATATTTGAATATTATATTTCATAGGAGAAATTTAGTGAGATAAATAAAGGGTAAGTTGTCACATTTGTTTTTTTTTTATTATACCTATAGAGCTGCCCTATTAAACTTCTCTTTATGAGCATTTTGATAAATAAACCCTCTTACTTTCATTTGAATATATTCTAATGAGAAAAATGCTAATTCTGTTATACAGGAAGGTGGTATTCATTGCAATGTGATGGTGATAGATCGTAAAGTATCCCCCTCTTTCTACCCTATCTACCGTTTTCATTTCAAAAATTTCATAATTGTCTGATATTTATCAACCCTTTCATGGTTGGTTGATTGTAACGCGTAAAAGGGGGAAAAAGAGGGAGTTTTGGCTCGTGTATGACTTTGATATTTGTCCCCGATTTTATGAATGGGTCAATCAGAAAGTGATGCCTGTGTCATCATGCAAATGAAATTTCAGGTAGCACGTTATTCATCGTCACAAAGAGTGAAACCCTTTCTTAAAATCATTTATGAAATATTCAAATCATAAAGAAGAAAAAAAAAAAAAATTAAAATTCATCATTTCTTACATATGGAAGGGGTGAGTAATTTATGAAAGAATCAATCAATGATGAATGATTAAAATAAAAATATCGAGTGAAGAGTTAAAAATGATATGGCAGTTTTATAGTCGCACCCCAAAATGAAATATAGAATGTCTGTCTGTCTGTCTTATTCAGAAAAGAAAAAGAAAGAATTGGGGTTAATGTATGCTTTTTATGTTGAAATGATTTCATTTTGAAAGGGTTTATTTTTTTTTTATTTGTAGAAGATGAATATGCAAAATATATTGTAATTTCATTTCATATAAAGGTGAAAAATACAATTCGATTTTCAATTGACCTTCACTATCAATGGCAAAAAAAATGCTTTTTTTCTCTCTATTGAAATGTATTTTAGATTAAAAAAAAATTGACAACCTCATTGATTAGAAATGAAATTAGATGAATCATCTTTTATTCTCTTCTACTTTATCACTCTCTTTCATTCTTTTTCTTAAATCCCCTTAAATTTATTTAATTTGATTTCATAATTACAATCGGTTCTTCAATTAAAAAATTTTGTGAAAAAAACATTAAAAATTAGAAAATAAAAAATTATTTTTGAAAACATAAATTGTATATACCTGGTTCACCGAGCCGCCGTTCGGTACTTTAAAAAAATTATTTCTTATGAACTATGATATTAAAGATCGAGATTATTTAATTTCAAATAATTTTAAAAGAATATAAATTTAAAATAAAGGTAATTGTTTACAAAGGGGATTTGGATTAAACTTTGCCAGTGGATTTCTTTTTTAATTCCAAAGAAACTTTCCTTATACAATATTTCTCGGTCTCTTCTAGTTTTCGAGATAAAAATATGCATATGAGTCCATTAAGATTCTATTTAGCTTCCATGTTTTATTTAGCCAGTAGTGGGCTTCACTAATTTTCTGGGTTTTTTTTTAGTTCGATTTGGATAGATGAAGATTAACAAATTAATTAATTAAATAATTTTTCTATATCCGACCGAACAGAAAAAAATCGAAAATTACTGAATAAGTAAATAATTACTGAATTAGACAATAAAACATTATTAAATGGCTGCTCATTCATAACTAGTTTATCTGTCTAACTTTAATAATTGTTATCTCGTAAACTAGAAGAGGCCGAGAAATATTGCATAATGAAAGTTGCTTTGGAATTAATAAAGGAATCCACCGGCAAAGTTTCTTCCAAATTCCTGGAGATTCCCGTTTTGTAAACAATTACAAAATATATATATATATATATAAGTCCTTTATAGAATCATAGAAAAGGAGACACTTGAAAAATAACTATTTTAGGGGACAAATAAGCTAGCCCACTTAAATTTAATTTGAAAATTGCCAGAGCCCACCCAAGATTGTGCTATTCCAGATTGCCTACAATTTGGAAATTGAGATTCCAACTTGTAGCCAAAATCTAGGAAGAATTTTTTCTTTCTCATCTTCTTATCTCTTTAGTATTATTATTTAGTCCTTATTATTAGCCCTTACTAATATATTATTTATAAAATAACATATATATGACACAGGTTATTATAAAAATACACTCTCCATTTTTTGAAATATTTTCTTTTAAAAAGATAAATAAAAAGAAAATTATTTTAAAATAATAAATAATAATTGAATAATTTTATTAAAACATTCAAATGAGATAATTTTTAGAATGTTGGTAGTTGGTTTTTAAAATTTATTAAAATAAATTATATAATTTAAATAATATTTTATTTTAATAAAATCATTAGAAAATTTATATATATATATATATATATATATATATATATATATATTACAAATTCTTGAGAATTTCCCAAATTACTACTTTTGTATTTATAGTTAGAGTTAGTAGAAAATCTAGAAATTAAAAAAAATTTCTAACTGTTAATATATTATTATTTTAAAACAAAAATTATTTTATATAATAATTATATTTTAAAAATAATTTATTAATAAAACATTAAAAAAAAATTTAAAAGAATCTTGATAATGTTTTATATTAAAATATAATAATTTATTAGAATTTCACACTAATATCGATCATTGATAAATATTGTTAAACTAGGCATGTATACTTGTATCTATTAACAGTGAAAATAAAATTAAATGTTGAAAAGTGGAGATTTTGATTGAATTGTTGTTTGTGAGTCAAAAGCATTTCGAAAGAATCAAGAACATCTTGAAATTTTGAATTTTCTATGTTACTATAATAATTGACAAGGGTGGCAATAGAGAAATTGTGTCCAATTGTGATAGCAAGCACAAACAGTCCGCCTTTATTTGCCCTTGGTGCACTTTTATAATGGTTGTCAAAAAAATTGGAACTTGGGAGGGGGAGTCGATATAAACTACAAAATAAAGTGCATATTCTTCATTTAAAATGAAGAGGTCTCTTTCTTAGAGAGAGATTTTTTTTTCTTGACCAAACTCTCCATTTTGAAAAAAAAAAAAATGTAATTCAAGGGTAGGTTTAGAAGAGGAAGAGGGGGGGAGGGCGCGTGTGTGTGACCGCCGAAACCATCCCAAGGAGAGGAAGATAAGCATCTCTTCGCCTTTTTTTTTATTTCTTCAAGAGACTACGAGATCTTGGCGAACGATAAGAAAACCGGGCGGCATCTGCCACGAGGGCCCAAAGACTTGCATTGGCAAAAGAAGAGATGACCAGCACTGATAACAGAACGAAAGAGAGCACCAGTCAACATAAGCCACCAGCCACGTTGTTTTCATTCATTTGAAATTGTTCAATCCCCTTCACACAATACTCTGATATTTATTTATTTATTTATTTAGTTTAAAAACTTTACACACTTCTTCTAAGAAAAGGATTGCTAATTAAATTCTTAAAATTCATCAGTTTTATTCATTTCATTTAAGACAAAAATATTTATTTTGTTAATTTATTCGATTATCTACTTGTAATAGATATTATGAAAGTATGAAGAAAAAATATTATTTATAAAAATATTATAATATCCTTAAAATATTCTCCATGTTATATTATTATATAAAACAGAAATAAATCCTTCATTAGGGAATTGACATGTCCAATTTAACGTTTTTTTCATTTCAGGTATTAATTTTGGTATACTCTCGCATTCACGTGTGGGGATATACCAAAATTCATTCATATATGAGGCCTTCACTTTTTCACTGTTTTGCTTTTATGCGATTTGGCGTTTTAGATTTCTATTAAATCATGAAATCCAGAGTAGTACATGTGCTGAATTCTAGCGATAAAAACGAGAAGGTTGCTTAGGCTACTACGGCATTTTAAAATATAATTTACGAGGATAATGTTATTAGATAAAAGCAAAAAAGTGAAAAATGTGGTTTAGGCCGTTTTTGCGCTGAAGGCCTCAGATGGTAAATTACGTGAAATACCAATAGTATCTTGTATAAACTGACATGACGTCACAACTACAAATTCATTACTAGCAGCGCTGTTTTTTACTATCTCACCACATTATTAAAAATTGTATAAAACTGTTATATATATTAATAGAATGTCAGCTTGATTAAATCACTGAAAGTACCACAATTAATTTTTAATTTTTTTTACACGTTGAATGCCAGCACGTGACGTGGTGTCATCAAAAAAAGCCAAACGCGCTGGTTTAATAAATATTATTTAATAATTTCAACTTATGATTTAATTAATTAAATTAAATTTATTTAATTAATCCAATTCAAATTTGCGAGATAGTCGAGTGGAGACATTCCAGATTTTTCTTGAAACTTTTCTTCTTTCTAATATTATTTTAGAGTATAAATTCTCAAAAATAATTCAATCATAAGTATTCTATAGATCAGTCATTCTCAACCACTGTGCTGTGGCACTTTAGTGTGCCGCGAGATTACGAGGCTCTTAAACTAAAAAAAAATATAAAAAGTTTTTGGGACTAGGTTCTTAAACATTTCCGACTTTTTTTTCTAAATTTTTTCAATTTGGTTCTAAATTTTGGTTTGGGACCACTTTTTTCAATATGTTTAACTTTTACACTTATCTTTTTCTTTGTGTGCCGCCAAATTTTTAAACCGTTAAAAGTGTGCCGCAGTAAAAAAAAAATGGTTAAAAATCATTGGTATAGATAAATATCATGAAATAATTCTTCTCAAGCATAAATTAACAATTCTTTACAGTAAATTTGTATTAACTTTGCATTTCTTGGTACTATTTTAAATTTTTCTTATGGTTTACCAATTTCAGAATACTACGTTTTAAATTTAAAACTTATATATCTTGAATCTTTTTCTTTCATAACATCAAAGAAAATGTCAAGATTAAAGTTTCCTTGATGAACCTAAATGTAAAGAAAGATAAAGAAAGGAGTGTAATTTATCTCTATATATGTCTTCTATGATTATTTTGCAAATTGTGCCCCACCTAGATTGTAAATATACATAATTGATATTAGATTTAAAAAGTTCATTCTTATGTATATTCTATAAATATTTCAAAGTTTAGATAGTGACTTAAAAAGATTTTTGGTCATAGCAACCTCATTAGCAAAGATCTATTCCTTAATCATTTATCAATTGCAACGGTTTATTATAAAACCTAATTGCATCTAAGCCACTTTTCTCCCTCCTCTCTCCCTCTTTTTAACTCCTCTCCCCTCCCACGCTTCTTCTTTTCTCCAATATAATCGACTTTATCCCGTTTGCATTCTTTTTTTTTTTTTTTCTTTTAGTAAATTCCATCAGAAAAACTTTTTTTTTTATTTTGTAACCAGATTAAATAAAAATCTTGATAATTACCTGAGAAGGTCAAATCACAAACAAAACTAATAAATAAACATTACATTGAATTGAAAGTATATTATTACAAAATGTGATTATCAAGCAATCAAATGTTTTATTTCGAAGAATTTTATCTGAAACACCAACAAACTACATGAATATTTTAAAAGAAGTTGTTTTATAAAAATAAATAAATACTACTGGTGTTTAAATTGTTTGTTTCGCAGCATTTATGGGCCAAAGATAGATGAGGTCCCCGGGGAATGACGGAGACGGCATAACGAGGAATTGCATGACTACTATGCATTTCCAGACTGCAGTGGGCAGGTCACGTGACTGTGAAAGGAAAGAATGGCGAAGAGTATATTGGTGGGGAGAGACCGATTGGGAAAGGAAGGAAGACCAAGGACGCGGTGGGTGGTCAATTAGGAAGGGATGTGGGAGAGATGGGAGAGGGTAGAATTTGGATGGTTATGGCTCAGGATAGGGACATTTGGAGGAATGTGGTTGCTGCGGCGAAGAACTTTCGAGTTCTGTAGAGCCAGAGAGATAAATAGTTTAAATTGTATGATTGTTTAAATTTTCATTTGATATTAGGTGAGTTCCAGTTGTCGATTACAACGCTTAATTCTCTCGATTTCCCGTTCCACTTGTACGCCAAATACAACGACCGTGATTGCCACGTGCAACGACTAAAGAAGTTTCTTAACTGGAACGCATCAATAATAAAAAAAAAATTAATATAAAAATTTAATTTAATATATAATTAATTTGTAATATATTATATAATTAACATTAATTTCATTAATTTAATAATTGTTATAACTGTTAAGTCAAATATTTCAGCATATACTTCGATTTTCAATTAAATAAGTTGACCTGTGGCCAGATCCGAACCGACCGACGGTTTGAAATAAATTTATTTCCAGCTACAGAAACAATTTCAAATAATTTTAATATATCTATTAATGTAATAAAAAACAGATATGGGTATAACATAAATATTTTTAATTTTATTTTATTTATAATATATATGTAAGACCAGGCTGTGACGTCATGAATGGCTGGATGACGTCATATAATTTTAAATTAAGAAAAAAACTAATAAAGAAGATTTTTCACGAGAATAAAACCAATACAAAGTGCATGATTCGTGGTGATATGTAAAAAATCTCCTCATGTGAAATTTGGTGTGAAAATAACCCTTCCCTTCCTATCGTTGATCGCTAATACTACCACTTCCGGTTTCCGGATTTGCACCAAAAGTTGATCAATTCATCCCACTGATGCATTAAGTAAATATACCAAATTTCATCAAAATCCGTTTAGCCGTTCAGGCTGTACACATCTATACGGACGGACGGACGGACGGACAGACATCATGCTAAAAATACTTTTTTCTGTTTAGAAAATGCATGATTCGTTGAGATATGTAAAAATCTCCACATGTGAAATTTGGTGTGAAAACAATACCTCCCTTACTATCGTCGGTCGATAAAAACAAAAAAAATATTTTATAGTACACCTATTCCTAGGTTTTCACTTGATGATTCGTTTTGAACAAAACCGTGAAAAATTAAATCTTGGATTTTTCTTTTGTAAAATATTCTAAAACGAAAAGCACAATAAAATATGCATAATTCAATAATTTTCAAGACATTTTGAAATAAATAAAATTATACCTTATTCACATAAAATAACAAATATATGTAAGGTATGTGAAGTACATATTTAATTAATTTTAGACATGAGATGAATTATCACAGTTTGTTCTTTGTATATTTAAAGAGAATTTACTTTAAAATAAATAATAAATCTATTTTCTTACTTTATTAATACTTAATAAAATTTTTATTTATTTGATTGTTTTTTTGTAAAAATTTACTACTCTACTACTGGGATTCCCCTAATATATATTTTATTGCACGGGGGAATCCCTAACCATGTTGTTGAGGGTTACCAAAGGAATGAGATTCATAAATGACTTCATTTATATTAAATGCAGCCAAATATACATTTTCATCAATTTAAATCGGAGAATAATTGTTATATAAAAAAAAAATTATTAGAGAATGTATAATAATTTTAAAAAAAGAAATACATTCAGACAAATACATTAATCATTAAATTAAAAATGAGTTTAATGTTTTTTTTTTTTATATTTTAAATGTTCAATGAACATTAAAAAAAAATTTTAAAAGAGTGTTACAACGAGAGAGGGTTCAAACATATGTTAAAAGGAGCAAAAAAAAAAAAAAAAAAGAAAAATCTAAACAAGAAAATGTCGTATTTGCAAATCGCAATATCCATCATCGCCCGAGAATTGTCTGTCTGTCCCTGAGGGACTGACTTGCATTTTTACCACCACTAAACCATTATCCCATACCATTGATAATTGATTGCTTTTCTCGGCTTCTGAACATTCGTAGTCGAATTGGTGGGGTGACGGCAAGGGAGCCGTTACACTCCGAACGTAGTTCAACTTCTTCCAAAGGATTAAAATGTATTTTTAAGCAAATTTTCATGATTATATATGCATTAATCTAAACATTAATTTGACAGGTAATAGATTACCCGTTAAAAATAAACTATAAATAGGCGGAGAAGAATTTACGCTACTAAATACCGATACGCTTTAAATTATCGTGAGAATGCCTAAATTTTTTATTTTCTTCCACCAGATTTTACTTTCACCGATAATTCGTATTATTTAAATATAATGTATATATAATATTCATAATTAACTATAAGTAGACACCCAAAACAAACAAAAAATTCTAAATTCTAAAAAAATAAGATGGAGTGTCTCCAATCGACTATCTCGCAATTTGGATTGGATTAAATAACATATATTATATTTAAATTAAATTTAATTAATTATAAATTATAAATTAAAATAATATTCATTAAACAAGCAAATGTTTGGCTCTTAGTTGATGTCACCTTGTCACGTGCTGGCGCGTGATTTGCAGTTTTAAAAAATTCCGGTACTTTCAGCAATTCAATCAAGCTGAAATTATATATATAGCAGTTTTATACAATTTTGAATCATGTAAAAAACTATCAAACATATATCTTTATTTTTACGGGCACTTTAGAAGAAAAGAAAATCAAAACGTTGTAGGTAATGACCCTCTTCCGGTTGAGCTACAATTCTCAAAAGTTAAAAGAAAACTACAAATTTTGAATAATGCCCTTATACCAAATTTCATGATTCTAGCTCAAACCGTTTTTGCGTAATCTTGTCTACATACACACACACACATTTTTCTCAACCTTAGTGAAAATGATTCAGGAACCTTCAAAACGTATAAAAACATCGAAATCTAAAAATCGAAAATTTTCGTGATTGCAATACTATCTCTGGCGAGAAAGTAAAAATTTAATTTAAAATAAAAAAAACAAAAGAATATTTTACTGTTAAAAAAAATTTAATATATTTCAACAGAAAAATTTATAGCTGCGAGTATATTACATGATTTTCATTTTTTAATAAAATACAAAAAAAGGATCTTTTAGTTAGATGATGATTTATTGTGATTTGTGCCGCCAAATTACTACAAAATTACTTTGCAAATATCAAAGAGCGATATATTCGAGGTCACAAAAACCACCTGAATTCTAAACTAGCAAAAGTCATCTAGTCAAATTCTGAAAAAATTAATCAATTAATTCTTACTATTATTTTATATGGAAAATCATAAAAAAGAAATTGAAATTGAAAAGACGACCATTGAAAATATCTTTAGTAAATTATGTAATAAGTTCCAGGATATTTATTTCATTCAACAAAAAAAATACTAAACAACAAAATTTATTTCAATATTAATAGATAAGTTAGATATATAATAAAAATATACAGAATTTTTATATTTATTGTAAAAAAAAAAAATATGTAAATTAATAATTTGTATTTAACAGACAAACCTCCTTAAAGTGAAAATATTTTTTTATTTATCAGATGTCCGTAGTTTTTTTAAATTTTAATACTAATTTTGCTGATACATAGGTAATTGTAAGAAAAAAATTTATTTTCCCATATTATATATTCAAATATTTTCAATTTTTTTTTTTAATTAAATTATTAAAATTTAATCTTCTTTTCAGAGTTTTTGGATTTTACACGTTTTTATTTAGTTTCACATCGTGTCCTGTCGTCAAATCTTGCAAATTGACCCAATTTTAGTCGAGCGATTTCGCTCAAATTTGAAACGTATATTGAATACTGCGATAATCAAAAAGAAATATTTTGAATTTTTCAAAAATACGGATTTTTAAATTTTGTGAATTAAAAAAAATAATAAAAATAAAAAATTCGTAATAAACAAAATTTAATTTAATTCCAATTATAAATTCATTTTAATCAAATTAAAAGTATTTAAATATTTCAAATGATTAATAATGAATAATATTATATAAATAATTAATTTTTAAATAATAATAATTTTTTTTTATATAACTTATAATTTGTAAATTTATAACAAATAATATTATTATTAATTAATGATAAATTAATTAATTCTTAACATTATAAGCTAAAATCTTAAACAAAATTTATGCATATACAATGAAATATTATTCGTATTCCTTTTCCTTTCCCTGCATGTTTGGCCCCCAGGATTTTATTTTTTAGATATGATTAATTGTAAGAAAATCACATTGTCTGTAGAGAAATTATTTTCCTCTTTTTTTTAGTGCACTTAACGATTTTATTTATATTTTTATTAGTTTTTTTTATAAAACATAGAAAGAAAATGTAAATTTTTTTTTGATAATGTTGATAGTTTTGTTTCTCTCTTTTTCTCACTCACTCACTCTCTCCTATATATATATATTATATACACCCTCCATTCCAAAAGAAACCGAACTTTTTAAAAAAACAAAAATCCAATGTACATTTTGGAACAAATCATTTTTATTAATCAATGTATTTCTGCATCGATACACAAATTTGCACGCTCCAACAAGTTGTCAAACAACTTCTCCATGTCCTTTATTGGAATGGTCTTTAGGACGTCGGTCGTCGCCTTCTCAATGGCTTCAATCGATGCGTGCCACTTTCCTTTCATCGCCAAATGCAGTTTAGGGAACAGATAGAAGTCGTACGGAGCCAGATCTGGTGAATAGGGCGAATAATGCAAAGGAATAACGTGATTTTTGACCAAAAATTCAGTTACAAGTTGCGAACGATGTGATGGTGCATTCTCGTGCAAAAGAGTCCAACTGCCGATTTCTCGATATTCTGGCCGAATTCGACGAATTCTTGTCAGCAAACGCTTCATGACGCCTAAGTAAAACTCTCCAGTGACTGTCTGGCCGGGTGGAACAAATTCTTTGTGGATAATTCCTTTTGAATCGTAAAAATCCGGTTCTGGGACGGCCTGATCTTTCGTCATCATCCAGCGTCTCTCTACCCGATTTGAATCGCCCGAACCACTCGTAAACTTGCATACGGGATAGACAATCATCACCATATGTATTTTGTAGCATTTGGTGCGTTTCAGTAAAGGTTTTACCAAGTTTAACACAAAAATCAATTGCAGCTCTCTGTTTGAAACTCATTTTCCGACCGATGAACAAAACACACTGACATTTGAAACGCAATAACTTTTGTTGTATGCATCCAAATGTCATGAAATTTATACCAGTTGTCAATGAAGAACTAAGCCATCTACGGGTAAAGTATTACAACAGATGGCATTAGTGGTATTATTTTTTTTAAAAGTTCGGATTCTTTTGGAATGGAGGGTATATATATATGATTTGTTAAATTGATTGATAATGATGGGTGTGAATAGTAAGTATAGAAGTAGAAAATTTAGGTTAGTTGACAGATGAAAATGTTGGCAACATTAAATTTCTCGAGATAAGAAAAAAGATAGTAGGAGTGAACGAGAGAGTCTGATTATTGACAGCATGGATGATTGAATGCAACGATGACTTTCCACTGATAGCTGTGAACATTGAGAAAAACAAGAGAGAAATGACAGTGGGAGACAGATTGCCACCAAATCGACCATTCCCTTCCACCAATGAATCGTTAAGATTGATTATTACAAGAAATTAGTCAGCTGAAGTAATATTAGATTATAAAGACTGAACAATCAAAAGAGCAGAAAAATTAAATTAAATTGTCATTATATCTGATTCTGGTCGTTCTAAAAATGTTTTCAAAAATTCTTTCTGATTATTTTCTCTTAAAAATTTATTAATATTAATTAGTAGGTAATTTTATAAAAGTTTATGTCACATTTCAATCACTCAACTATCAATATATTAAGAAAATTACTCAAACACGAATTATTAACTGATCAAAATTGAAAACTGCATATTCGAATATGAAAATGTGAATATCTTAATTAATTTGTAATATGAACTAAATTGAGATTCAATTTATTTATTTATTTATTTAATGCGCCATTGGGTGTGTGGGTAGCGAACCTGCCTCACATTCACATAGTCCCGGGCCTGTCAAGGGAATTTCCCTAGCTGGGGTCTATGGGACGGAGTCAACCCAGCCTATGGGAACAATATTGGGGAAAAGGTACTTGATAGGGCCTCCGATCAAGAAAATCAAGGTAAAGGTTGAGAGGACCCGTCCTACTGATCATAGGACACCTCATTGTTAAAACCGTGTGTGTATGTAGACAAGATTACGCAAAAATGGTTTGACCTAGAATCATGAAATTTGGTACATGGGCATTATTCAAAATTCGTAGTTTTCTATCAACTTTTGAGAAATGTAGCTCAATCGGAAGAGGGTCATTACCTACCACGTTTTCATTTTTTTTCCTCTAAACTGACCGTAAAAATAAAGATATATGTTTGATAATTTTTCACATGATTAAAAATTGTATAAAACTGCTATATAGAGAATTTCAGCTTGATTGAATCGCTGAAAGTACCAGAATTAATTTTTTAACAACACGTGACGTGGTGCCATCAACAAAGAGCCAAACATGCACTGGTTTAATAAATATTATATATTAATTTTAATTTATAATTTATAATTAATTAAATTAAATTTAAATATAATATATGTTATTTAATCCAATTCAAATTGCGAGATAGTCGAGTGGAGAAACTCCAGCTTATTTTATCAAAGGGCCATAGAAAGTTCGAAATTTCTCGGCGGACAGCAAAAACAAAAACAAAAAATAAAATACCTACATGTCTCTTTCAAGGTCCTAAAAATCGTTTCTTTGTTGTAGTGTTTATTATATTATTAAATTGAACTTAACAGTAATCAATTACCAATTAAAGGATATTGTACTATTGTGCTTGACGGGAATAAATTTGTCACGAGTTGCTCATCCCTGGAATAGTAAATCAAAAGTTAAAAATAAATGAAATAAATAAAATACATAAATAAATATAAAAAAAATTATAAAATTTGCTGTTACTGCTTTATGTAGAGGGTAAATTAATTTTTAGTAACCCTATAGCTTTATAATCTATGAAATATTTATTAATTTATAGTAATTTATCTTCAGAAACATAACAAATCCTTTGCTTTAAAAAAAATCAACTGTTATTATGTTATTTTTAATAGGATTAAAAATGAAATATTTGTTATCCTGTTTTGTAAATATTCCTTTTATAATTTATATTAAAATCTCTTCTTTTTTTTATTGTTTGTAATTATTTGGACAACATAATAATAATGAAAGGATCTTATGATTTATTAAACAAATCTTTAATGCAAAACATTAATAATAACATTTGATACTCTTATTTAATTGTGACTGATTTGTAATTTGGTTTAATATTTAGCACCTAATCTATAAATAATTTAATTTTATTTATAAAAAAAAAAACATTAAAATAAAATAAATAAAAAAGAAAGTAAATTATGAATATATATATATGTATATTTTTGATTAATTAAACACCTCTAAGGATTTTTTTTTTTGAAATTCACACGATAGATAATATTCATAAAGAAACACCGATCTGTATCGGTTTCAGCCTCGAGAAAAATCAACTTTATTAGTACTTTCTTAATTTAAAATGGTAAATTTAAATGACGTCATCAACTACGTCATGCAAAAAAGAAAGTAAATTATGAATGAATGAAGACTGGCGTCCCAAAAATTGTTACAATGAACCGTTTTAAGATAGCAAATGAAACATAAAAAGATCAATGAATAAAAACGTTATAAAAAAATGGCATCAAACAGACAACTCACTGATCCTATGAAGAAGAAGTAGAAATAATTTTACTAATTATTCAATTTCCCTTTAATGAAGTCAATTATACTTTTCAATAGAAAACAATTTTAACTTTTATCATCATCAAAAATTTTTTATAAAAATATTATTTCAAACATAAAAAGAATATAAGAAAAAAAAAATTCAATTTTAGTTATCCAAAATTTCAAAAATTATTTTTTCATGGTTATTTTGAAATGTTTATTATTTCATCCTACCGCTTCTTTTTTTTTTTATATAAATGATGATCATATCATATCATCTTTTTTCTATATATCATTCTAAATTTTTTTTTATTCCATTTTGGTATTTTTATAATTTTGTAAACATCCCATTTCATTCTTTTCATTTCTCATCCCCTCCATCCCCCCCCCCCTTTATCCATGAACCCATCCAAGCCTTCATTTGTTATTATCAACCCTATTTTTAGAAGCATTTAATCGAGTTTTCCTTTTATTTTGATTTGATATTGGAATGGGGGGGGGGGGGGAAGTTAGGGGAGTGTGTGGTAACGTAACACAATAGGACGATGCATTCCTTAACGAAACTCTATCCCTATAGCTCAATAGAAAATCGAGATGGGGTGTGTTACGAAGAAAGGGGTTGGAGGATGCTATCCCTTTGAGATTTCAGTAGCTATAGCTGAAGCCATCATATTACTTTCCTGTAAATTGATAGTTTAGACACAATATGTCAATTACTTAAAATTTTTTAGTAGCACTCATATGAAAAAAAGGGGGAAAAAAATGATGAAGAAAAGAAAAAATCTTCAACCCTACCCCACACTTTCTCCCCTATTATCCATGACTTGACTGAAATTTTTGATCAAGTTCTTTCTTTATGTATATATTTATAAAAAAAAAAAAAAAAAGTAAAAGAATGGCTGCAGGAGGTTCGATTCTGTCGCTATTCAACTTCATAATGTATAGACACTGTTTTGTTAATGGATGATTGATCTGTGAGTTATTAGATTGCTAAAATATGTTTTTGATCAGATTTTCTTTTATTATTAATTTATATTTATATTTTAAATGACTAGTTACTTTTTTGTAACTAAAAATTTATTAATAAAGTTTGTGGAACAAATCTCTGTAGTACAAGATATAAATACATCAAAAAAATCAAAACGTTGTAGGTAATGACCCTCTTCTAGTTGAGCTACATTTCTCAAAAGTTGATAGAAAACTACGAATTTTGAATAATGCCCGTATACCAAATTTCATGATTCTAGCTCAAACTGTTTTTTCGTAATCTTGTCACAAACATATTAACCTTAGTGAAAATGATTCAGGAACCTTCAAAACGTATAAAAACATCAAAATCTCGACATCGAAAATTTTCGTGATTCCAATACTATCTCTCTGGTGAGATAGTCAAAATCAGTAGTCGTCAGCTTCTCTTTTATTAATTAGAATTTGAATTAGAATAACCATTTAGAGAAATTTTCGGAATTTTTTTTTTTTTTTTTGATAATAAATATTTCTTATATAATTTAATTTCTTAAGAAATTTAGATGAAATCATATAAATGTTAAACCTAAATATATATAAGTCAAAATAATTAAATATAATATTATTAATTTTTTTTTTAATTTAAAAATGTTGAATAAGTTTGTCAGTAGTTGGATCTCAATTAAATAAAATTCACATAGCAACTCATAAAAATACATCTTACAAGATAAATTTTCAATCTCGAAACGTTTTTGTAATGAAAACTCACTCGGTGAGAGCCAATTAAAATCTGTACATGTTTTCATTTCAACTTCTGGATTGAAATATTTTTTTATTTTTTTTTTTAAAACCCAATTCTTCATGAATTCGTTTTTTCTTTTATCCAGTAATTTATTGCCATGTTTCTATTTGTTATGTCATTTCTTGTTTTTTTTTTCTCCCGACCTACCTTTTACTAATGGTCTAATTACATTCCCAACTTTATTTCTAATATTTTTCAAAAATTTTCTCATCAAATTCAATTCATCTAAAACAAAAACACAAACTAGAGAAAAAAAATCTATTTTTTTTTCTATTTCCAATCAATCATTGTTAATTGAAATGTTCTCATGCCAATAAAATATAATTAACCTGATTTGTTATTTCATATAACAACATAAAAGTAAAAAGGCCGATCTCTGTGCGCATTTCGACCATCAATTATATTTATTTTCTTTTTTATAGGGTTTATATGGATATGTTTACAAGACCTGTATAATATAATATAGCAATGTAAGTTGCATGTATTATAATCAACAGAAATTTTTAATACCAGAAATATTTCTGTTTTTCCCTAAAAAGTGATTGATATTAATAAAACATTAGTTTTAAAAAGAAATATCATTAAAAACAACTGATTAAACGTTATGTTCAATCTTATGAAATGTTTTAAACATGTTCAAGTGAATGGAATGGGAACAAACATGAATAGAAAGAAAATATCTAAATTTATCGAAATATTCTTTAAAATATAATGCATAATTTGTCTTCTTCTTCTTCTTCTTCTATTATAGGCCTAAGGCCTGTTCTTCTTCACTATCCTCAGGTCTCTTGGGAAGAGGATAATTTGTAATTTAATGAAATATAATTTTTTACAATCTAGATAAAGGTTGAGACCCGTTTTACTGATCATAACACACCTTTACCATGCTTAGGTGGTAGCCCCTTGATAGTCGCTATCCTTTCGTAGAATATCCAAAATATTCCAAAATATTCAAATTTATCTAAATATTCTTTAAAATAATGCATAATTTGTAAATTAATAAAATATATTTTTTTACAATCAAGATAAAGGTTGAGACCCGTTTTACTGATCATAACACACCTTTACCCTCCTTAGGTGATAGCCCCTTGATAATCGCTAACCTTTCGTAGAACGTACAAAATTCTGAGTTTTTTTTTTTTTTGATAATTTTTTAGAAAGCTTGCGGAACTTGAAGAAAAATTGATGTTATATTATTATTTTTATTTTATATACACTAAAATAAAAAACTATTATTATATTATTTAAAAATATATGTATTATGATTAATGATTAAGGATTTTTTTTTCTTTTAATTTAATGTGATTACTCACCAAATTTTTTAAATCAAAAGATAATAGATTAGAGAAATGACACATTACAGAATACATTAATGATAAAAAGTTCGGAAATGCTGTTTTAGATAATTAACAATTTCAAATTATTAAAAATAATAAAAGATGAATAAAAATAAAAAAATGAAGGTTAATGATAATCATCATCTAAAAAATGTAGTATATAAAAGTGGTGTGTGTGGTGGTAAGTCAAAGTTGGCTGATGCTCTCGTCTCAGTTTTTGTTTAATTTTTTATTAGCAATCAATACTGCACTTTATGCAACTTTCAAAAAGAGGAGAGGTTGTAACATGTACTGATGAATTGTGCAATTGATGAGCACATCAGGGGGCATTTTTTAAGAGCATTATCAGAATTAACAGTAAAATGATTTAAACATCATGAGTCATTTTCACGAAGGTTGAGAAAAATGTGTATGTACACAAGATTACGCAAAAACGGTTTTATCTAGAATAATGAAATTTGGTAGGTACACAAAAATCGAGGAATTCTATCAACTTTTGAGAAATGTCACTCATTCGCAAGAAGACCATTACCTACCACGTTTTCATTTTTTTTTTCCTCTAAACTGACCGTAAAAATGAAGATAAATGTTTGATAGTTTTTCACTTGATTAAAAATTGTATAAAACTGCTATATATAGAATGTCAGCTTGATTGAATCGCTGAAAGTATCGGAATTATTTTTTTAAATTTTTTAACACGTGGATTACCAATCACGTGACGTGGTGTCATCAACAAAGAGCCAAACAAAATTTATTGTATTTAACACAAGAACATGAACTAGAATCATGATATTTGGTATTATTCAAGATTCGTAGTTTTCTATCGACTCAGAAATGTAGCTCATTTGGAAGAGGACCATTACCTACCACGTTTTCATTTTTTTTCCTTTAAACTAACCGTAAAAATAAAATTATATATTATGTTTGATAGTTTTCACATGAGAGTAAAAATTTTACAAAACTGCTATATATAGAATTTCAGTTTCATTGAATCGCTGAAAGTACCAGATTTAATTTTTTAAATTTTTTAACGCGTCAGCACGTGACGTGGAGTCATCAACAAATAGACAAACACGCGAATTAATTTTTTAAATTTTTAAATTTTGACTTAAAAATGAAGGTAAAGGTTTTGAATTTAAATTATATTATAATATATGTTAATTAATTAATTTATTTGAATAACAATACTATACTGTAAATTTAATTTTTTTTTTAAATAAATTAATTAATTCAATTTAATTATACTTAATTTATAATTAATTCAATTTAATTTAAATATAATATATCGTAATTATAATCCAATTCAAATTTGCGAGATAGTCAATTGGAGACACTCCAGATTTTTTTGATATTGAGGGGGCCTTAAAATTTAAGTTTTTCTTCTTGAATTAGTAAATGCTGTATATATACAATAAGTATATTTATATGTAGAAATATATGTTATTTCATTTTTTATGTAATTAATGGGCAAAAGGTCCACAATAGAATAATGTAAATTAATAAATATTAAATAAATAGTAATGGCAATGGTTCATCTTAGTTCATCTTAAGATTTAATTTAATAAAATTTACAAAAGTTTTACCAAGTGGATCCCTATCAGAAAATAAAGAAGAAAATAAAAATAATATTTACAGGAAAAAATTTATTCTTCTGGATTGCATGTCAATTTCCAATTTTTCAATTGGACGTGTTCATATTCCAGGCAAAATATCATTAAATTTTGTTTTTTATAAAAACGTCATATTAATAAATTTCTCTTTCTTCGATGAATAAATCATTACCTAAACGAACGAGTTTTTTTTTTTCTCAACCATTTAAGAATATTTAAATATTTTTATTACAATCCAAAGATATTAGTAAACGTAATAAATTGCCAACGAGATAATAAATATAATATTTATTAAAAAATTATGATATGGAAATGAAAAATAAATCATTTTTATAGAATTATTAATAGAAATCATTAAGAAAAATCAAACAAAAATTTCAATGACAAGGAAATATTTTATTTTTATTAATCGTGAATTTATTTATTTTATTTTTATTATTTTTTTTTCTATCTCACCATTTCTCTATTTTATGAGGTTCTTTTAAATTTACGAATATATTAACATATTAAAAAGACATCATTATCATCATCAGCATCATCATCAATAGGAGTGCCTTCCTATTTTGAAATTCGAATTAAATAAAAAAATCTATTTTAAAAATTACTATAAATTGAATAAAATATTAACAATAATAAATATAATTAAATTAGTTTGTTTTCTTACTCAGAATAAAGAATTTTTACTATCACTGGCGATTTTTTTTTGAAGGTTCCTGAATCATTTTCACTAAGGTTGAGAAAAATGTGTGTGTGTGTGTGTGTGTGCGTGTGTAGACAAGATTTGAGCTGGAATCATGAAATTTGGTATACGGGTATTATTCAAAATTCGTAGTTTTCTATCAACTTTTGAGAAATATAGCTCAACCGGAAGAGGGTCATTACTTACAACGTTTTGATTTTTTTTCCTCTAAACTGACCGTATAAATTAAGATATATGTTTGATAGTTATTCACATGATTAAAAATTGTATAAAACTGCTATATATAGAATTTCAGCTTGATTGAATCATTGAAAGTACCAGAATTAATTTTTTAACATTGCAAATCACGCGCCAACACGTGACGTGGTGCCATCAACGAAGAGCCAAACATGCGCTGGTTTAATAAATATTATTTATTAATTTTAATTTATAATTAATTAAATTTAATTTAAATATAATATATGTTAATTAATCCAATTCAAATTTGCGAAATAGTCGATTAGAGACACTCCAGATAATTATTATAGTGAATCAAATTTAAAACCATTTATTGGATATATGTGGTAAACCCCGACAGTTTAAATACATTTATATATCCCATCTATAACAATATTTATAAAAAATGACTCTTAAAAAGTATTATTAAAATGAATCGCATCATGGTATAAAAATAATTGAAAATGAAAAATAAAAGTAAGGGATTAAAAGTACTGTGAGCTTGTAATGTCATAAAAGGAGATGGGGCAAAGAAAACATACATAACACATCAAAGGGAAAAACACCTTTTTGGAATCGGAATCAGTTGAAACGTGGAGATTTTTGAAAAAACGGATACTGGAAATGAATCGGCATTATACTATAGTATTTTAAAACTTAGAAATTTTTCCGATTGAAAAGTAAAAAAAAAAAAAAAAACTGTCCAAATTCTTTTCTTAATAATGTAAGTAGGGAAAGAGAGGGAAATGGTGGAGATGGGGTTGAAATAAGTTGGAAAATGAAAATTAATTATTTACCGATGAAAGAAATGTTAATTATTATTATTAAAAAAAAAGAAGAGAGTTCGTGTGTTGTCTATTTCCAGTTCCAATTTCTTTTCCTGGATTATAAAGTATAATAGATCGTTTGATAGATCTTCAAATGGCACGCGAGAAGGATTCTTTCCCCCCCACCTACCCCCACCCCGCTCCTTCATCTTCTCATCTATTCTTCTTTTTGTGTCCGAAGGGAAAAAGATCTCATTAAATCTATCGATGTGCCAATAATCTTTTCTTAATGGATCCCCCAGTGGGTGCCTATCTATAATATCTGATGCCGGGAGCACAGTAGCCCCGTGTCTATCTCTTTCGGATCTTGGACGCTCTTTTCTTTTTTGAAACGAACCGCTAGAATGAAAGAACAACCCCTCCCCCACCCCCTTCCACCTCCACGCTCCTGTACCTTTGCTTCCCAATGACCCTATATCTCTCACAGCCCTTTTTATCATTTTATCTCGCGAAGGGCTTCTGAGTTATCGATGTTCATCTTCGGTCTCATTATGACGATGTTAAAAATGTATCGTCGAAAACGACCACCGGCCTTTTTGCGGCTTACTCCTTACGAAGTTATCATCGATGGTCATCGCTGATGTTATCGTCGTACCATGGACAGTGGCCTTGCAATTGGAGAAGGATGGCCACCATTAAATAAGCACTCTCTTTCTTCTTTTCAATATAAATCATCAAAGTCACGTCCAAATCATTGAGATAAATGAGAATTATTACTCATAACCTTCACTCTTTAAAAAAGATTGCTTCTCGAAATCTTTTTAAAAGATATTCTGAGCTATATATAATATATGCCTATTTGGGATAACTCTACTTAAAAGTTGTCATCTTAAAAATATCCATCTCTAAATATAAAATTCCATTCATTTCCAAATTTCAATAAATATTCAATAAAATTAAAAAAAAATCTGGAGTGTCTCCACTCGACTATCTCGCAATTTGAATTGGATTAAATAACATAATATATTATATTTAAATTAAATTTAATTAATTATATATTATAAATTAATATATAATATTTATTTAACAAGCGTATGTTTGGCTCTTTGTTGATGGCACCACGTCACGTGTTGTTAAAAAAATAATTCAGGTACTTTCAGCGATTCAATCAAGCTGAAATTCTATATATAGCAGTTTTATACAATTATTAATCATGTGAAAAATTATCAAACATATTTCTTTATTTTTACGGTCACTTTAGAAGAAAAAAAAATCAAAACGTTATAGGTAATGACCCTCTTCCGGTTGAGTTACATTTCTCAAAAGTTGATAGAAAACTATGAATCTTGTAGACAAGATTACGCAAAAACGGTTTGAGCTAGAATCATGAAATTTGGTATACGGGCATTATTCAAAATTCGTAGTTTTCTATCAACTTTTGAGAAATGTAGTTCAACCGGAAGAAGGTCATTACCTACAACGTTTTGATTTTTTTTTCTCTAAATGACAGTAAAAATAAAGATATATATTTGATATTTTCATATGATTAAAGATTGTATAAAACTGCTATGTATAGAATTTCAGCTTCATTGAATCGCTGAAAGTACCGGAATTTTTTAACACTGCAAATCTCATGCACCAACACGCGCTGGTTTAGTAAATATTATTTATTAATTTTAATTTATAATTTAATTAATTAAATTTAATTTAAATATAATATATGTTATTTAATCCAATTCAAATTGCGAGATAATTGAGTGGAGACACTCCAGCTTATTTTTTTTATTTTTCCTTGAATATTATAAGAATTCATCCATATTTTTCTTTTTTTTTATTAAACACTATAAAATTTTTTTTTAAAAAAAGCATTATAATTAGAAGAATTGTAGCAAAAATTTTTCTAGATATTAGGTTAAATTATTTTTTTTATATATATATAAATATATATTTAATTTAAATATTTTGCATTTTAATAATTCAAATAATTTGTTTAAGAATATTACGATAATTTATATATCATTAATTAAGTATATTTATATAATTAATAAGATTTATAATCGTCTGAAAGTTGGATTCCTGTATATTTAACGCAACTTTTATTGTCATTTTTAATCATCCAGAGCCAAACATTCACTGGTTTAATAAATATTATTTATTAATTTTAATTTATTATTTATAATTAATTAAATTTAATTTAAATATAATATATTATGTTATTTAATCCAATTCAAATTGCGAGATAGTCGAGTGTGGAGAGAGACACTCCAACTTATTTCAATAAAACATCCTAAACATTATTTAATTAATTGATTAATTATATATGATATATATACTAAATAATTATCTTTCTAAATTGTGGGAATAACTCATATGAACATTCCATAAAATGAATAAAAATTTCATAATTTTATATAACATATAAAATTTTTTAAAATTTATTTTTAATTGTTAATTTTTTTCTTGAATTTTATTATTTCGAAAAATTATTTGATTTTTTTTTAGATTTAAAAAAAATGAAAACAACAATTTTGACTGTGTATTTTTCATATAAAATCTTCTCACGCTTTCACCAATATAGTCCCCCCACCTCGTCATCTAAAAAATTATATTCCTTTGCGTTATAATATTTATTAAATGGAAATATCTCGTTCTCTCCTCTCCGTTTTTACACTATATTTTCAGAAACATTAATTTTCTTTATAATGAATAGAAAGAGAAAGGAAAAAGCCCAAATATTTTATAATTCTTTTTTCATACTCCTTTTTTAACACTATCATTATGTATCAAAAAAAACCTGCAATTTTCTTATCTTTTAATTGAGAGAGAGGAAAATAAATATTATGTGTGTGATCTTTTAAGTATGATTTTTTTTTCTTTTTAATAATGAAAGATTCCTGGATAAATTAAAATAAAAAAGTAAAAATAAGGGTAAACCACAAAGATAGATCATTTCTTCTACGAATTTGATATAACCATTAACATTTGTATGATAGATGAGAACAAATAAAATAAGTTGACCTGTGGCAAGATCCGAACCGACCGACGGTTTGAAGTAAATTAATTTTCAGCTACAGAAACAATTTCAAATAATTTTAATATATCTAGTAATATGTAATAAAAAACAGATATGAATATAACATAAATATTTTTAATTTTATTTTATTTATAATATATATGTAAGACCAGGCTGTGAAGTCATGAATGGCTGGATGACGTCATATAATTTTAAATCAAGAAAAAACTAATAAATATGATTTTCCCGAGGATAAAACCAATACAAAGTGCATGATTCGTGGTGATATATAAAAAAATCTCATCATGTGAAATTTGATATGAAAATAACCCTTTCCTTCCTATCGTCGATCGCTAATACTACCACTTCCGATTTCCGGATATACACCAAAAGTTGATCAATTCATCCCACTGATGCATTAAGTAAATATACCAAATTTCATCAAAATCGGTTGAGCCGTTCAGGCTGTACACATCTATACGGACGGACAGACGGACGGACAGACATCATGCTAAAAATACTTTTTTCTCTTTAGAAAATGCATGATTCGTGGAGATATGTAAAAATCTCCACATGTGAAATTTGGTGTGAAAACAATACCTCCCTTACTATCGTCGGTCGGTAAAAATTTAAAAAGAAAAAAAATTATTGATAATCAATTGAATACAATCATTCAGGGATTTCAATTATTTGGAAAATATTTTATTTAATATAATAACAATTTTTTCAAATAAAATATTTGATTCTTTTCTTTTTTTTTTTTTATTAAATTCTCACATTCCCATCTTTCCCTATTATTAATTAATAAAAGGGAGCGAAGGGAAACTGTGCAAGTCATTTAATTTAAAATAAATTTAAATGGACTATTCAAGTAGCGGTTTGTAGAATCAACCAATATGAGAATATAATTTTGGGGTTTAGGCAAAAATACACTATTATTTGAAATATTTTATTTTTTATACACTTTTCTATTAACTTCACTTTTTTTTCTGTCTGTCTGTAATGTTAAAAAATTTTAATTGGATTTTAACCCCCCACTTCTAGTTGAGTGATTTCGATCAAATTTGAAACGTATATTGAAAGTCGATGACACTCCAATAATATAATTTAAGTTAATTAAATTAATACACTTTTATATTTATATTTTTTATTTTTTTTATATTTTATATTTTATGTACATTGTCTATACAATGTGCTTTGTTGTTTTGTGATTCTGAAAAGAACTCAGTGCCGCATAGTATTCGGCAGTATGCCGATGACTTAATAAGCCACTTGCATAATCAATGTCATCTAGAAAAGGTCTAGAAACTTAGCAAAGAATCTAATATATGTTCGAGAATAACGGATTTAAATAGTAGTCAAGAGCGCAATGTTTTACATCTGGCAAGCAACAAAATAAAAAAAAACTAAAAATTTGAAAATAAATTATTAATACACGTTTTTAATCAAAAATACCCTAAAAAATAGAAAATAAAATATTAATTAAACCTTGAATATTATCCTTTACATATTTTCAACAAAAAAGCGTGGGGGTGCATATAATATTAAATTCTTTACCCTCTACCTTATGTTCTTATCAATATTTTATTTTCTATTTTTTAGGGCATTTTCCATTATAAAGCATGTATATTAAAAAGTTTTTTTATTAATTTATTTTCAAATTTTTATATTTTTTTTTATATTTTTTTGAAGAATCAAGATATATATATGAAGGACTCACAACTTATTTGGAATTTATCAATAAGTATTATTAGAACAATAATGTTTTTCAACTAAGAATGTATCTGATATCAAATAGAAATATGTAATGTAGATCTTACTTCTACCAAAAATCAGAAATTTTTTTAAAAATATTTATAAAATTATGTGATATTTGAATATTTGAATTTTTTCATACCATTTCGAGACTTTGTCTTAAGAACAAATTAACATGCTTTCTATATCTTCTCTATTTTTATTTTTTTTATTTTTTTATAGGAAAAATTCAATCTATCCAGGTGATAACAACGTTTATCTTGTCTCTTACTATAAGAAGCTTTTAAAGAATAAGACCTACGCCTTTACAAGGCACATAATCAAAGAAGAAAGAGAAAAAGAGAGGGCTGCTTATAAGAAGAACTCTTTGAATCCATTTTTATTTCTTACTATTGAATCGGTGTATTCTCTCATATCTGATGAGAATCAAATTCTGGGCACTTAAACGACTCTCCATCTCTTCTCTTTCACTTTCTTTAACTGACTGTCATCACGCGACATTTACATTTTTACTCTTCCCCTTTCCCCTACCCCTCCCCTCTCTCTCTCCTTTATAAGAGCCCTTTCTTCCTGGTCATCGAATTAACAATTTTCTTATTCATCCATAACACCTGCACCACCCATAACACCCTTCACGATTTCAGAACAAAAGCTTTTTTTATAAATGTCTCAAATCCAGTACAATACTAATTTTATAAGATGAACGAGTGAAGGAGATAGGAGAGTGTGTGGGAGGGTGGAGAGGGAATTGTTCAAAAACTAACGACGTTCGTTTTCTCTCTTCTTCATCTTTTGGACAGCAAATGTTTTCGTGTCTGTTCATTTTTTTTTCTTTTTCTTCTTCTTGTTTGAAAAGAAGCTCAGAAGATAAGATCGCTGGGTGTCGGGTATAGGTAGGGCACAAGGGCAAGGGCAGGGGGTCGTGGACGTCGCATCAGATCTTATCTCGACCCACGCACACTCACTCACCCTTGATTCTGTGACAAGCCCCCGGGGTCCATGGTCCACCCTCTTCGTCTTCATTTTTCTTTTGTCCCCTGCGACCATTTTTTTTATTTATTTTTTTCTCAAAGAGAAATTTAGTCTTTTGGGATGAGGCACGCGTTGCCACGCGAAGATCCCTTTTCTCCATGCATTCCCCCTCCCCACTATCGTATCGGAGATTTAAAATAAAATTAGACGCTTATATGAAACAAATTTGAATGATATCAAAGCATAGATCAACGAAATTGTAATAGAAAAAAATGATTGAGATGAAAAAGGGTGGTAGAATAAGAAAAATTTTCTATTCACTCTTTTTATTCAATAACACAATAAAATAAAAAATTCATTTGTTCACAATTGAATTTGATTTTAATCTTATATATAATATATATATATATATAAAATATTAAATCTAAGATATTTTCCACTTGGTAGGATAGAAATCTACTGAAACATCTAATATCAAATATTCTATATTATTATAAATAAATAAATAAATCTACAAATCACCAAACCTGATGTAAGATAAAGAAGATTATTTGAGGAAAAAAAATAATATTCTATTATAAAAAGTAAAATGATATCTAATATAATTTTTCGAATAATGTTATTTCATACAATAGAAAAATAAAAAAATTTGATTTAATCGGTTTAAATTTAGATTATAATCGATAAGGCTATACAAAAGGATTAAATTTAATATATAATATTTTAATAAATTCTATTAAAAAAATGGTAATTATTTACAAAACGGGAATCTCCAGGAATTTGGATCAAACTTTACCTATGGATTCCTTGTTTAATCCTAAAGAAATATTTCTTATAAAATTTTTCTCGGACTCTTCTTGTTAACGAGATAAAAAGGATAAAAATGTTCATATTGGTAGTTAGCCCATTAATATTCAGTTTGACAGGCATATTAATAATTGTTTTACATACTTGGTGTCAAGAATTATTCACTTATTCACTAATTTTCTGGGTTTTTTTTCAGTTCGCTTTGGATATAACAAAATTATTTAATTAATTATTTTTTAATTTTCATATATCTAAAGCGAACCCCCAAGGAAATTAGTGGAGCTCTCTTCTGGCCAAAAGAATAAAACATGCAGCTAAATAGAATGTAAATGGATTTATATGCACATTTTAATAATTTTCATCTCGTAAACTAGTAGTGACCGGGAACAAATTTATAAGAAAAGTTTCTTTGGAATTAAACAAAGAATCCACTGATAAAGTTTCAGCCAAATCTCTGGAGATTCACGTTTTGTAAATAATTACCAAAAAAATATAATTGAAGGAATGATTTTTATTTATTTATAATCGGACTTCAACTTCATTTTACCCGAATTTTGCATTTTTTGGATATTATTAATTTTAATTTATTATTCAACTTTTTTTTTTATTTTATTATTATTGTTATTCTTCCCGACCTATAATCATTAAGTAAAAAAAAAATGGATTAACAATTAACTCCAATTCTACATAAAAATTAAATTTTATATACCTAGGTTAAAGTAATAACTTTTTTTCAAATTTGAAAAAAATAAATTGACTATAATAAGGAAAGAAAAATGTTTTTGCCAAAACAATATTTAAACAAATTTATTTTTATTATAATTATTAAACAACGGTTTATAATTTTCTAAATAACAACCATTAAACTTCTCGAATATAAAAGAAGTATAATTCTATAGAATTTATTTTATTTTTTTTTTTACTTATGAAACAATATCGTTTTTCTGACCAAAAGTATATGATTTTCAATGATAATTATACATGTTGTTTTGAACTGAATTATAAAATATAAAAGAAACAGGAAGATTGTGCAAAATTTGAAAATTACAGTAGTCCTTTTTTTCCCTTACTTGAGAAAGGGACTTCCTTTTCCTAGGGGGTCTAATGAAGGGGTGGGGTACTTTTTAAAATGATCATTATGGATCTTTTAACTGCAACCTTTCATTTTATTTCTGGTAATTTCCATGAAATGTTTAACAAACCGAAAGGACTTGTTGCAATTTCCTTCTTGTTCAGTCATTTTGCATCGTCCGAGTGGCGCCTGTCTATTAGGGAAGGGGGTTGGTTCAAGGGAAAAGGTGCAGGCGCCAAAAGTCCTCGGGAGTTGATATTCCCAATGGACGTAAACTGAAAAGAAAAGAAAAATGAGAGAAGGAGAGGGGGAGAGAGAAAACTGAGATTGTGGCAAACAGCTAATCGGTTAACGGACGCCTCTTTTCTCTACTCTTCTCTTCTCTTCTCTTCTCTTTACCAAAGGCTGAGTCATTACAGAGAAGAACCACCTGCCGGTTGTTCGGCATTGGCAACACAAAAACAGGGCACTGATTTCACGGAAGTGGCCTGCACTGAACACCAATCAACCAACCCACGACGGCATCATTTAATAAACCTGTCATCGCGCATCAACAAATTCGCATCAGGTTTAATTTCAAGTTTTGTTTAGTGATTTGTTTTTATTATTATTATTATTATTTAATAAATTAATCGGATTAAAAATAAATTTTAAAGTTTAACAGATCGAATCTTATGAAAGAAGAAGATTTTAAAATAAAATTTTAATTAATTTCCTTTATTTAAAAGAATGTTTGTTATCTGATAGTTATAGAAGAAATTATTGCATAATTAAAAGATCAGCCATGACCAAAATATATTACCTAATATATTAAAAAACTAGTCAAGATTGGAGATGTTTAATCATATCATCATCTTTGACCTAGATAGAAATTTTCGCGTGGAGAGTATCATTTAATTAATTAGTTGGAGTGTCTCAACTCGACTATCTCGCAAATTTGAATTGGATTAATTAACAAATATATTATATTTAAATTAAATTTAATTAATTTTAAATTATAAATTAAAATTAATAAATAATATTTATTAAACCAGTGCATGTTTGGCTCTTTGTTGATGGCACCTCGTTACGTGTTGGCGCGTGAGATTTGCAGTGTTAAAAAATTAATTCTGGAACTTTCAGTGATTCAATCAAGCTGAAATTCTATATATAGCAGTTTTATACAATTTTTAATCATGTGAAAAATTATCAAATATATATCTTTATTATTACGGTCATCAAAAAAAATCAAAAAGTTGTAGGTAATGACCCTCTTCCTGTTGGGCTACATTTCTCAAAAGTTGATAGAAAACTACGAATTTTGAATAATGCCAATGTACCAAATTTCATGATTCTAGTTCAAATCGTTTTTGAGTAATCTTGTCTACATACACACACACACACAGGGACATTTTTCTCAACCTTAGTGAAAATGATTCAGGGACCTTCAAAACGTATAAAAATATCCAAATCTCAACATCGAAAATGTTCGTGATCGCAATACTAACTCTGGCGAGATAGGAAAAATTAAATAAATTGAAACGACTAAATTTCAAATTTTTTTATAAACTTTATTAGAAATCAGTAACTTGATCTAATTGTGAGTTAACTACTTACTAATTTTAAATTTTGTGAAAATTTTTAAGATCAGTGGATTTTAAATTACAAAATAGGCTTTTATTTAAAAATATGGTACATTAAATCCTCGGGTTAGTAAGAAATCATTTACAACGAACAAAATCTATGGTTCCTTCTCAATTGTATGTGACCATATCCAATAACCCCCGATATTTTACATATATCGTACATTAACAAATTTATTTTCAAAATACCAAGAAACAGTGCGGTACTTTTATCGGCTTTAATGTTTTTGCCGACTAGAACTGAGGGTATTCGCCGAATTCACCGCAATTCATAGCTTCTGAAGAGTTTGATGATGATGGTGAAATAATTAGCTCCACAAAATTAGAGATAAACACTACCCTCGATATATCACGGCGATTACCCCCAAAGAGTTCAAATGTATCTCAAGAATTCAATGAAACCGAAGACAATATTGTGCAAAACTTCTCAATCCCAAATGACTGCAGTTGGGTATGATACATTATGTTAAAAAAATGTAAAACAAAACATGTGTGTCTCAGTTTTTATATTTTAAAAATAATAACAAAGATTTGTTATTTTTGTTCTCTGAAATTTCAGTTGTATTCATTAAAATAATGTAAGTACGAGTATGTCTCTTGGATTTTTATAAATTTTTTAATCTTATAATGTAATTAAAATGTTTAAAAATTAATTTATTATATAAAAAATAAGATTTGATAGTTATATATAAAAAGTTAATCATATTGTAGAATATATAACATTTTTCGTTTCATTCCCACTTACCCTGATATAAAGTGCAGCTTTTTTGTCATATTTTCTTTTTTTACTATCTCGGCAGAGATATATGTTTGATAATTTTTCATATGATTAAAGAATCTATAAAACTGCTATATATAGAATTTCAGCTTGATTGAATCCCTGAAAGTAACGGAATTCATTTTTTAACACTGCAAATCTCACGCACCAACACGTGACGTGGTGCCATCAACAAAGAGCCAAACATCCTCTGGTTTAATAAATATTATTTATTAATTTTAATTTATAATTTATAATTAATTAAATTTATTTTAAATACATATAATATATGTTATTTAATCCAATTCAAATTGCAAGATGGTCAAGTGGAGACACTCCAGCTTATTTCCTTTACTTCGTTGTCGATAACTTCCTAGCGGAAGTGTCGTGGCCCTAATAACTCCACAGGAGTCATAGGGTGTTCATGGGAAAATTTGACCGAAGTGGTTTCCCCTTGCCTTCTTCGGTGGGGCAGCCGATGTTAAATTGAATTAAATTTTTATATTTATTAATTAAATTAAATTAAATTAATTAAATTAAATTAAATAAATATATAATCTTGAGTTCTATGCTGGGATTCGAACTCAGGCTTCCTGTGTAGAAATCTAGTACTCTACCCACTCAGCCATACTGCCCCCTAATTCCTTTAAATAAGATAAAAATGCTGTTCAAGCCAGAAAAAAAATAACGATAGGTATGGAGAAGATGTTTTGACAATTCGCTAATGTCAAAATGGTTTACAAAATTTAGATCGGACAATTTTGATATCGAAGATGCACCACGTACTGGAAAGTCGGTTGAAGCTGATAATGACAGAATAAAGACATTCATTGATATTTTAGAGGGTAAAACCTTTACTTTAAATGAAGAGGTTATAAAAATCATCTGGATCTGTTTTTGGTCAGCGAATATTAAAAAAACGAAATTATTTTCCGAAGAACCTAATAATTAGCAATCTCAAAATGTTATATTAATAATCATAAAAGATGAATAAATAAAGTTGATGAACTAAAGAGAACATTAATATCTGAAGAAATATATCAGGAAAAAAGTGAAAAATTGTGTGATAATCGTATCATATTTTTATTATAAAATAAATATAGGTGGGTATGATTGGTTGTCTACTAATCAGTTTATAGTTTTATAATACAAATACAATTTTTTTTCCTCGTGAGTTTTGTATGAATATTTTTTATTTTTCTTTATCAAATAAAATAAATATTTGCAAATAAATTTACCTATCTCTATATATTTTATAATATAAACAAATAATAGCTCTGTACATTTACATATTATAACTGTAAAAGCTGGAGAGTCTCCACTCGACTATCTCGAAATTTGAATTGGATTAAATAACATAATATATTATATTTAAATTAAATTTAATTAATTATAAATTATTAATTAAAATTAATAAATAATATTTATTAAACCAGTGAATGACAATAAAAGTCGAGTTAAATATACAGGTAATCAAACGTTTAGTCGATTAAATCTTATTAATGATATAAATATACTTAATTAATGATATATTAAATTATTGTAATATTCTTAAACAAATTATTTGAATTATTAAAATGCAAAATATTTAAATTGAATATATATTTATATATATATAAAAAAATAATTTAACAAAATATCAAGAAAAAATTTGGCTACTCTTCTTATAATTATAATAATGCTTTTTAAAAAAAATTTTTATAGTTGGTTAATAAAAAAAAAAAGAAATTAGTTATTATTTAAGGTACAAGATAAAATTAAGAGATTTTATTTAATCAGAAGTAAAAATTGAAATGAATAGAGAAATATATGATAAAATAATAAAAAAAGAAAAATATGGATGAATTCTTATAATATTCACGGTAAAAATAAAAAAAAATAAGCTAGAGTGTCTCCACTCAATTATATCGCAATTTGAATTGGATTAAATATCATATATTATATTTCAATTCAATTTAATTAATTAAATTATAAATTAAAATTAATAAATGATATTTATTAAACCAGCGCGGGTTTGGCAGCCCGTCACGTGTTTCGCGTGAGATTTGCCGTGTTAAAAAATTAATTCTAGTACTTTCAGCGATTCAATCCAGCTGAAATTCTATATATAGCAGTTTTATACAATTTTTAATCATGTGAAAAATTATCAAATATATATCTTTATTATTACGGTCACTTTAGAGAAAAAAAAAATCAAAACGTTGTAGGTAATGACCCTCTTCCGGTTGAGGTACATTTCTCAAACCGTTTTTGCATAATCTTGTCTACATACATACACACATACACATACACACACAGACATTTTTTCAACTTTAGTGAAAATGATTCAGGAACCTTCAAAACGTATAAAAACATCAAAATCTCGAAATCGAAATACTATCTCTGACGAGATAGTAAAAATTTTTTATAATAATTCTTTATATAAGTATATATATATTTTTTTATTACTAATTTTTTAATTAATTTTTAAGATAATAGTTTTATTTATTTATTATTAAAGAAAATTAGAGATTGATATGTTATGTATTCATAACAGAGTTTATTAAGTTACTCAATTATAATAATAAGTTTTAATTTAATCTTAAGTTATTAGAAATAATGATGTGATTATCCTCTATTAAATATATTTGATAATTATCTAAATTTTTAAATCACATTCATAGTTAAGTTTTATGTAAGTATATGTATGAATAAATCTTGATATCTCGATATTCAATTACCAAATATTGACATATGGATACATTTTATTAAATTCCCGTGAAATACAAATGAAATTAGAGCCTAGCATGGAAATGAACGCCTGAGGGTCAAGTAGAGCACAAAAAGAAAAGGGCGGGGGTGAAACATGGACTGATAGACAGACACCTGCGCATAGGCAGGTCACGCCTGCCTCACCCTCTCATTTTTTCTCTCTCTTTGTCCCTAACAGAGAATGCTATCGTGAGATACTGTGGTGGATATATATATATATATATATCTACCTAAATATGGATGGATGGCATCATCATAATCATCATGATATAAAACCCTGTAACTTTTAGGGAAGAATAACTTTTGACCTTAATAGAGAAAAGATTGCTTTAGTTTTTCACTGAAATTGCCTTATGATTTTTTTTTTTTGTTTCTATTAAAGAGCAAACATCTGCTTTTTAATAAATAGATGTACTTCATGAACTTCAATCACTTAAATTTAAATAAAAATATTATGCACGAAATAAATAATAGTGAATTAATATCACAGAGGAAAATTATATATATTTATAAATTTAATTTTTTTTTAAATTTAATATATAAATATAATAATTAATTCATTTTATTAATTTAAAATAGTAATTTTAAATGACGTCACCAACTACATCATCCATATTGAAATTTACCTTCCGTCATTTACTTTTTTTTATTGATATTGTATTAATAATTTTTTATATTTAAAATATTTTAAAATTTTTAATTTAATTGCGAAATAAAATTAAAAATATTTATTTTCATATTATTTTAGAATAAAAAATTACAAAATATATTTATTATTCACCTACCCAAAAAAAGAAATTATTCATGAAGTTATCAACATATAATAGATATGAACAATTATAAAGGAGGAAATATTTTTAAAACTAACTAAATCAGCCCCCCCCCCCCCCAACTCCTTAGAAATGTCTGAAACCAATTTTTTGCGCATAACCGATAACTCTGAATGCAAAAAACAGGCAAACACACACACACAAGCCCGTTTTTTTTCAATTAGTTACTGTCTGCACTCGCATGGTGGCGCCAAAGACTTTGTTTCAGCAAAGACAATAGAGTTTACTAGATGGTCTGTGAACTAAACAAAATAAAAATAAATTCATTTAAAATGAAAATGAAAAAATTTCTTATTTCATACAAATTGTTGAATAAATATGATAAAGTAATATTAAATAAATACTATTATATTAATTAAAATGTTTTTTAGATTAAATTATAAATAATATAAATGATATTTGATTATTATAAATAAAAAGAAAAAAATATAACCTTCTTTCTTAATTAAAATATAGACAAGTACAGGTGTCAATATAATTTCAGAATATTTATATTATTATCAGTAGTAATCCTTGGTCGAAACAGTCTATAAGCTATTGCTACTTTAACTAAATAACTGAAGCCATCTAATTATTACAACATATATATATATAATACAGGATCAAATATTTTATCAAGTAAATTTGAATATATGTTATTTATCATCTTGAAATGAAAATCAAGTTATTTTAATTAATTTGTACCATTTTAGGAAATAAATTTTTGATGGATCATTTTTAGAAAACCCATTTAACAATTTTAATAAATAATTAAAAATTTGTAAAATTTTTAAATTTTATAATAATAAATTGTATAAATTTGTTAAAAGGTCGAGCGATAGTTCGGTTTTCCAGGATACTTTTATTTATATAGCAAATTATAATTTGACTAGAAAAACAAGAAACAAGACAAGCTGATTATTTAAACGGTACATGTAGATATATATATTTTAAAAAATAAAAAAATACTAAAATTCAAGTATACTCAAGGTAATAAATCTTTATAATATTAATGTATAATATTAGATATTAAATAAATGATAAATGTATACATTAATATTTAATTAAAAATAAAAAATATTCTGTCTAAAATCAGCCTTTAGGCTTTCAAATCTCTACTGATATATTTATAAGATAGATATAAGTATATATAGATATATATATATATACATATATAGTGTAGATTAGGATTTTAAGATGAAAAATAACTTATTGAGAATGATTGTCTATGATTAAATGAAAAATATATCTAATAATTCTTATTTATCTGATACTTCGAATCATTATTCAAAGATGGCAGATCCTGAGAAAAATGTTTTCAAGAGATATTACAGGTCTAACTAACACTTGAAGATCACAAAACACTAATAGAACATTTTGAAAGATTAGTCGTAATTTAAGCTCTTAGATCATCTACCTGTCTAATTTTATATGAAATATTTAGTCTATGCCTCTCTCTTTCTTTCTATCTATCTATCTTTCTTTCTTTCTCTTTTATAAAGTGATCAAATTTTAAATGACCCTTCAAGACAGTGATTCTCAACCTTTGTGCCGCGAGATTATCAAAATGTTACAAATGTAAAGAGGTTCTTAAACATTTCCGACTTTTTTTCTAAATTTTTTCAATTTGGTTCTAAAAAAAAAAGAAAAAGTAAAACGTTTTTGGGACTAGGCTCTTAAACATTTCCGACTTTTTTTCTAAATTTTTTTCAATTTGGTTCTAAAAAAAAAAAACAAAAAGATCAAACGTTTTTGAGACTACTTTTTTTCATTATGGTAAAGTTTCACACTTATCTTTTTCTTTGTGTGCCGACAATTTTTTTAACCGTTAAAAGTGTACCGCGGTAAAAAATAAAGGCTGAGAATCATTGCTTCAAGAAGTAGAATTTAATAAAATTTTTGATTTTCTTATTCTTTAATCATTTTAATTTAAAATTTTAAAGATGAAATGGAAATGGAATTTTAGAAAATAAAAAAAAATTTAAATTATTTATTTTTAAGAAAACATTTTTATATTAATTATTTATCTATTAATTTATTAATATATATAATTAATTTTCTTAATTATGTATTGGTATCTGATTTTTGTTTTTATAATTTAGACAACTTGAATTGTTTTATCGGTTTGTTAAATCTTAATTGTATACATTTTAATTTTTTTCATTTTTACATTTGTTTAGAATGGCATTTAGATTAAATCATCAGAGGCTAAGGATCTTTCTGGTTCACTTAGAAAAGGTAAATAAAAGTAATTTATTAAAAAAAAAAAAAAATTACAACTCCTTGATAAATAATTTGTTTGTTTTTTTTTATTTTTTTTTATTTAAAAAAAACTTTTAAATTAATCTCTTTAATAGTATACCACTTTATAAAATTTGTTGATTTATTTTTAATTATATCATTTGTAATAATTTCTGAAAAACGATAAGACTAGTGTAATTTTGTAATTAAAGGAAAGGATATTTATTTATTTAATCATTTGTTTATTTATTTATTTATTTATTTTTTTTTTTGTAATATCTGATGTTATCTTGATTTTCGAAATGAGAAAAACAAGCAAAGCGAAGGAGAAGGTAAGGCCATTGATTAGTCAGTGGGTCA
This sequence comes from Labia minor, assembly GCA_963082975.1. NCBI lineage: Eukaryota > Metazoa > Arthropoda > Insecta > Dermaptera > Spongiphoridae > Labia > Labia minor. The sequence goes on from OY720344.1 coordinate 114,532,888, forward strand.
TTTGAGCTGATAATACTCAAAAGAAAGGGGTCCAGGATGGTGGGGGTGTGCAATGCATGCACCTGCCCTTGTCGGGTCAGGGCGGGGTCACATTTAAAACAGAGGGAATGCAACTCCGCCCTGCATTGATGGAGATTGAGGTCGCAACCCTTCCTGTCTCTCCCTCACCCACATATCCCAACCCCCCCTCCCTACCCTTCTCTTCATCTCCGAGGCCTTTCTTAATCTAGGGGTGCCTCGCTAATGACCAACACCAGCACAATGCGCTAATGTCTGTCCTTCGTTGCTTAAAATCCATTGATTGGAAACTGCTCACAGCAAATTAACAACTTTTTATGTTGTCGGCTACATTTTACTTTGTAACCAATACAATCAACAAGTGGCGATGATGAGACCGATGATCATAATGATGATGATGATGATGAGGCATTCTTTTGTTTTAATTTTATACAACACAATGTTGGCGGCATTCTCTTTTTTTGTTCTTAATACAAACCAAACGAGTAACAAAAAAATAAAATCTGATCTGGCGCTGAAAATAGTGTGAGTTCATCAATAATCGATAATTGGATTTTATTCACTCAGAATTCATTTTTTTTTATTATTCTCTTTTATAAGGAAAGATAAAAAGGGGTAAAGAAATCTCAAATGATGCTTAGATCGATCCATTAAGATTTTTCGAATTTGAGGCAAAAAAAAAAAAAAATTCCTCCTCATTAATAAACTTTTTTGATCTTTTAAATTAAAATAATAATTAATATTACAAAAATATTTATTTTTTTTTATTTATTTTTTAAATTTATTTAATAGATTGTTTTAATGAATATGATTGATGAAATTATTGAATATAATTTTAAATCATATCGATTGTATTTATGGGAATAAACAGTGGTGTATTGGGAGGGGAATGCGGAGAACGACGTTCACTTACCTTTTTTCAGAACTGAAACGCGTTCCAGTACTTTTTCATGTCCTGACAACTCCCACTTAAATCTACTGTTAGAATTTCTTTTTTTTTTGTGTTCGTTAATATTTTGTATAGTAAAATTAAGAAAAAATTAAAATTTATATGGAAAAAAATAGTTTACTGAAAATAGGACTTTTGTTTGCTCCCACTTCTTATTTTACCAATACATCACTGTATATTACATACATAAATAAATAATTTAGAAAGATCATATTTTTCCGTTTTTTTTTAAACATTTAGGACATTTCGTACTTTTTTTTTAATTTGGTTCTAAAAGAAAAAATAAAAACTTAACATATATGGAAAAAAATAGTTTACTGAAAATAGGACTTTTGTTTGCTCCCACTTCTTATTTTACCAATACATCACTGTATATTACATACATAAATAAATAATTTAGAAAGATCATATTTTTCCGTTTTTTTTTAAACATTTAGGACATTTCGTACTTTTTTTTTAATTTGGTTCTAAAAGAAAAAATAAAAACTTAACATATATGGAAAAAAATAGTTTGCTGAAAATAAGACGTTTTTTGCTCCCAATATGCGTTCCCTTACTTCTTATTTTACCAATATATCACTGGGTATATTTTAAAAATACTTATTAAGTTCATCATTGAATACTACGAATTCTATAAATCAGGAGTAGCTGACCCAAATGATTATGCGGGTCATAATTCAGAAATCCCCTATAACTCAGAGGGTTATATGATAATTATTTTTGAGTAAGTTTGTGGTAAGGTTTGGATGAAAACAGAATAAATATAAGGGTATTATTACTTCACATACTTAAATTTCAAATATCCAATTAAGTACAACAAAAATTTGATAATCGCTCATACTATCATCATCCTTTCTCTTAGTAAACATAGTGTGAATTATACCTACTAATGACTAATTATATTAAGTTCCTATTTTGTGTACTTACCATAATTACCTTTCATGATCATAATAATAATGAACCTACTATTCATTCAATGTTAGTGCAAGCAATACATTTACCCTTCATAAACCATATCGCCATGGTTAAATTTCTAAAATTATATAATATGATATAAATCAGGGGTGTCTAAACTGAGGCCCCCGAGCCGCATGCGGCCCAAAACCATTTGAGATGCGGCCCAAACGCAAATTCAATATGGTTCTAAAAAAAGGTAAAATGATTTTGGGATTAGACATTTCCGACTTTTTTAAATTTTTCAAAAAAAGTAAAATGATATTTATGTGCGGCCCAGCATATTTTTTTTGCAATGTGACCTCTCGAATGATCATAGTTTAGACACTCCTGAGATAAATGTGTTTTTTTTTTGGTTTACCTAAAATAAGATAAATATATTATGCAAAAGTTGATGAATCTCTCGAACCGGTAAACTAATAAAAGGAGATCGTTGGTTGGCCACTACTCCCATATATGTATGAATCTTTCTATCTTTCTATCTCTGTGTCTGGAATTAAATGTGAAAAATTCTTGACTATAGAAAATTCATTACTGCAAATATCTATACCTGAGCCAACTCCATCCAATTCTCATTCTCTTCCAATTCTTTCCTTTTTATGGTCAATCGTTTCCCTCTCATTACAACACATCGCCCATAGACAACTCAATTTTATAGCACTATGTTTAGAGATGCATTTTGGAATCCATATCGTATTCAATTATTTTATCCGAAGAGAAACTTATTTTCAATATCAACATTTCAATCTTCTAGAGCAGGGATGGCGAACCTATGGCACACGTGCAACAAGTGGAACGTTTGAAAAATTGAATGGCGCGTACAAAGAGAAAATTATTTTTTTTATAGAAATGAAAATTTCATTATCTACAATTAATTTATAACTTATGATATAAATTTGTCTAACTGAATATCTATCTATCTTAAAAGGTTAACAAAAACCGACAAATTGTACATTTTGAATGTGATCACTGCAGTTTATTATATTTATTATATTAGGAAGATAGAAACCTAAATTATGTATAAATGAGTATTTTTTCAACTTTTCAATTCAATTTTTTAAATGTATAAAAACATGTCAATTTCATATTTTAGAGCTGAACTCGCAACTAATAGTTTGAAAATAACGTGTGGTGCTTCCCCTTTACTGTGAACCCCCTCAGCATTGCGGACATTTTTAAGCTATTTAAACCTTTAGTTTCAATTTTTTTTAAATTTCTTTTTAAACATTAATTTTAAATAAAATTAGTGAGTATTTTATTTAATGTTTATAATTTATAAGGTTTTATTAATAATATTTTTTAAATTATTTCAAATACTGTTAGTAAAAGCAAGTACTATAAAAATAAATGATTCTAAAAAAATAATTTAAATGATGTCTTAATGTAAGTTTTATTTAATAATGTCGAAAATCTGCCTTAAAATTTAAATTTTTTTTGGATTTGGAGCTGAAGCTCAAGCCGATCAAAATACATGTATATTGATTTCAATACACAATAATTGGGTAAAATTCCGACACCAGTTCTATAGTTTACAGATTTTTCTCGATAGTGAAAGAAATTTCATTGTGGCACGTTAGTTACTTCATAATGACTTTTTATAACTTTGTGGCACGGGCATTCAAAAAGGAAGATAGAAAACCATAAAAATCATGCATATTGGAGAATATTTGCACATTAAAAACAATCTAAACTTAGATATTTATTATAGATATTATATTTATATTAATCATTAAAGTATTTTCTTTTTTTTCTTTTTTGTTTGTGTAACTTTTGCAAAATTACTATTGCATATATATATATATACTTATATTATAGTATATTAGATAAATTATAATATGGAGTATTCATTTTTAAAATTTGATGGAGTAAAAAATTTTTTTAATTAAAAGTAGGTGCTAAGATTTATAAATTTCTATTTCTATTATGAAATATTTATATTAATAATAATAATAAAATTTAATCAATTTATTTAATTATTATTAATTTAATTAATTATGGAATAATCCCCATCGATTTTTATAACGTTTTTCTCAACTTCACTTGGCGTCTGTCTGTCCCTGTGTCTTTCCCGGTGTCTGTTCGCTCTTTTGACTAATTGAAATCGACTTTTAATCAGCTTTAAATTTAGCTAGACTTATGGAAATTTTTATAGATATTTTAATTGATCCCAAGAAGATATGGAAGTAATATAATTTAATTATAATTAATTAATGTTAATTCAATTAGCAAATAATTCTGAAAACAGTCCATGAATCAAACCTTATTTTATAAAAAAAATTTTATATTTATATTATTAATATTCTGTATATTACTTAAATTTATTACTTATCCAAAGAAAATCAAATTAAGTTTTTACCGATCGGCGATAGTAAGGCAGGTATTGTTTTCACACTAAATTTCACATGTGGAGATTTTTACATATCTCCACGAACATGCATTTTCTTAACAGAAAAAAGTATTTTTAGCATCATGTCTGTCCGTCCGTCCGTATAGATGTGTACAGCTTGAACGGCTCACTGGATTTTGATGAAATTTGGTATATTTACTTTATGCATCAGTATGATTAATAAACTTTTGGTGCAAATCCGGAAACCGGAAGTGGTAGTATTAGCAATCGACGAAGGAAGGGAAGGATTATTTTGACACCAAATTTCAGGAGATTTTTTACATATTCTCCATCATGCACTTTGTATTGGTTTTATCCTCGAGAAAAATCATCTTCATTAGTTTTTTCTTAATTTAAAATTATAAGACTTCACCCAGCCCTTCCCAGCGCCTCATATATTATAAATAAAATAAAATTAAAAATATTTATCTTATATCCATTGAATTAATAGATATATTAAAATTATTTGAAATTGTTTCTGTAGCTGGAAATTAATTTATTTCAAACCAGCGGTCGGTTCTGCGCCTGGCCACAGGTCAACTTATTTTTTGAATCTTGTGACGAAAGAAAATAAATATAGTCGATTAAATTCTCTTAAACACACAAAATTAAAATAAGAATGAATAAAAAACACCATTTTAATCTCTTCTTATTTGTATAACAAATATTTCATAATTTGTTTTTAATTTTAATTTAATTTTGATAGCTTAGCTATAATATAAGTTATGATATAAGAAATTAAAATCCAAACATTACGATGATATGAATTTGAAAACATTTTTCTATTCAGTGTGGTGTGTGGTGTTCTTTTTAATAAAATAGTTTTTTCTTTTTTTTTTTGTAAGAAATGATATTTTAATTGCCTTTGGAGAGTTTGAAAATAATTTTCGCCCCAAGTATTTTGAATAAATAGATGAAAAAAAAGAATGATTAAGCATTCATTACGGGGCGGAACCCTTTGAAAGGAGAAGAAAAAGAAGAAGATGAAGAGAGTCGGTAGCAGAGCAACAGCAGCTGGCTAGCCAACAACAAATTGGTTATTTTGCTCGCTCTTGTTATTCAACAAATACCATTTTTTTTTCTCTTTTGGCTTCTCGTTTTTTTTATTCTCGTTGATCAAATGAATATTGATATAAATTTGATAGGTTGGCCGCTCTTTATTTGTATTCGATATTTTCACCGTAATAGAACGTTAACATTTGATCGTAAGCCGCTATTCATCTTTATTAATGTATCCAAAATAAGTCATGCCAGAAGAAAGGGAGGAGAGAGAGGAGGAAGGGGAGAGACAATAAGAAAAGGGTGATGATGATGATGATGGAAGTGAGATCAGTAAAATTTTTACCTAGATATTATATTTTAATTTTCAAATCTCAACCACCATCACACATGTATACCAATACATTTTAATCTATTATAAGTATGGCTTTTGTATTGCATGATTGTATTCAAAAGATCGAACCCGGATCTATTAATCAACAACAACAACAACAACAACAGCACCTTGGATGATGGAATATTATTATTATATTACTCGATGACAGCCACGATCAACTTTTATTCATCATATTTGACTTTAAGCCAGTGGTTTCCAACCTTTCTGAACCGGCGCCCCTCTTTTTTTAAAAAAAAGTTTTGCGCCACCCTTAATTTTTGTAATAATCTAATTTCATAAATACTCACATAATATAGTAACCATATTGAAAAAATTGAAAAAAAATTGAAAATGTTCAAAAGCCTTATCGCAAAAAACATTTTACCGTATTTTTTTTTTAAATAACCATATTGAAAAAATTGGACAACCCCTGTTATAGATTTCTATATATTTTAGAAAAAAAAAATTGGTTCTAAACATTCGCGCCCCCCTTACAACAGTCTAATATTTGGTATAGTAAAAATAAGAAAAAATAAAAACTTATATGGAAAAAAATAGTTAACTGACAATGCATGATTCGTGGAGATATGTAAAAATCTCCACATGTGAAATTTGGTGTGAAAACAATACCTCCATTACTATCGTCGGTCGGTAAAAATTAATTAGCCAATAAAACATTAAATTAAATGGCTTCTCATTTATAACTAGTTTATTTGTCAAACTTTAATAATTTTTATCTCTTAAACTAGAAGAGACCGAGAAATATTGCATAAGAAAAGTTTCTTTAGAATTTAAAAAGAAATCCACTGGTAAACATTCATCCAAAACTCTGAAATTTCCTTCCCGTTTTGTAAACAATTACCAAAAAGAGAATAATGGTAATTACTAAGAATCATGATCATAATGATTATAAATAGATATACTTAATTTTGGTAAGCTATTTGATCAGAGGTATTGGATTTAATCCGAGATGAGAACAAAATCATCAACAGCAACATTAAGAATATAAAAAGTAAAAAAAATAAAAAACAAATATTAAAATAATAATGAAAAAAAAAATTAATATATAATAAGTAATTTTAAATTTTAATTTAAAATATATATATAATACCGACCTTGAAGTTGAATTCTAAGAGACAGGAAATGGAGTATCTCTTACTTATCAGGTATGAAAAGTTTCACTAAAAAAAAAATCAAAAAATTAACATATCAAAAATAAAAATAGAAATACTAATAATAATTTTGATTAATTAACCAATTTCAAAATTGAGATGTTTCTTTAAAATTTATATTGATCTTTTTTCACACACACACACACACACACACACACACACACACACACTTACACACACAATCTCTTGCTTTATCAATAATTCCTTCAGCATAAGAAACAAATTTTTCATTTTTCATTAATAATATTAATAATATTATAATCGACTCATAATTCATTCATATAAATAAGGCCCTCGACCACTTTCGACTATTTTAAAAAATTTCAATTTGTCTCTATAAAAATAAAAGGTAAAATGTTTTTTAGTTTGACATCCCTGATATAAATATGAAATTATTTCATAAATGAAAGTGAGTAATTAAAGTAGGATACTATAATAATATATACCAGAAATTAATTAAAGTTATTTTATTTAATTAAAAAGATAATTTTATATTTATAATTAATCACTTTAAGTTTTTATTCATCCTAGGATTAAAAATTATAATATAGTATTTTTCAATGTTTTAAAAATAATGTTTAAAATTGAGAAAAGAATAATTTTAATTAAAATTTTTCTCACTGCCATTTCTAGATTCTAGAAATATAGTCATATTATATTGAAAGAAAATTTATTTTATATAAAATTTGTATAATCTATATTATTTAAATTTAATAAATTTAAATTAAACTGATTTTATAATTATAAGATAAAATTAATAATAATAAATAAAAATGATTTTATAATTTCTTTTGATAGTGATTAATGAAAGTATATATATTTAAATTATTTAATTAAAAGGGTAGACACATTTATATATATATATATATTGTACAATATTTAATAAAAAAATTGATTTTGATTGTATTTTATTTTTTTCATTCCTAATTACACTAATAATAATTATTTTATATTTGTTTTTTTTATTAATGATTGATTAAGGGCTGTTTTCTGTGTAGAACATCCCCCTCCACTATTCACAGAGAAATGGCATGAATTGAAGTTCGAATGCAGGGTGTAGGTGTAGGCGATGGCCTGCCGAAGGAGTGGTTACGGCAGTGGAGGAGTGGGGCGGAGGGAGAATGCGCGCGCAGCTCACTCAGCTAATGCGTTCACACAATCTATATATATAAAATAAGCGGGAGTGTCCTCCCCAAGACTTTCCCGCATATAAATAGGTATAAAGAGTTGTGAATGAATATTTAGAATGTGTAAACTTGGTATTGATAAAGAGCCAGTTCGTATTAGTTTATTGGTGTCAAATTTGATATTTGGTAACATTTATATATATATATATATATATATATATATATAGAATAAAGTGCTACTTCCGGTTAACTGATATTTTAAATGTAAAAAAACAGATATGGATATAATATAAATATTTTTAATTTTATTTTATTTATAATATATAAGGGCTGGCTGTGACGTCATGAAGTGCTGGGTGGCGTCATATAATTTTAAATTAAGAAAAAACTAATGAAGATGATTTTTCTCGAGGATAAAACCAATACAAAGTGCATAACACGTGGAGATATGTCCTCACGTGAAATATGATATGAATATGAAAATAACCCTTCACTTCCTTTCTTCGATCGGCAATGCTAGCACTTCCGGTTTCCGGATTTGCACCAAAAGTTGATCAATTCATCCTACTGATGTATTAAGTAAATATACCAAAATTCATCAAAATCCGTTGAGCCTTTCAGGCTGTACACAGCTATACGGACGGACGGACAGACGGACGGACGGACGGACGGACAGACATCATGCTAAAAATACTTTTTTCTGTTAAGAAAATGCATGATTCGAGGAGATATGTACCTAAAAATATCCATAGGTGAAATTTGGTGTGAAAACAATACCTCCCTTACTATCGTCGGTTGGTAAAAAAGAAACGCTACTTGTATAGGTAAAATGTCACTTCCGGTAGTCAGATCATGATGAAATTTGGTATCTGAATTTTTTACATATTTTTAAATCTATATACAAAATAGGAAGCAAATATCTCGAAGCAAACTGGTACTTTACTTGAAAGGTAAACGCAACCAGTGTAGGTAAAGTACCACTTCCGGTTAACCGATTTTGAAGAAATTTTGATAGAAATCTACAAACTGTGAATAATATCGGTGTACCAAATTTCGAAGTCCTAGCTTGATTAGTTTTTGAGTAAATTTGCTTACAGACATTACATACATACATACATACATACATACATACATACATACATACATACATACATACATACATACATACATACATACACACACACAGACATAATTCGAAAAATGGTATTTTCAGATTCAGGAAGGTCTAAAACGTCAAGATCTATCGAAATCTCGAAGTCGAAATTTTTGACGATTCCAATACTTCCCTTATACGAAGTATGCGGGAAAGTAAAAAGGTTTTTGTCTGCACATTGCTCAGAATTTAAAAATTTTTGCATATCTTCGCGTTTCATGACCTCTAGAATCCAAAAGTGACTTTAGAATTTTTCATGTCTGTCTGTCTGTCTGTCTGTCTGTCTGTCTGTCTGTCCGGAAAATTACTATTTTATAGACTCTGAATTGGCTGAACCGATTTCTATGAAATTACATCACAATATTCTTATATACCCCTAGAGTAACATAGGCTATAAATTTTATTTATATGTAAACAATAACCGCAGAAATTAATTTTTTAAAGTTTATATAATTCTCCGTGTTGTTCATTCAAGAGCAGCTCGCGGCTCACTGTCGGCCTAGCGGAATCATTTCAAACAATGAATTATCATAGCTATTCCCAATCAAAGAATTATTATAATATTTCCCTTTTTATTTTAAATTCTAATATTCAAATATCAATTCAATTAAATAATTTATTCTAAAAGTTCCCATTTTAATTAATTTAATAAAATATTTAGATCATATTTATATTAACTTAATTTTTATTTATTCTTTCTAATATATTTGACTATTTCTTCTTTTCTATTTGAAAGTGAAAGGTTAAAAAGTCTCGCTAAGAACATTCAATATTTCTATACACAAATTATTCAGCGTATTGGCAAAGCGTATCACTCACAATCAGTGTAAATTGAAATTTATATAAATTAACAAAGTGAAAATTTTTATTTGTTTAAATTTTATTACAATAAATCACAAAAAAAATTAAATATATAGATCACATGATTAAGAGAATCAAGAAACTTGAGGGAAATAACTGTTGGACGGAGGTCGGACATGACAGAAACTGTAAGCGAAATCTTCATATTGCGACTAATAATTTTCAAATCCCCTACTAGCACCACAGAATTTGATAAGTTTCTTTTAAGGGAGGAAAATAACTATGATCTAAAAAAATTAATAAATGAACTTAATAATAAAAAAAAACAAATAAATCAATTAATTTAAATTTATACTATTAATGAATGTATATATTGATAATTTATCTATAGTTTTATACCGTTAATTTTTATAAATTGTCTCAAGTCTCTATTTTTGCATTTTCTCAAGTTTCATTATAATTAAAAATATTCAATAATAATCTAGCAATGAAAATAAAATATCAAAATGTAATGATCAAGATGTATTTCACTATTATAACATAGAAAATATTTAAGAACCATAGGCGGAGGAAATATTAGGAGATATCATTGCGGGTTCAGGCCAAATCGATCAACATTAATTAAGATATTATCATTATGACAGATATTAGGAAAAAAATCGCGATTTCAATATTTCTGTTCACTAATTATTTGTAGACTTTAGTAAAACATACGCATGACTCAATATAGATCAGCATAAACTTTTTCAAATTTGTCTTGAAGGTAGTAAAGAAAAAATAAGATACGGAAATCAATTGTAAAATATTAGGTTACCCAGACGACTTAAATATAATAGGAGATTCGGCAATTGCAATTACAGATAGCGAGGAAATATTAATGGAGGTTTGAAATTAATAGTGATAAGAAAAAATATTTAGTAACAAAGAGGAAGAGTATTAACATACAAAATCTTAAGATACAAAATGTAGAATTTGAATATGTTGAAAAATTGAATATAATCACAAAGGATAATAATATTTGAGAAGAATTTAAATCGGGGTTGCAATCGGGAAACGCCTGTTATCTTGCAATAAAGAGGTTTATCTCATCAAAATTATATCAAAGGGAATATATAAAAAAATTATTTTGCCTGTAGGATAGGATTATTCCCTGCATTTATTGGCCAAAGAAAGATGAGGTCACCGGGGAATGGGGAAGACTGCATAACAAGAAATTGCATGGCCTCTCTGCATCTTCAGAAATAGTTAGGGTTATAAAAGGGAAAAAGCTGCGATAGGCAGGGCATGTGGCTAGAATGGGAGAGGAAAAAGATATTGGTGGGGAGACCGATTGGAAAACGTCCGCTTGGAAAACCAATGACGCGTAGGAAGGGACGTAAGAGAGATGGGACAAGGGCTCAGGATAGGGACACTTGGAGAAATGTGGTTGTTGCGGCCAAGAACTTTCGAGTATCTTTGAGCCACATACATATATATACCATATACAATAATAAAATATATAATTAATTTACTGATTAAATAAAAATATATTTTAAATAAGAATACAAAAAGAAATGAATGTTTTATGAAATATATTGATTGAAACAAAATGGATGAAAACCTTTTACTACTTTCAACCAAATACTATGTACCACTCGGGGGTACAGGGGGCGGAGCCCCCGTCTAGGTGTGAAGAGCGCCGAAGGCGCTCTGAGCAGCTAGTTATTTATAAAATAATCATCAATAATTCAATAATTAGAATTGAATTAATTTTATTATTATTATTATGATTTTAATAAAATAAAAATATATATTATTTATTAATTAAATAAATATTTTTATTTTTTTAAATGTAATTTTCTTAAGTAAGTATATATTTTCTACTTCTCATAAAAAATATAATAACCTATCAAGAAGATGATTAAAAATGACAATAAAAGTCGCGTTAAATATACAGGTAATCAAACTTTTAGTCGATTAAATCTTATTAATTATATAAATATACTTAATTAATGATATATAAATTATTGTAATATTCTTAAACAAATTATTTGAATTATTAAAATGCAAAATATTAAAATTAAATATATATTTATATATATAAAAAAAAATAATTTAACAAAATATATAGAAAAAATTTGGCTACTCTTCTTATAATTATAATAATGCTTTTTAAAAAAATTTTTATAGTAAAAAAAGAAATTAGTTATTATTTAAGGTACAAGATAAAATTAAGAGATTTTATTTAATCAGAAGTAAAAATTGAAATGAATAGAGAAATATTTGATAAAATAATAAAAAAAGAAAAATATGATTGAATTCTTATAATATTCAAGGTAAAAATAAAAAAAATTAAAATATATATAATATATATAATAATATATATAATATAATAATATATATAATAATATATAATAAAAAAACTACAAATTTTGAATAATGCCCATGGACCAAATTTCATGATTCTAGCTGAAACCGTTTTTGGGTAAACTTGTCTACACACACACACACAGAGACAAATTTTTTTCAACTTTAGTGAAAATGACTCAGGGACCTTCAAAACGTATAAAAACATCAAAATCTCGACATCGAAAATTTTCGTGATCTGGCGAGATAGTACTTATCATTTTTTTAATTAAATAAAAATATATAACTTTAAAAAAAAATTGGCATTTATTGAATAATTTTGACGTTTGGACGTAGATAGATTAAATCTCGTATAATAAACTTAGCTATGCCTAATTTGCAATTCAATTGAAATAATTACATATACGCGAATTCAATAAATAATAAATTATAATAGACTATTAAGAAAGAGAATTGAAAGAATTAATGATCAAATGCTTCCAGATGTTCATTGTTAAATCATTCTTCTACCTACTATATATAAAATTTGAAAAATGTATACTAATACCTAAATATTCCAGGAACTGACAAGCCCTAGTTCTACAAAGCCTGCTCCGGCAGGATAACCTCAAAACAAGCAACCATGAATCGTGATAGAATATCCAGATAATTGCTCTTCAAGAGACAAGATTCACGGATGAAAAATACAATGGACTATAAGAACTATCGCATATTCAAGAGCAAGACGGCCAAGCGAATTGGAAGAGATTTACCACTTCTGGGCGTGGCGTTCATTGTGAACAAGAAGATCATCGATTCAATATTAGAAGTCAATGCCATCAGCAATCGCATCATGACCATGAGGATGCGATGCGCTTCTAAAAATTTATGGGAACTTTGCGTGATCCAAGACGGTCCATACGCAATTAATAATAATATAATACCTAAATATTAATATAAAGGTAATAATGTAGTGTAAATTTATTCATGTTCTCCTCAGTGGTGTATTGGGAGTGGAATGCGGGGAAACGACGTTCCCTTACCTTTTTTTCAAAACCGGAACGCGTTCCAGTACTTTTTCATGTCCCGACAACTCCCACTTAATTCTACTGTTAGAATTTCTTTTTTTTGTGTTCGTAAATATTTTGTATAGTAAGAATAAGAAAAAATAAAAATTTATATGGAAAAAAATAGTTTGCAGCGTTCCCTTACTTCATATTTTACCAATAAATCACTGGTTCTAATATAAATTGCGTTTTATTTTTTAATTCTAAAATAATTAACAAATTTAATATATATTATTCACATACATAAATATAGAATATCTAAATATTTATAAATAATATAAGATAAGAAAGAGGTTCAAGAAAAAGAAAATCCACCTGTTGATCATTGATTTGGTAAAATTCCACTTGTATGAATTCCCGATGGATTCAACTTTTAATATTTATCAAAAAATAAATATTTATTGAAACATTGAGAAGCTAAAATATATAATAAAAGTCACGACAAGGTGAGATTAACTGTTCATTTGGTTGACAGACGAGACGCCGGTTTTAACTACCAGGCGATGTGGTATCGAAGCTTGATAACTCATCCAGTAGGGGGAGGGTGAAAGATGATCAACTTAGGATATGAACAAATACTTATACGAAGATTAATATATTCACCCAACGATTTAAAATTAAATAACGCAGATAGAAATATTTTTATAGAAAATTTATAGATACAAAAATAAAATAATAGAAAATGCTCAAAAATATATTTATAATTAATAAAAAGAGTTCAATAAACCTATCTTAAAAAAAAATTAATTAAACTAAGTAAAAATAATTAAATATAAAATAAAAAAAAACCTCTGACTTTGTACGTCCTACGCATATTGATATTGCAAGAGATGTGTGTGTGTGTGAAAAAAGATCAATATAATTTTTAAAGAAACATCTCAATTTTGAAATTGGTTAATTAATCATAATTATTATTAGTATTTCTATTTTTATTTTTGATATGTTAATTTTTTGATTTTTTTTTTTTAGTGAAACTTTTCATAACTGATAAGTAAGAGATACTCCATTTCCTGTCTCTTAGAATTCAACTTCAAGGTCGGTATTATATATATTTTTTAAATTAAAATTACTTATTATATATTAGTTTTTATTTTCATTATAATTTTAATATTTGTTTTTATTTTTTTATTTTAGTTTTTATGTCCTTAATGTTGCTGCTGATGATTTTGTTCTCATCTCGGATTAAATCCAATACCTCTGATCAAATAGCTTACCAAAATTAAGTATATCTATTTATAATCATTATAATCATGATTCTAAGTAATTACCATTATTCTCTTTTTGGTAATTGTTTACAAAACGGGAAGGAAATTTCAGGGATTTTGGATGAATGTTTGCCAGTGGATTTCTTTTTTAATTCCAAAGAAATTTTCCTTATGCAATATTTCTCGGTCTCTTCTAGTTTAAGAGATAAAAATTATTAAAGTTTGACAAATAAACTAGTTATAAATGAGAAGCCATTTAATTTAATGTTTTATTGGCTAATTAATTTTTACCGACCGACGATAGTAAGGGAGGTATTGTTTTCACACCAAATTTCACATGTGGAGATTTTTACATATCTCCACGAATCATGCATTTTCTTAACAGAAAAAAGTATTTTTAGCATGATGTCTGTCCGTTCGTCCGTCCGTCTGTCCGTCCGTATAGATGTGTACAGCCTGAACGGCTCAACCGATTTTGATGAAATTTGGTATATTTTCTTAATGCATCAGTGGGATGAATTGATTAACTTTTGGTGCAATTCCGTAAACCGGAAGTGGTAGTATTAGCGATCGACGATAGGAAGGGAAGGGTTATTTTCCCACCAAATTTCACATGAGGACAGACATTTTTCTCAACCTTATTGAAAATGATTCAGGGAGCTTCAAAACGTATAAAAACATCAAAATCTCGACATCGAAAATTTTCATGATACTATCTCTGGTGAAGTAGTAAAAAGTAAATAATACTACCCAAGTAGCTTATTCGATTAGAATTTGGGGCATTTAAATATTTAGGAATATCTTGAAAACACTAATAAAAATTGATCGTTAATTATATTCATTTCTTTTTGGAAATTATATAGAACAATTTATTTTTAAATCTTCTCTCTCTCTCTATTTATATAAAAATATATATGTAAGGATGTTGTATATATAGTATATTAGAAAAAAATTCTGGGTGCGTTTGAGATTTCTTTGAAGGTATCCCGAACGAAAGCATTAAGTAAAAAGAGTGGAAAGGGCCTGGCTGGCTCTTCCTTAAACACATCCACGCCCTTCACCATAATAAGCAATTACTTTTGATAGGCCGTGTCGATAGGTTGATTAAATCCAATAACCAATCTCATTCATTATTCTAATATAAACCAAAGAATAGAAGCAAAAAAAAACTAACAACAAAATCAAGATTTAGATTGGAACAAGTGGGAATAGGGGTAGGGGTTGATTAATTCTTAAATCAACACATTTTAATGCGCCATGAAAATTCTTAAGCAAGCATTCATAACTTTTCCCACCCCTACCAATAAAATTTAAATATAAATATATTATAATATATATAAACCTCGTATATACCTACACACACTCATATAGATATATACAATATATTATATATCTTAAAAATTTTGACAAAATTATAAATAATAATAAAATATTTTTTTATTAAAAATAGGATTCTTCGCAGCATTTATGGATCAAAGAAAGATGAGTTTTCCAGTAAATGTCGGTGACTACACAATGAGGAATTGTACGAACTTATAAAACCACGTTAATGCTAGTAGACCCGCTTTAAAGAGTATTTAGTAAAAAAAAAGTAGATAATTACTAAATAAGGCGCCATTGGGTGTGTGGGTAGCGAACCTGCCTCACATTCACATGGTCCCGGGTTCAAGTCCCGGGCCTGGCAAGGGATTTTCCCTAGAAGTCTATGGGACGGAGTCAACCCAGCCTCCGGGAACAACATTGGGGAAAATCTACTTGATAGCGTCTCCGATCAAGAAAACCAAGGTAAAGGTTGAGAGGACTCGTTCTACTGATCATATGACACCTCATTGATATAACCGACTTGATAGGCGTTGTCCTTGCGTAGGACGTACAATGTCAGAGGTTTTTTTTTAATATTAATCTGCTCGACGGATTTTTTTAGAATTCACACCATAGATAATATTTATAAAGAAAAATCGATTTGTATAGGTTTCAGCCTCGGGAAAAATTATCTTTGTTAGTTTTTACTTATTTTAAAATAGGAATTTTAATAATAAAAATAATGGCCCCAGGCAACGCCTGACAGCGCTTCCTTAAATATAAAATATTATAAAATAAATAATTTTAAAAATATTTATTTTAATAATATTTTGTAATCAAATTACGAAATATATATTATGTTATATCCACAGGTCATACTTTTCTGTCTTCCAGTGCATTAATACGTACGTTTAAAGGCTATATACTTTTATGACTATTTTTTTAAATTTATCTTATTATTTGAAATTGTTTAATATATTTTGTCGGTTATTTATTTGAAATAATGATCTTAATCTTAAATATCCATAGTTCATTAGGAATAATATTTTTAAAGTACCGAACCGCGGCTCGGTGAACCAGATACTAGTACTTATATGTGTACTAAACTCAAGAAAGCTTTACGTTCTCCATTGAAACTCAATCATGCGAGAACAATGGGTAACTTCTAATTTCAAGAGAATATTTCTGTGAATTCAGGCCAAATCATGCACAGTATTTGGGTCAAATCGGTTAAATTTTATAAAAATTATTCGCAAACTTCAGCAAAGCCTATAGTTCAAATTTAAAAAATAGAATAAGTATCGTAAATAAAATACCAAACCTTCTTATTAATTTATACATTAAATTTCTTTTATATAAAATATCTTATAAGATTCTTTCTATTCATTAAAAATTTTAATTATTTTTTTTTTTTTCATTTTTAAAATTCGCTAAATTATTTTTTTTTTTTTTGCTAATGATGATTAAGTATAATCATTTTCCTTTTCTTTTTAATAAATAGTCGAATTCTTTTCTTTTCAGGAATCGATTAAATCATAAAAGGTAAAAATACATAATTAGTTTCGAATCTGTTAATGAGAATTTAATAAATGTGCACACATTTGGGCCAACATCTCACCCGATCAGAACCCGATGAATGCACAGATGTTCTACGAAATGAGAATCTCCTTCGGACCCTTTTCACACACATAAATTTATAATAATAATAAAAAAAAAACAGAATATTTAAGACGATGGGAACGGATCAGTTAACTACAATACACACGAATAATTATTATATATTTTTTTGAAATATTATTTAGTCGGCTAGAAATTAAAAATTTTAAAAAGAAATGTCAATTCTCAGACGATACTCTGCTTTAAATCCTAAAAATATAGAATAGGTCCGAATCTCATTTTAAGAAAAAATAATTCATTTATTATATATAAAAGAGATTTAATAAATTTAAATAAGTTTAATATTAAAAAATAAACACCACTAGAATTATCATTAAAAAATCAGGATAAAAGGAAATATATATCAACTTATTGCACTAAATACTTAGATTATATTTACTCAACATCAAAATACAGTCAATATTTTTTTTTTTTTTTTTAAATAATAATAATAAATTATAAAATTACACCAATGTTATATTATTTCTAAGATGAAAATATAAATATAAAATTTTTTTTAAAAATTTGTTTTTCCAATGGACTAAAAAGAATAAAATAATTTTTTTATAAGCCTGACAAAGTTTATAAGTCAATAAAAAGTCGATGAAATAATGATTTTAATTTGTTAAAAGAGGAAACAGACAAACAGAGAGACAGACGCCAAGTGAAGTTAAGAAAAACGTTATAATTATGAAAAATAAAATCTAGCGTAATATGATAGATCATATAAATATATACAATATATAATAATAATAAAAGTTTTTAATTCCGGCATGTTTTCAAAATTTGAATCTCTACATTTCATTGTTGATTTTTAACTATTTTGGGATTTTTGGTTTGTTTGACCAAGATTCATTGTTGGTATTTTGTATTGAATGGTTGGGTGTTTGACTAGCTGTGTTCGGAAGCTCTGAAAAAACTTGCACAATTATAGTCCTATGACTATGGTACGAGCCGGACTACATTTGTTAGTGTCAGTGCTAGTATCGGAGCTTCTTCAGATCTTCAGAACACTGTAAGTCGAACATTACTCAGCCATTATTGGTTCCACAGACTAAATCCCATAATCCGAAAATTCTCTTGAAAATATCTCCAAAACAGGCAATCAAATTAATCTTTCATAATAAAAAATTTGGCAGAAACTTGAAGGAATATATACCATATATTATATTTAAAAATAATATTGAGTATATAATATTATTATACTATTACATACCAGTATATACCTATATATTTAAAAATGAATATAAAATAATTTGTGATTACAGCTTTTTAAGAATCTTATCTCTAAATAGTACTATATGAATATTTTCAAATAATTATTTAAACTAATATAAATGTAATCCAGGAAAAAATACAAATGTAAAATATGATAGACATAAATTGATGATTCGGTTATTGAACTTTTTGGAATAATTATATAAAAATAACTTAAAAAAAGGAAATTCAAAAGAGTCAGTTAAATTTTAATATAAAATAAATTTTGTATATATAAATTACTATATATATGAGTACTTATGATTCGATGTAAACCAGTGATTCTTAACCACTGTGCTGCGGCACTTTAGTGTGCCGCGAGATTATGAGGCTCTTAAATATTTCCGACAATTTTTTTATAAATTTTTCCAATTTGGTTCTAAAAAAATGGTAAACCGTTTTTGGGTCCACTTTTTTTAATATGGTAAACTTTTACACTTATCTTTTTCTTAAATTTTTAAAAAGGTAAAAGTGTGCGTAAAAAAAAAGTTGAGAATCACTGATGTAAACTAAAGTATATATTTAATCTAGTAAATGGAAAGATTAATTCGAATTAAACTTATTTTGAAAATATATTATGAATGGAAAGGTATATTATTAGTAGAATATTCCTCTCTGGTTAATTAATCAAGAATTCTAATAATTTTCTCTTTGTTTTGATGTTTAGTCATAAAATTTGACTGTTCTCTTGAATTGATGGGCTCTATTTTATGAGATGAGTGGGAGGAAGGGGAGAGGGAGCCTGGAGCTATGAACTATTGATGTGTCGTCATAAAATAGTAAATAGAATAAATTTATTTTATGATAATGAGAAACCAATAGTTACGTGAAGGTTTTATTTAATATTATTTTCAAATTCATAAGATTTGGACGATGGTTTAAGTTATCACCTTTGAAGATTTAATGTAACGAGCTTACCCTTCCCCCCCACCGCACCCACCCTAGAGAGAGGCTCTTTCCATTCTTTTTTTTTTATTTCGTTTATAGAGGCAACTATTATTTGGAATTTGTTGACGAACGTGTTCGTATTTAATGAAGAGAACTAATTGTTTCCATTTGAAAAGTGTGGGCGGCAATCTGGACTGGGCAGGTGAGGAGAGAAGGTGAGGCTGCTGGCTGACTGGCTATTCACATCGTCGCGTCACATCCAATTTGAAATCCAAACATAAAAGAAAAAAAAAAGAAAAATGAAAAACTCACCCAACCCACGCATTTTAGATTTTTAATTAAATTCACATTTGTTATTTATTTTTATTTATTTATTTACTTTTTTTTATTTAATTTAAGTATTTATCTTTTTTTCTTTTTTTAGTGAAAGTTGTAAGAAAAAAAAAAAAAGAATATAACAAAGTGAGGAAGACCAAAAAAGGGTAAGTAGAAAAATTCCTTTTGAAAAACCCACGCGTCTTTTTTTTCCAATTTAGTTTGAATTTAATTAACATTAAAATTTGGCGACACTTTTGTGAAAGTAGTTTTCTATTAAAAAAGAAAGTCACGCTTGGGTTTCAAAAATTTATTAAATATAAATAAAAATTAATATTTTTGAATAAAATAACACTAAACTATTTTCTTTCTTCTTCCATTCCCCCTCCCCCGCCCCCAACCTTTTTAAAATAAATTATAATCGATAATAGGTTGACTCTTGTACTAAACAACTGAAAATATTTTTTAACAACAATTTCAGGTATTTTTTATTATTCTATTATTCCTTTACCTTTACTTTAACCATCCTTCTTTATTGTCTGTTTTGAAAATTAACTTCATTTTCAAAAAACCACTAATCAATCATTTTATTATTATGTTTTGGTACAATTAAAATGTATTCACATATTTTTCACCATCTTAAAAATTAATTTCATAATTATCAGATTTTAATTAAAAAAAAATATCTTTTTATAAAAAATAAAAATAAAATGAAATCTAACAGATTTGTTCAAAAGAAAAGGTGAATTTTGAATTGTTGCGGCATGAGTACATTCGATTATCGAAATTTTTTTTGTGATGTTGGAACACATATGTTTCTTATATGTTCACATTATGAGCCATCTTGGATTAGTAGTGTTTTTTTTGATAACTGAAAAAGTTAGTCAGTAATCATGCCTCAGCCACCGTATAAGCCAGATTAGGCTCCAATGAAAGGAAAGCGTTTTGCCTCAATGGATGAGATAAAGTCGGAATCGAAGAACGAGCTGATGGTCATAGCAAAAAGTGCATTTCTGAAGTGCTTCGACGATTGGGAGAAGGGCTGGTATAAGTGTATTAATTTTCGAAATAATTCAAAATTCACCTTTTCTTTTGAACAGACCCCGTATGTATATGAAATAAAGAATAAATAATACCTATATAAATTGAAATTTAGAAATATTTATTTTATAATAAATTCAATTTATTTTTATCCCCTGCCTTCTAATAGAGTAGTTGGTGATTTTGATATTTGTAAAACAAGGGGTTAATTCTAATAGATTCGGTTTAAAGAGTAGTTAGTGAAAAAGTATATAATTACTAGATATAATTAGATATGATTTAATGAAAATGAAATGTATTATTATACATGATCAAAAACAGAGTGTGACGTCAGTTCGCATATTCATGATGCCCAAATAATAAGCAAATCTTAAAATGAAATGAAATAAATTATTTATACTAAATAAAATAAGGATTAATTAATATTATAAATACAAATCTATTTTTATTAATGTAAATATTAAAATATTATATAGTGCAAAGTTAAAAAT
The DNA here is from genome assembly GCA_963082975.1 of Labia minor. NCBI lineage: Eukaryota > Metazoa > Arthropoda > Insecta > Dermaptera > Spongiphoridae > Labia > Labia minor. Next base: position 114,554,370 of record OY720344.1, read on the forward strand.
TTTGAAGTGAATAATTAATTATTTTTAGACAACGAGGTTGATTTTACACTCGGGATTATTAAGTGCACCTTTTCAATAAAATAATTTTAAAAAATCTAATTTATTTTCATTAATTTCTTTATATATTGGTTCAATTAAGAAAATAAAAAAAAAAAAAAATTAAACAATCCTTTACATTTTAAAAATGTTATTTTAAGTAAATTAATTTCATAATAGGAAATATTTTTTTTTATTTTATTTTAAGAATTTATATATTTGTTTATTAAGTATTAAATAAAAATTAATATGTAAAAATATTTGATTAATTTCCAATTTTCGTTCTAAAATATCTTTAAATAGTGTAACCCTAAAAGCACTTGAAAACTTCTAATGCAGATATACTCAATCTTTTTTTTTACCACGGCACACTTTTAACGGTTTAAAAATTTGGCGGCACACAAAAAAGAGATAAGTGTAAAAGTTTACCATATTGAAAAAAGTGGTCCCAAAAACGTTTTATCTTTTTATGTTTTTTTTTTTTTACCAAATTGAAAAAATTTTTAAAAAAAAAGTCGGAAATGTTTAAGAGCCTAGTCCCAAAAACGTTTTACCTTATTTTTTTAGAACCAAATTAAAATAATTTAGAAAAAAGTCGGAAATGTTTAAGAGCCTCTCTACATTTGTAATGGTTGAGAATCACTGTTCTAATGTTTCTATTTTAATAAATTTTAAGAATTTATTTTTATTTTTTTTGTTGTTGTTTTCAATCATTCCTTATTGAAGTGAGCAGGTAATTAACAGAAATACAAAGCATTAAAGTTTTTAAATCGAATGATATTAATATCCTTCCACTCTGAATCTCGTTAATGTGAATGAGATCTTAATGAAAAGCACAACCCACAAAGGGTCTATACTAACTTGTTAATGCAATTTATGGATGGATTTTTAGGTTCCTGCTGTGACGAAAACCAATCGAAATGGGCCAGGCAATTTTTTTTTCAACCTAAAAATGATCAAGAAAATGAGTAAGCGAGAGAGACAGAGATCGGAGATGGGCAATTTTTTAAAAATGAATTTTCCTCCTGTCAAAATAAGAATAAAATAATAATTTTTTTTTTAATGTGTCCAATGTCACGGGGGCAAATTTGTGAAAAAAAAATTAATGAAAAAATATATTTCTTTAAAAATTTTGGCTTTAGAAGAAAAAAAATCTGGTGTGTCTCCACTTGACTATCTCGCAATTTTGAATTGGAAAATCAAGCTTTTTTCTATATTTGAAAATTAATTAAAATTTTATTCTATCCGATCAGAGAATTTAACGGTTTTAAAATAATTTTCACTAAAAACATTTTATTGAAATAAGAAAACAATTAAATAAATCAACATTGTTTTGATTTTTTTTCAACGTAAATAAAATACGTTTGGGATGCGGTAAAACTTTGTCTTGCAAGACTGACTTTTATCAATAAGCTAAATAAAAACACAAAAGCCTCAATTGTAAGACTTCTAGTACTCCAACCAAGCTGAAATTTATTAGAATTTATTATAAGCTCTCCAATGTTTATTCAATTTCTCTTAAATAAATGAAATAAAATTTAAAGTTTCTTTAAATAAATATAAATAATTCTGATATAAATAGCGTAATTTAATTATAAAATATTATTTAATTTTTAATTTTATTTTGAAATTAAACTAAAAACGAACTGAACATTTTAAAATAAATTATGTCAACTGTCATGGGCGCTGAGGCGTCAATTTAAGGAATTGATGTCTGACGTAGTTGCTGACGTTATTTAAATTTACTAAAAAGTAAATGCTATATTTTGATTAATTTGTAATTAATATTTAAGAAATTATTAGCCTATGTTATATTCTGATTTATAAGCTATATTTTTATAAAGTTTCATTAAAATCCATTCAGTAGTTTTTGCGTGAAGGAGCAAGAGACATCCTCACAAACATCCACCATTATAATATATATATATATAAGATTTGTAAGGTCAGTTTAGAGGAAAAAAAATGTAAACGTGATAGGAGTGATGGTCCTCTTCCGAATGAGCTACATTTCTCAAAAGTTGATAAAAAAAACTATGAATTTTGAATAATGTACCAAATTTCATTATTCTATCTCAAACCGTTTTTGCGTAATCTTGTCTACATACACACCCTTAGACATTTTTCTCAACCTTAGTTAAAATTATTCAGGGACCTTCAAAACGTAGAAAAACATCAAAATCTCGACATCGAAAATTTTCGTGATTGCAAAATTATCTCTGACGAGATGGTAAAAATGAAAAAAAAACAAACAAATTCTTTTTACTTGATTTATTATTTGAAGTATAATTTCAATGAAATTTAATGAATGAAGAAATCAATTTTGATATACGTAATTTATCATAACACGCTTCTATTAATAATAAAAATAGGCAATTTTTGTTTGTAATATTAATAATTATATTTAAATTGGATTAAATTTACATTAATTTTCTTTTCAGTTTTTTAAAAATTTATCTCCAAAATCTTTAATATCTCTTTCTATTGAATGATATGTGTCAAGATTGATTTACAAAATGAAAACAGAAGTGAAAGTAAAGATAATTAAGAAGTGCTTAATTAATTAATCATTTTCTATACGAATGAAATCAATCGATTTAATGGGTTTCATTAAATAAATCTCTCTTGATTTAAAAATAACCTAAAAACCTGGTTTCTTCTGAATCTTGTCCCCAACAAAGCTAATAATCAACAAACCTTTGGAAGGACATCCCTTTTTTTCAATGTGTATGTTAGAATATACAAATAAATTTCAATCTTGTTGTTGTTTTTGTTGTTGTGCTGGCCTTAACTCTCCATTTGACCCTTCACTTTTTCCTCGTCGAAACCAAAAAATACCCAATTTTCCTGTCTCCCTTCTTCTTTGACCACATCTCATCAACGACACAATGTTAGCCTCTGCTAACAGAAGAATTGTATTCTTTATTTTTTTCTATTTTTTTTTTTCGAGTTGGACAGGAGCCGGTCCGTGGCGCAAGATAATTAGCCAGACACACTTCTTCAATGATTGACAGTCTATTGTTGACCACGAACACAACAGAACGAAATGAACCAATAGACATTTTCAAAAAGAACAAAGAACAAAACCAACACCAACTATCTAATCAACGCCTATAAGATGTGAATTTTACGGACACACTTCTATCATTAATTTAAAATCATTTTTTAAATCAGTATATAAATAAATAAAAAAAATAAATCCATAATATATATAATTTCTATCTCGTCAGAGATAGTATTGCGATCACGAAAATTTTCGATATCGAAATTTTGATGTTTTTATACGTTTGAAGGTTCGAATCATTTTCACTAAGGTTGAGAAAAATGTCTGTGTGTGGGTGTATGTAGACAAGATTACGCAAAAACGGTTTGAGCTATAATCATGAAATTTGGTATACGGGCATTATTCAAAATTCGTAGTTTTCTATCAACTTTTGAGAAATGTTGCTCAACCAGAAGATGGTCATTACCTACAACGTTTTGATTTTTTTCCTCTAAAGTGACCGTAAAAATAAAGATATATGTTTGATAATTTTTCATACGATTAAAAATTGTATAAAACTGCTATATATAAAATTTCAGCTTAATTGAATCCCTGAAAGTACCAAAATTAATTTTTTAACACTGTAAATCTCACGTGCCATCAACAAAGAGCCAACCAAGCGCTGGTTTAATAAATATTATTTATTAATTTCAATTTAAATATAATATATGTTATTTAATCCAATTCAAATTGCGAGATAGTCGAGTGGAGAGCTGGAGTGCTTATTTTTCTCTCATTTCATACATAAAAATAATTTCATCTTCGTTCATTTCAGAATTGTAAAAGTATCGTTTATTACATTTCATAACATTTCATAAAATAAGTTAATATGATATAAAATATGAATAAAATAAATTATGTAATAAAAAAAAAGTTAAATTGAATTTATTTCCATGTTAAATTTCTAATAAATTTCAACTTCCTGTCAATTTTAGGTGTCCAAAAAAGTTCACAGTGATATACGAGGCCTGTTCAAAAGCAATTGAATTTTGAATTATTTCGAAAAGTGTTTATTTATTCTTATGCCATCGCTTCTTCCAATCGTCGAAGCACTTCTCAATGCGCTTTTCAGTATGGCAATCAGCTCATTTTTCGATTCAGACTTTATCTCACACCAATTGTGGCAACACATTTCCCTTTCATTGATCTCTTCAGTTTAGGGAATAGGAAAAAGTCGCAAGCAGTTAAATCTGGTGAATACGGTGGTTGAGGCAAGATTACGATGTTGTTTTTGTCCACACATACAAGCAATGATGTGTGAGCCGGTCCATTATTTTGATGGATGTTTTTCACAATTCCGATCGTTTGAGCCGTATTGTTTCACGCATAACTTCCTTGTAGTATTACTTATATTTTTTTAAGTAAAAATCGAAAACTAACAAAAACGTGAGTAATTTGTTCAGTTGACAAAACAAAATACTAATCCTAAATGGCTGATAATGTCAATATATGAGAAACATATGTGTACCAACATAATAAAAACGAATTACCATAATCGAATGTGCACAGCCCGAGAAAATTTAAACAGACCTCGAATTCTTTCCTAAGACCCGTACGGACTATTTTAGTACTTTCGATAGTACATTTTATCCTAATTAAAACATATTTATATATATGTTATTAAAAATATTAATAATTTTTTTATATAATGAATAATTAAAGAAGGGTTATTAACATTCACCTGTTGCTGATTTATTACTACTAAGTACCATAATGTCTATTGTGTTACCTTTCTCTCTCTCTCTCTCCCTCTTTCTCCCTCCTTCTATCGGCAATTTAAATATCATTTGCAAAACAATGAGATTAGAGATGTATTTGAAAAAGTATAATTATTTATCTTGGCCGATGTATGCAACGAGAGACATGTATCAAAAATTCCAATCCGAATAAATATCCAATTCGAAAAGACAATTAAACATTTCAAACAGAAATGAATTAGAGGATTGGAAAACAAAAAAAGAATTCCAACATTGATACAATCAATACAGGAAGGGCAAAAGTAGAATTCAAGAATATGATAATATTAGATAGATTAATAGATAGAGAAATTAATAAAAAAAACATTTAAATTAAAACCGAAAATTTAGTATGAAATAATTTATAAATAAATAAATATTTTAAATATGATTAAATGAAAACACTTTAATTCAGTGGAAATTAATATTTTATTATATATATATAAATTGCAGGTAATATATAAAGTTAATTTACAAAATATTCGTAGATGTATATATATTCGAAAAAATGTTTTTGTTTTTTTTGTTTAAATAATAAACAAAAGTATTAAAAAATATTTTTTAAAAATATCTAAATCAAATTTGAAATAATGCATTTCTTTTAATATATCTGGTTAATTTTAATTAGTCAATATTTATACAAAGCAATATTGAATAAATTCAAATATTTATCCCATTTAATATTTTTTTGAATAAAAATAAATAATTTAAGTATTTAATTTCATTTTAATAATAAAATAATTAAAAAATGATAAATATAAAATTTAATAAATATATTATTATATTTATCATTTTGAACATTTTATATAATTCACGAAAAAAATGTTTTATTTTATAATGAAAATAATTTTTTAAAAAATCTGGAGTGTCTCCACTCGACTATCTCGCAATTAATAACATATATTATATTTAAATTAAATTTAATTAATTATAAATTAAAATTAATAAATAATATTTATTAAACCAGCTCATGTTTGGCTCTTTGTTGATGGCACCACGTCACGTGAGATTTGCAGTGTTAAAAAATTAATTCCGGTACTTTCAGCTATTCAATCAAGCTGAAATTCTATATATAGCAGTTTTATACAATTTTTAATCATGTTAAAAACTATCAAACTTATATCTTTATTTTTACGGTCACTTTAGAGGAAAAAAAATCAAAACGTTGTAAGTAATGACCCTCTTCCGGTTGAGCTACATTTCTCAAAAGTTGATAGAAAACTACGAATTTTGAATAATGCTCATGTACCAAATTTCATCATTCTAGCTCAAACCGTTTTTGCGTAATCTTGACTACATACACACACACACACACACACACACACACACACACACACACACACACACACACACACTTTTCTCAACCTTAGTGAAAATGATTCAGGATCCTTCAAAACGTATAAAAACATCAAAATTTCGACATCCAAAATTCTCGTGATCGCAATACTATCTCTGGCGAGATAGTAAATTATTATCTAAAAACAAGAAAATATTTTTAAAAAGAGTATGGTTCAAAATTTTAAATTCCATTTTTTTTTCATTAATTAATATTTGAAAAATTCCATTATAAATTATAATTTAGATAAAAAAAAAATTAAGAAAACTTTATCATGGATCCTCCTCATCATGATGGAAGATTTCCATTGAAAAAATGAATACTACACGCGCGAAAGCAATTTCCTTTTTAAGTTGAAAATAAATAAATAAATAAATAAAAAATCAACTAAGATCCTTAACAAGGACCCTTTGAGCTGTGACTAAATACATACATAATACAATCGTTCACATGCAAAAAAAAAACAGCTCATTAAACCTTTTATTTGAAGATTCGATGGGAATTCCTGTACTCATTTGTTTTATTTACAATCATTATCAGGTTATACTGAAAATAATGATGCGGTTTCAAAGAGTAGAAAGAAGGAAGGTGGCGAATGATGAGAAAATAAGAAGATACGCTTTCATGCTATTTGATCCATCTAATTGGTATTGGAATATATACAACAAATAATGAGAAACATATAAATTGTTGTTTTTTTTTATATGAAAAAAAATAAAAAATAAAAACAAGATTAACCCAAAAAAAAAATTGTTTTATGTTAGATGTAACGTTAGATTGAACGTTAACGTTAAGTGGTCTGTCAAATGGTTCTTGGAAATATTGTTAATCTAATCCTACACCTCCTATTTTATATGTATTATAATTTATTCTTATGTTTTATATATTCAATTTTTAAAATAATAGATCATCCCTTAGAATTTATATTTAAAACATATAACTTATAAATAAATAGGTATAGTGACGGAAAAACGTAAACGCTAACCGGATTATTTCCCGACAACATCGCCACCTTGGCGTTTACTTTTTTTCTGAATACGAGGTAAATTTTGAATTTTCGCGGGCTGTGTACATTCGATTATCGAAATTTTTTTTTTTTGTTATACTGGTTATATCATCTGTTAACATTATCAGCCATTTTGACTTAGTAGTTTCTTTTTGACAACTGAAAGAGTAAGTCATGTTTTTTTCAGGCCGGCAATCCGCAAGCAGGACACCAGAAAACTGAACATGTACTAGAGATGCTAACAAAAGATCGGCGATTGCCTCTGCGACTAATATCCGAAGAATTGGGTATAAGCAAAGACACAGTAAGTAGTGTTTTCTGGTGTCCTGCTTGTGGATTGCCGGCCTGTACGTTGTGACGGCTACTCTGAGAACGATTCCACAACAAGACTTCTCTAACAGTTTTCAAGCGTTATATCAACGTTGTGAGTATATTGAAGGTTAATAAAGGTATTTACAATTAACATTTTCTTAATACTTTATATTGCTATATTTTTGTTTATTTTTTAAATTTTGTTTTGCTTTATTTTTTGATTTTTTTTTTTTTGTTTTTTTTTGATTGGATTGAACATATCTCCTTAAACATATTATACATTTCCAAAAGATATAAATCTGTTCTACTTTGGTAATGAAGTTTATTAATCACATGAATTTTTAGAAAAAAAATTTCCAATTTTGACATCAATTTCTAGCCTAAAGGGAAGAAATAAAAAGAATTGGAAACGCATTTAATCTAGAGCAAATTTATCAGATGAATGTATTTCAGATCAAAAAAAAAAAAAAAAATAAATAAAAAATAAAAAAAAAATCAGAAAAAATATACAAAAGGAATTCAAAATAAAATGTAAAGTAAGAGAAAATATAAAAAAAGTGAAGTGAAAAACCCAAAAAAAAAAAAAATCATTTATCTACAAATGGCAACAAGAGAGTGTTTCACAATAAAAACAGAGCCGCTTCATTCCAAGCTGATTTGCATTGAATCAATGGATCGTCTATCTCTATTTTTACTTTGATTTTTCATCTGCATCTGCTCATTTGAATAAAATCAACTAGCAGTAGGAGCAGCGTGAAGAGAGGAGAGACAGAGAGAGAGAATGAGTTGATACTTAGATAATAAATAAAAACCAGTGCGGTTGGAATTTTCGTGCAAAAGCAACAACAGCTCATTAGAGCTCAACGCACGAGATCCCCGCCCTCATTAATGTATCCCAACAACAACAAAACAACACTCACAAATTATATATATAAAGTCTAAATTATTGATTAGTACACCATTTATTATATTTACTCTTAATTAGGCCAACCAATATAAATATTTTAGATAATATATTGCATGACAGATAATAGATAATTAGAAAAAATCAATAAAATACAATTTAGATGCGTTTCGGCAATTGGAGATATAATTACAAGAGATTAAAAAATAAATAGCTAATTGATATTCTTTTGGTTAAAAAAAATGCAACAAGATTATACTTATTATTATTATAAAATTGGGTTTCTTAAAAATATAAGGGACTTGAGAATTTTGGTTTCAATTTAAAAATCATAATCACTGACGAAGAAATAATCATTTAATAATTTATTTAGTCCCAATTTCATATATAGGAAAGAATTCAGGACCACGAGATATGAGCATTGAGGAGATCTCAGACAATATAGATTTTAAATAATGTAAATCATTTAAAAGTTTTAATTCTTTTTTATTTACGAGGTTTTTTCAAAAGAAAAGGGGAATTTTGAATTATTTTTCGAAATTATTTATTTATGCATCGATGTTCATTTTTTCCCCTTCAAAGTAATTTCTATAATGAGCTTATGTCAGCGCTTCTTCCAATCATCGAAACACTTGTGAAATGCGCTTTTCGGTATGACCATCAGCTCGTTCTTCGATTCCGACTGTATCTCATCAATTGTGGCAAAACGCTCATTATTGGGTATAGGAAAAAGTCACAGGGAACCAAATCTGGTGAATACGGTGGTTGAGGCATGATTATGGTGTTATTTTTGGCTAAAAATCACGAACAAGCAATGATGTGTGAGCAGGTGCTTTATCGCAGAATCCATGATTTGTTTTTCCACAATACTGACCATTTGAGCCGTATTGCTTCACACAAACGTTCCTTGTAATATTCCTTATTAAGAATACGACCTGATGGCAAGAACTCAGGATGCACCCCGCCATTGTAATCGAAGAAAATAGTGAGCAAAACCTTCACATTTGATCGAACTTCTCGGCCATCTGTACCACTTATAAACATTTTTTTGAGACAAAGCAGATTAGCCGAATGCCGCGAAAAACGTGAATAACCTTTTCAGATATCAAAAACAAACCACTAATCCAAAATGGCTGATAATGTCAACATATGAGAAAGATATGTGTACCAACATAACAAAAAATAATTTCGATAATCAAATGTACACAACCCACGAAAATTCAAAATTCTCCTTTTCTTTTGAACAGACCTCTTATATATAGGGTGTCTCCAAAAAATGTTTATTTTATTTTATTATTTTTATATTATTTATGAGAAGTCAAATGGTTAGTACATTTTTTGCAAACATGATTCTTTTATTCTTTAATTAAATCTTTTTTTCGGTATTTCAAGACTTTAAACTTGTCTTTATGTTCATAAATAATGTGTTTATAGTCATTCAAAGTGTTATTACCCTGTATATATAATAAAACATCTCTTTAATTAGGTTTAGGGAATTAAATTAAAACATTATAAGAATTGTGATATAATAATATATAAATAAATTAGAATTATATAGAGAATTGTCTAATAAAGTGATTCTCAATCACTGTGCCGCGGTACTTTAGTGTGCCGCGAGACTTTCAAAAATGTGCTGCGGGATTATGAAGCTCTTAAACATTTCCGACTTTTTTCTAAATTTTTTCAATCTAGAAAAAAAACAAAAGAAATAGGTAAACCGTTTTAGGGACCACTTTTTTCAATATGGTAAAATTTTACACTTTTTCTTTTGTCGTCAAATTTTTAAACCGTTAAAAGTGTGTCGCGGTAAAAAAAAGGTTGAGGATCACTGGTCTAATATTATATAATATAAAAATATTTTCTAGAGAAACATTGCACATAATTTGATAAAATTCTGGTTATATCAACTTTAAGAATCGGTTTACTTTACAGAGAATGGAAATTGATTTAAAGTTACACACTAAATCCTAAACAATCTTATACATATATGTATATATATATATATATGGATTATCATTGTTTTAACACTTCCTTCCATTTATAGATTATTACTATCTCGCCAGTTTTGAAGGTTCCTGAATCATTTTCATAAGGTTGAGAAAAATGTCTGTGTGTGTATGTGTATGCGTGTGTGTATGTAGACAAGATTAAGCAAAAACGATTTGAGCTAGAATAATGAAATTTGGTATTCGGGCATTATTCAAAATTCATAATTATCTATCAACTTTTGAGAAATGTAGCTCAACCGGAATAGGGTCATTACCTATAACGTTTTGATTTTTTATCCTGTAAAGTTACCGTAAAAATAAAGATATAAGTTTGATAGTTTTTCACATGATAAAAAATTGTATAAAACTGCTATATATAGAATTTCAGCCCGATTTAATCTCTGAAAGCACGGGAATTAATTTTTTTAACACTGCAAATCTCACGCGCCAACACGTGACGTGGTGCCATCAACAAAAAGCCAAATATGCGCTGGTTTAATAAATATTATTTATTAATTTTAATTTATATTTTATAATTAATTAAATTTAATTTAAATATAATATATTATCTTATTTAATCCAATTCAAATTGCGAGATAGTCGAGTGGAGACACTCCAGCTAATTTTTATTATAAGAAAAAAAAGAAAGATTATTTATGTTATTTATTTGGAAAATTACTTTTCTTCGAAGATATTTTAACTACACTACCGCTTTTACTACATTTTTATTGCTATTCTTCAAAAAAAGAATAATAAATTTAATATACGCATTGATATATATATTTTTTAATGATTTCCATAAAAACTTTCACAAATATGAAACTATTAATCATTTTCTTTCTCATTTTTGTCCATTTTCCTCTTGAGTATCTGTATCTATCTCCTGTTTGGAGATTTTTATTATTATTATTATTTTTCATCAAGAAAAAGGAGGTCTTTGAAATATTGTTCAAATGAATATAAATCTTTCATTTTACCTTATGGGTGATCAAAAAAAAAAAATAAAAAAAATAAAAAAATAAAAGGAATGCCCTAAGGGGGCTGTTTACCAGTAACAACGTTACAACCTTGTGCTTTAAAGAAATAATAAAATTTAAAAAAAATCAATTAATCCGCTTTTTTTTCAATTTATTCATTTGAAGATTTGTGGTTCATAAACCCAAGAATCTCTTTCTCTCTTCTCCCCCTTGATCTATTAACGATCATATAAATGTAACCAACATGGGTCACGCAAACCGTCTATATATGATACTTCTTTCAAGTTCACATTAAATTTTAATGTCTTTTTCGGGACTGGGAGGTGTAGAACGAGGGGATTTTTATGAAGCTTGAAATAAATATACATACTTTTAAAAGGAAATTATTTTAGGCTATTAACAACACCTGTTCTATATGGGTAATGAAATGAATTCTCTTCAGTCCATTATATATTAGGAATTGACCAAATTCCATCGGCCTTTAAATCTCTAAATTCAAATTTTATGGATTTAAGTAATAATATTAAAATTAGCATAGATAAAGTTTTATATAGTGAGTGTATACACGAACCATCAATTCCTATTCTACAAATCGAATGGAAAAATACTATTAAATGATTTTTTAACAACATTTGAAACAAATTCAAAATTACAGTAAGACAAATCTTATAACAAAATATTATTTTTCGAATAAAAAAATTAATTTTAATATATATCGTGTTTTTAAAAATAATAAAATATTAAATATTTATATAGCTGCTAAATATATATATATTTATCTATATATTTAAAAGACAGTTCTATCACATACTCCTCCTAAACGACTTATAAGATTTAGGGCATTCTAATGCCATTTGATAGTCTTCGGGCTAATCTATTAATAGCGTGAAATTTATTGGAAAACAATAAATTCTTTTTGAGAAAAGTGAAAAAATAATTTTTTTCTTACTTTTTATTATTTTTATATGTGACGTCACAGCCACCGCTTCTTATATCTTATATATTATAAATAAAATAAAATTAAAAATATTTATGTTATATCCATATCTGTTTTTATTGCATTAAAAGATACATTTAAATTAAGAAAAAACTAATGAAGATGATTTTTCCTAGAGATGTGATCAATAAACCTCGATTTTTCTTGATAATTACTATTTCTGGTGTGAATTTTAAAAGAATGTACCACTCGGAGCCCCCATCAAGGTGTCAAGAGAGGCGAAGGGGGCTAGGATTTTTATATTTTATAATAAACCAATTTTGTTAATCCTGTTAGCAATTTTTTGTGTTTTTAATGTAATAATAATTTATAAAAAAAAAATTCTTCAAACTATGAAGAAATTGAAATTCATTTAGAAAGATTTTAATATAATTAGGATTTATATGAGTTATATAGTAAACGTTGATAGGACCCGTTCTACTGATCACAATGTAAGAGGTTTTAATTTTATGAGTTATATTAGTAAATAATTTAAAAGAAGAAATTTTGAAGAGATTTCACCAAATTTTTACTATTGCGATAACGAAAATTTTCGATGTTGAGATTTTGATGTTTTTATACGTTTTGAAGGTTCCTGAATAATTTTAACCAAGGTTGTGAGAAAAATGTTTGTGTGTGTGAGTGTGTATGTAGACAAAATTACGCAAAAACGGTTTAAGCTAGAATCATGAAATTTGGTAAATGGGCATTATTAAAAATTCCTATTTTTCTATCAACTTTTGAGAAATGTAGCTCAAACGGAAGAGGGTTGATTTGATTTTTTTTTCCTCCAAAGTGAGCATAAAAATAAAGATATATGTTTGATAGTTTTCTCACGTGATTAAAAATTGTATAAAACCTCTATATATATAATTTCAGCTGGATTGAATCCCTGAAAGTACCAGAATTAATTTTTTAACGCTGCAAATCTCACGTGCCAACACGTGACGTGGTGCCATCAACAAATAGGCAAACATTCGCTGGTTTAATAAATATTATTTATTAATTTTAATTTATAATTAATTAAATTTAATTACAATATAATATATGTTATTTAATCCAATTCAAATTTGCGAGATAGTCAAGTGGAGACATTCCAGCTTATTTTAACCTACTATTTTGTAGGTATGTGGTTTTAAATACTTTGTACCTATTTATAAATCATATGTTCTATAGCGTAACCGTGGGCGGGGGGGGGGGGCGACAAGGAGGTACTTGCCTCGGGCGGTACTCTGATTTAAAAAAAAAATATAAAAAAATTTATAACATCGTGCTTACTAAGAACTCATTTATAAGATGATGATAAAAATTAAAAAAAAATAATTTTAAAATTAACAATACTTATTGGATGATTTGCTCATTGCACTTTTGCATGGAGTACTTATGAAATAAATTTACACTAATCAATATTAAGTAATCTGGTTATATTGACTATTGACTATTAAAAAAGAAATGACTGATGCAATCAATGTTGATAATTGTATAAAAAAAATAAGCTAGATTGTCTCCACTCGACTATCTCGCAATTTGAATTGGATTAAATAACATAATATATTATATTTAAATTAAATTTAATTAATTATAAATTATAAATTAAAATTAATAAATAATATTTATTAAACCAGCGCATGTTTGGGTCTTTGTTGATGGCACCACGTCACGTGTTGGCGCGTGAGATCTGCAGTGTTAAAAAATTAATTCTGGTACTTTCAGCGATTCAATCCAGCTGTAATTATATATATAGCAGTTTTATACAATTTTTAATCATGTGAAAAAACTATCAAACATATATCTTTATTTTTATTTAAATTACCTATTTAAATAGATAGATATAATTAAGGTGTCCCGTTTTTGAAATATTTAGGATATTTCGTACTTTTTATCAAACTTTCTGGAAAATAAAGAAAGTTATCTGAGATGTGGAAAGAAGAAAACTTCAAAAATACTTTTTTCATTTATAAAATGATTCAAAAAATGTTTATATATAATTATAAATTTCAAATAAAAACAATTCTTGAAAGTATTTATAAATATTTAAATTAAACTCAAGTAAAAACCATTATAAAAAGATAATACTTGTGTTAATCATTACAAATAAATATAAATAGTATATTAGTTAATGATTATTGAGTAATATATTAGTAAGAAAATACAGAAAAATCTAATTTTTTTATTTTATTTTACGAAATAAAAATAAGCTGGAGTGTCTCCATTCGACTATCTCTCAATTTGAATTGGATTAAATAACTTATATTTAAAATAAATTTAATTAATTATAAATTATAAATTAAAATTAATAAATAATATTTAAAAGTTTATAGAAAACTACGAATTTTGACTAATGCCTGTATACCAAATTTCATTATTCTAGCTCAAACCGTTTTTGCATAATCTTGTCTACATATATATATATACACACACACACACAGACAGACATTTTTCTCAACCTTAGTGAAAATGATTCAGGAACCTTCAAAGCGTATAAAAACATCAAAATCTCGACATCTAAAATTGCCATGATCGCAATACTAGTAGAAGTAAAAAAAATCCCTGCGAGAAAGACTAGAAAAATTAAATTTTTATTTTTTGAAAGTGTATTATTATTATTTCTAATATTTTTTATAGGAACCTTAAATGCCACATAAAATTAATTTTATCAAAGCTTCAAGATTCTTTGATTGTTTTATTTTAAATCACTGTTTGAAAAATTCTACCATCCTTCAAGTATAATTTACTTTCAAATCATGTAAAAAATAATAAAAAAAATAATTTAAAAGTAAATTGTATTTAAAAAATTGTCATTAATAATAATAAAATTGATAATAAAAAAAATAATAATTAAGACTTATATTTTAATTTAAATAATGTTTAATTATTCAATTTTCAAAAATGATTGAATGATAAAACGATTTCAAATACAATCATATATATTTAGAGTATTTAACATATTAATATTTTTTAATTACTTACTATTCCTTTTCAACAGCCATTTGGAAGCCTTGTTTTTGTATTCACAGTACAAAGCAAACTAAACAAGAATATTTTCATTTATATATTTTTTTATTTATCTATTTCCAGGAGTAGCTTATCTCAGCACGAAAGAAAAATAATAATTAATATATACGAATTATTATGAAGGGACCCATTTTAATATTGACTAAAGAAATGTATTAATATTTTCTATTAATGATAAATATCTAATAAAAAAAAAAAGGAAAACTTATAATATTTTCTTAGTAAATTGCATTTTATTAATATTATTGATATTTTTATTTATATATTCATCGAATCATATAAATATTTAGAATTTAATAAATTAAATTGATATATATCTATATATATAAAAAAAGGTTTTTGTCTGCACATTGCTCAGAATTTAAAAATTTTTGCATATCTTCGCGTTTCATGACCTCTAGAATCCAAAAGTGACTTTAGAATTTTTCACGTCTGTCTGTCTGTCTGTCTGTCTGTCTGTCTGTCTGTCTGTCTGTCTGTCTGTCTGTCTGTCTGTCTGTCTGTCTGTCTGTCTGTCTGTCCGGAAAATTACTATTTTATAGACTCAGAATTGGCTGAACCGATTTCTTTGAAATTACATCACAATATTCTTATATACCTCTAGAGTAACATAGGCTATACATTTTATTAATATCTTATCAATAACCGCAGAAATTAATTTTTTAAAGTTTATATAATTCTCCGTGTTGTTCATTCAAGAGCAGCTCGCGGCTCACTGTCGGCCTAGCGGAATCATTTCAAACAATGAATTATCATAGAGTTTCCCAATCGAAGAATTATTATAATATTTCCCTTTTTATTTTAAATTCTAATATACAAATATCAATTCAATTAAATAATTTATTCTAAAAGTTCTCAATTTAATTAAAATATTTATTAGATCATATTTTTATCTTAAATTATTTTTTATTTAATTGAATATTTCTTCTTTTCTATAATATATATATAATAATATATAAATTTTATCATTGAATAATAAAAAAAAATATTATTTAACCTGAATTAAAATGACTGAATTATATTATCTTTGTTTTTTATTTTAATTTAATTACTCTATTATTAATTACTAAATATATATATATATTATATATAAAATTAAAATATGATGATATAAAGTTGTTTTAAATTTTTGACATTTTTAAATTGGGTATATTTTTTAAATTTATTAAAATGTCTTTTTTATTTATTATGTTTAAAAGATTCATTTTTATTATGTGATATTAATAAAAAATAACGATGCTCTGTGCAAGTCGAATCATGTTGCACATAATT
The DNA here is from genome assembly GCA_963082975.1 of Labia minor. Taxonomy (NCBI): domain Eukaryota; kingdom Metazoa; phylum Arthropoda; class Insecta; order Dermaptera; family Spongiphoridae; genus Labia; species Labia minor. The sequence continues at coordinate 114,570,968 of OY720344.1, forward strand.
AAATAACAATTGCCAAACAAAGAATATAATATTTTTTTAAATTCTTATATTTAAATATCATTTCAATTAAATAATTTATTCTAAAAGGTCTCATTTTAATTAATTTAATAAAATATTTAAATCACCATTCAATTTTTTATTAATAGGCTTCTTTTTTTATTTTTAATTTTTAATAAATTCTCTTTTTTTGATATGATATTAATAAAAAATAATATTAAATTGTATATATAAATATAAAAATTAGAATATTTGAATTTTTTTAAATTTTAACACATGTAATCAATCATATGCATTAAGAATGGAAAATTTTTAAAATCAACTTGCTATTAAATTCAGAAAAAAAATACTGATATATAGAATATATAGACTATTCGAATATAATCTATATATATAAAAAAAGGTTTTTGTCTGCACATTGCTCAGAATTTAAAAATTTTTGCATATCTTCGCGTTTCATGACCTCTAGAATCCAAAAGTGACTTTAGAATTTTTCACGTCTGTCTGTCTGTCTGTCTGTCTGTCTGTCTGTCTGTCTGTCCGGAAAATTACTATTTTATAGACTCAGAATTGGCTGAACCGATTTCTTTGAAATTACATCACAATATTCTTATATACCTCTAGAGTAACATAGGCTATACATTTTATTAATATCTTATCAATAACCGCAGAAATTAATTTTTTAAAGTTTATATAATTCTCCGTGTTGTTCATTCAAGAGCAGCTCGCGGCTCACTGTCGGCCTAGCGGAATCATTTCAAACAATGAATTATCATAGAGTTTCCCAATCGAAGAATTATTATAATATTTCCCTTTTTATTTTAAATTCTAATATACAAATATCAATTCAATTAAATAATTTATTCTAAAAGTTCTCAATTTAATTAAAATATTTATTAGATCATATTTTTATCTTAAATTATTTTTTATTTAATTGAATATTTCTTCTTTTCTATAATATATATATAATAATATATAAATTTTATCATTGAATAATAAAAAAAAATATTATTTAACCTGAATTAAAATGACTGAATTATATTATCTTTGTTTTTTATTTTAATTTAATTACTCTATTATTAATTACTAAATATATATATATATTATATATAAAATTAAAATATGATGATATAAAGTTGTTTTAAATTTTTGACATTTTTAAATTGGGTATATTTTTTAAATTTATTAAAATGTCTTTTTTATTTATTATGTTTAAAAGATTCATTTTTATTATGTGATATTAATAAAAAATAACGATGCTCTGTGCAAGTCGAATCATGTTGCACATAATTAAATAACAATTGCCAAACAAAGAATATAATATTTTTTTAAATTCTTATATTTAAATATCATTTCAATTAAATAATTTATTCTAAAAGGTCTCATTTTAATTAATTTAATAAAATATTTAAATCACCATTCAATTTTTTATTAATAGGCTTCTTTTTTTATTTTTAATTTTTAATAAATTCTCTTTTTTTGATATGATATTAATAAAAAATAATATTAAATTGTATATATAAATATAAAAATTAGAATATTTGAATTTTTTTAAATTTTAACACATGTAATCAATCATATGCATTAAGAATGGAAAATTTTTAAAATCAACTTGCTATTAAATTCAGAAAAAAAATACTGATATATAGAATATATAGACTATTCGAATATAATTTAAAACTCTTTCTCTCCTTCTATTTTAAATTAAAAAAACGGAGTTTTAAGAAATTTAGATGCCATATGCAACATGGGTGGGTAAATGAATTGGGCTGGAAGAGGAGGCAATTTATAATTTTCTTCTAATTCAGATTTAGGACAAATCGTACAACATTATATCAAATCTCGCTAAGAACATTCAATATTTTTGTACACAAAATATTCAGAGTATTGGCTAAGCGTATCACTCACAATCAGTTTATATTGAAATTTATATAAATTAACAAAGTAAAAATTTTTATTTTTTTAAATTTTATTATAATGAATCAAAAAAAATTAAATATATAGATCACATGATTAAGAGAAGCAAAAAACTTAACAGAAAATAACTGTTGGATGGAGGTCGGACATGACAGAAACTGTAAGCGAAATCTTCATATTGCGACGAATAATTTTCAAATCCCCTAGCACCACAGAATTTAAGTTTCTTTTAAGGAAAATAACTATGATCTAAAAAAATTAATAAATGAACTTAATAATAAAAAAAACAAATAAATCAATTAATTTAAATTAATACTATTAATGAATGTATATATTGGTCATTTATCTATAGTTTTATACCGTTAATTTTTATAAATTGTCTCAAGTCTCTATTTTTGCATTTTCTCAAGTTTCATTATAATTAAAAATATTCAATAATAATCTAGCAATGAAAATAAAATACCAAAATGTAATGATCAAGAAATATTATACTCTATTATAACATATACAATACTTATAAACTATAGGCGGAGGAAATATTAGGAGATATCATTGCGGGTTCAGGCCAAATCGACCAACATTAATTAAGATATTTTCATTATGACAGATATTAGGAACAAAACCGCGAATTCAATATTTCTGTTCACTAATTATTTGTAGACTTTAGTAAAACATACGCATAACTCAATAGATCCGGATAAACTTTTTCAAATTTTCAATCTTCAAATTTCTCTTGAAGGTAGTAAAGAAAGAATAAGATGCGGAAATCAATTGTAAAATATTAGGTTACTCAGACGACTTAAATATAATAGGAGATTCGGCAATTGCAATTACAGATAGCGAGGAAAATTTAATGGAGGTTTGAAATTAATAGTGATAAGAAAAAATATTTAGTAACAAAGAGGAAGAGTATTAACATACAAAATCTTAATATACAAAATGTAGAATTTGAATATGTAGAAAAATTGAATGTAATCACGAAGGATAATAATATTTGAGAAGAATTTAAATCGGGGTTGCAATCGGGAAACGCCTGTTATCTGCAATAAAGAGGCTTATCTCTTCAAAATTATTATCAAAGGGAATATATAAAAAGATTATTTTGCCTGTTGCATTATATGGGTGGGAGGCATGGTCTATGATCCTTGGAGATGAGAGTAGATTCAGAGTATTTGAGAATAGGATTCTTCCCTGCATTTATTGGCCAAAGAAAGATGAGGTCACCGGGTATGAGGGAGACTGTCTAACAAGAAATTGCATGGCCTCTCTGCATCTTCAGAAATAGTTAGGGTTATAAAAGGGAAAAAGCTGCGATAGGCAGGGCACGTGGCAAGAATGGGAGAGGAAAAAGATATTGGTGGGAAGACCGATTGGAAAACGTCCGCTTGGAAAACCAATGACGCGTAGGAAGGGACGTAAGAGAGATGGAATAAGGGCTCAGGATAGGGACACTTGGAGAAATGTGGTTGTTGCGGCTAAGAACTTTCGAGTATCTTTGAGCCACATAGGTAGATAGATATAACATATACAATAATAATATATATAATTAATATAGTGATTAAATTAAAATATATTTTTTAAATAAGAACACAAAAAGAAATGAATGTTTTATGTAATATACTGATTGAAACAAAATGGATGAAAACCTTTTAATACTTTCAACCACCAAATACTATGTACAACTCGGGGGTACAGGGGGCGGAGCCCCCGTCTAGGTGTGAAGAGCGCCGAAGGCGCTCTGAGCAGCTAGTATATATATATAAATAACGTTGTTAATTTAATTTTACTATTAAATTGTTATAAAAAATAAAAGAAAAAGGAAATGTTAAATCAAATCTATATTATAAATTTTTATTAAAACAAATATATATATATATATATATATATATTTATTTAAATATAAAAAAACTATTTAAAATAAAAATAATTTCCATAATGAAAATCGATTAATTTTCCGATTTAATTTTAAATTAAAATTATAATCATATAAAATCGACATATTAGAAGGAACAATGAAAAGTTTTGAATTATTTTATTTAAATTTTTCTTTTTATCTCGAAACATATATATATTCACCTCTTTAATGAGGTTTAGAGAATTAGATTCAAGCAGTAGTAATTATAAGAATTATGACGTAATAGTTTATAAATAAATTAGAATTAGAATTGAATGAATATCTTATATAATAAGTTGACCTGTGGCCAGGCGCAGAACCGACCGACAGTTTGAAATAAATTAATTTCCAGCTACAAAAACAATTTAAAATAATTTAAATGTATCTATTAATGCAATAAAAAACAGATATGGATATAACATAAATATTTTTAATTTTATTTTATTTATAATATACGTATAAGAGAGGCGCTGGCTGTGACGTCATATAATTTTAAATTAAGAAAAAATTAACAAAGATGATTTTTCCCGAGGCTGAAACCAATACAGATCGATTTTTCTTTATGAAGATTATCTATGATGTAAATTTCAAAAAAAAACCTTCAAAAAAATATTTCAAAAATACAAATATATATATAAATTTTGCTAGTATAATAAGATAAAATATCTTTGTTTAAAAACTGCTCAAATAATAATAATTATCCAAATACGAGGATTCTTTTGATTCTCTTTTTATTAAACAAAAAAATAGACTAAAAGAATCAAATTCATGAAATCTATGCTTTCTAAAATAAAATAAATATTCAAAACAACAGGGATTTTTTTTTGGGTTGTTAATTGAATGATGGACATTAATATCAATTCATTTATCTAACCAAATTCATCTACCTATATATCTATTCATTATGAATAAATAATAGTGGTCTGTTGCCCCGCCCTTTAAAATTGTTTCAAATCTCATCGTATACTAATGTGTGTGTGTGTGTGAATGTGTATGCGTATGGAATCCGGAGGCAGAGGCGTTCTGAATGTTCCGGTGGGTCCAGATCTCTCTCCCTGCGTGTGCCTGTCTGATGGCAGCAGGTGATGGTATGGGACAAGTGCGTGGGCGAAGATGGACATTGGGCGGCCAACAACGGCAATGGCCGAGATGCGGGACACGCGCCAAGCGCACGCCAACACACAAACACACACACAAACCACAAGATTAAAATCTTTTTCATTTTTCTTTTCTTATAGTCAAGAATATGCTACAAGAACACATTTATATTCTCCTTATATATACCTATAACTCTCTCCATTGTTCCTATCTCACTGGGGTAATGAATTAAATGGCTTCAATTTTTTAAACTCTATACAATTTATAAAAGAACTTGTAACATAAACTAAAGATTAATCTTGTAATATATATATATATATATATATTTTCTAACATTTTAAAATATTGAGATTTATAAAGTTTGTGCATTACAGTTAAAATGTATATATTTTTCTAAAATCTATTTGTAAATTCATCCTGAAAACTTTTCTTTTATAAGTAGTTTCAATCTATAAATGGAAATAAATAATACAATTAAAAGGTTTAAAGGAAAATTATTTTAAAAAAAAACACTCGGTTTTAAGTTTCAATGTCGAGATTTTGATGTTTTTATAGGTTTTGAAGGTTCTTGAATCATTTTCACCAAGGTTGAGAAAAATGTCTGTGTGTGTGTGAGTATGTAGACAAAACGTTTTGAGTTAGAATAATGAAATTTGGTACATGGGCATTATTCAAAATTCATAGTTTTCTATCAACTTTTGAGAAATGTAGCTCAACCGGAAGAGGGTCATTACCTACAACGTTTTGATTTTTTTTTCCTCTAAACTGACCGTAAAAATAAAGATATGTTTGATAGTTATTCAAAATTTATATAAAACTGCTATATATAGAATTTCAGTTTGATTTAATCGCTGAAAGTACAGGAATTAATTTTTAAAATTTTTTAACATATTGACTGCCAATCACGCGCCAGGACGTGACGTACTGTCGTCAACAAAGAATAAAACACGCGCTTGTGTGTGTTTAATAAATATTATTTATTAATTTTAATTTATAATTTATAATTAATTAAATTTAATTTAAATATATAATATATGTTAATTAATCCAATTCAAATTTGCGAGGTAGTCAAGTGGAGACACTCCACATTTTTTTTTATTCAACTTAGTGATCATTTGGACAGTTATGTCATCATCACAAGTTTGTACTATAATGCCTATACTAGTGGTTCCCAACCGTTTTGGACCAAACTCTCACTTCGTAAGACCGGCATCATAATTGGCCCCCCTATAAATTTTAAAAATTAAAATTCAAAATTCAAAATCATCTTACCTTCTTTTTTATAAACATATTGAAAAAAATTGAAAAAAAGCAGAAAAAGCCTGTTCGCAAAATTTTTTTTTAGAGTTGAAAATGATTTGCCCCCCAACAATACTACCTCCCCCCAAAAAAAAAAATCGTATAGTCGAAAAATCGCTCCCTTGAAGATGTCGATCGCCCAGGTTGGGAATCACTAGCCTATACTACAGTCCAATCTTTTAATATAATTAAAATCTACAATTATTCAAGAGTCTTTAGTTATGGAATTTTTAGTTTAATTTATGGTTTTGTATAAAATAAATTATTTAGACTAAATGTTTATCTTCGAAATCGATGAAAAAGGACCAAATCCAAAATACCTCAACTCAATTTCTAAATATTTTCAATTTTTAATCGATAATAATGTTTTAAAAATTTTAAAATAGGTAAATAGTTTGATCCGAGAGAATTTTTTTTTTCCTTGTCAAGAGAAACAATATTTGATATCCTTTAGAAGAGAAAATGATTTTATTATTATAATTATATTCGATTGGAAATTGAATGAATGGGTGATTTGTCTGTCTGTCTATCTGTTTGTCGGTTGGTCTGGCATGCAAGACTAAATCTTAGCTGCTCTTCTCGAAATCTTCTGATAAACGGTCGTAAAGAATCAATCTTTCATTTTTTTTTCTAACTCCCATCGCCTCCTCTCACCCCGTCTATCTGTCTAGGTCAAAATGAATGGCAAGCATCCGGTGAGTTCTTTTTTTTTTTTTTTTGAGACGTCAGCCGCGTGCGGAGGCGTACGCTCAAGAATCCCTCTGCCTCTCTGTCTTTGAATTTTAGAGTGATGGTTTTAAGTAGCCCGGGACCCGAAAATGGGCTGGGCAGCATTCTCTCTCTTCTCTCGCTCTCTTTCTCTCTTGGATTGGTGTTTGTCCCTGGGCTTTAGACTTTAAATGCGTGCCAGCCGATAAATAATGCTGGTGGGCGACACACCGACCGACAGACACATTCAGGGGCAAAAAAAAATAAAAATAAAAAAAAAATTTTAATTGCATTCATTAACCCCAATTAAAATGTAAACTATACGGTTACTTAATACGAGAAGAATTATTAATTACACACAATATTAAATCAGAAATTAAAATAAATATTTCTTTTCTATTGATGAAATTGATATTTCTACCTTTTTCCTATACTTCTATAACAACTTTTGCATAATATATTTAAATTAATCAAAGAATATGCATATCAAATATGCAAAGTATTTTTTGTTTTTTAAAAAAAGTGGATTTGCTAATGGTTTAAAATTAATCTAGAATATTACATTATATTAAGTAAAACATAATCCAAATAGATTTTCATAATATAATTTTTTTTTCCAAATTAAAATGTTAATTCTCTTCTAAGTATATCATATATATTTTATTAAATCATTAAAAAAATCACTAAATCACTAGAAATATTCTAAAACATTTCAAAAAGAATAATTGACATCTGCTAACCTTTTAACAAAATATTTTTTTTTTATAATTAAATTATAATTGTTCAAATATATATATTTTAAAAATAAAATAAATGATATACGAGGTTTGTTCAGAAAAAAAGGTGAATTTTGAATTTTCGTGGGCTGTGTACATTCGATTATGGAAATTATTTTGTTATGTTGGTACACATATATGTTTCCATATGTTGACATTATCAGCCAGTTTGGATTAGTAGTTTGTATTTACAAATGAAAGAGTTACTCACGTTTTTTACTTAAAAATATATAAGGAATACTACAAGGAAGTTATGGAACGATTGTGCGAAACAATACGTCTCAAATGATCTGAATTGTGGATAAACCAATCATGGATTCTGCGTCACAATAATGCACCAGCTCACACATCATTGCTTGTTCGTGATTTTTAGCCAAAAATAACACCATAATCATGCCTCAACCACCGTATTCACCAGATTTGGCTCCATGTGACTTTTTTCTATTCCCAAAACTGAAAAGACTAATGAAAGGAAAGCGTTTTGCCACAATAGATGAGATAAAGTCTGAAAAGTTAGTCACGTTATAGTGTGTTTTTCGATTTTTTACTTAAAAAAAATAAGGAATACTACGATCTCTCGGAATAAACGATCGGAATTGTGAAAAAAAACAAATACTGTAATCTGCATTAGGATAATGAACGAGCTGATGGCCATACCGAAAAGCGTAATTTCAGAAGTGCTTCGACAATTGGAAGAGGCTCTGACATAAGTGCATTATATCTGAGGGGAATTACTTTGAAGGGGACAAAATGGAGATTGATGAATAAATAAATAAATACTTTTTGAAATAATTCACCTTTTCTTTTGAACAGACCTCGTATAATTCCTTGATATTTTTTTAAGATTAAAAATCTGTGAAATTGATTCAAATTAACTGTCATGGAAGACTTTCACGTTTTGATTGTCACAGTTATTTGTTGTATTTCCAGTTATCTCTTTTTTTTATTCTATTTAATGAGATAAAATCATCATCATCATCCAGTCAGTGTCAGTTTGTCTGATGGTGGCTTCTATTTTACATACTCAATAGAGAATTTAATCTATTTTAAAAAACTTAACATTAAGTTACAATAATTTTCAAATTATGCTAGAAACTCATTAATATGTAGTATGTTAACGTTCATTCTGGCATGATTACCTAGATTGAAACAGATTAAAAAGACAGAGAGAGAAAGAAATGAATGAAGATATTTTTTAAGGAAGATGGATGCAATGTCTTAAATGAACATAAGCAAAGATGTCAGAATCCATTAAGTTTGATTTACTTTTCTAATGTAATTTCTTAAATAAATAAACAAAATCTGGAAGTTTATTTAATGAGTATATTTTCTTTGTTCATTTGTCATGATTTTTATCGTATCATGAATATGAATATATAATTATAAATATTTATTTTTTAATTAAAATATTTATATAATTGAATAAAAAGACTTTAGACATATTAATAGTTAATTCATTATTTTTTTTTATTTTCTTAGTTACTTGAAACAAGTTGTAAGTTTATTAATCAACTGACACATCAAGTGGAATTTTTAATTTCATCAGTTTATAAAGATAGAGACATCCTATATCATCTTATCTTATTATATTAGCAAAAATTGTAGATATAAATAAACAATTATATTTGTATTTTTGAAATATTAAACCACTCTAAGTATTTTTTTGAAATTCACACCATAGATAATATTTATAAAGAAAAATCGATCTGTATTGGTTCTAATCTCGGGAATAATCATCTTTGTTAGTTTTTTCTTAATTTAAAATAGGAATTTTAACAATAAAAAATGGCGACGAGCAACGCAGGACAAAGCTTCCTTAAATACAAAATATTATAAATAAAATAAAATTAAAAATATTTATTTTAATAATATTTTGTAATCAAAATACGATATAAAGAAAAATCATTCTCTATTGTGGTTTCAACCTCAGGAAAAATCATCTTTTTTAAAATACGAAATTTAAATGATGTCAGAAACTACGTCAGACAGCGCTTTCTTAAATACAAAATATTATAAATATAAATCAAATCAAATTACGAAATATTATATTATATGGCCATACTTTTCTGTTTTTCAGTGCCTTAGTACATACGTTTAAGGGCTGTATGTTTTATGACTATTTTTTTTAATTTCTTTTAAATTATTTGAAATTGTGTCATATATTTTGTCGTTTAATTATTTTAAGTAATAATCTTAAACTTAAATATTCATAGTTCATAAGAAATAATTATTTTAAAGAAGCGAGCGGTATCTCAGTTAACCAGGTGCTATAAATAATAACTTCAATGATATGTTGTTTAAAATTTCAATTAAAATAAAAATTTAAAGTAAAGGTAAACAGACTACTGCTGCATAGTTTTGGGTTCTATTATTGAATCTGGTAAACTAATTTCTCTTTCTAATGTCTCAGCATTTGATCTAATAAATCTACTTTTCTAAATTTTTTAAAATTGATAAAAAAAAATTGAAGCTAACATTTTTTAATTTTAGAAAATATCAATTATATTTTTCTTTTAAAATAAAATTTTCAATTTTTTAGTTTAATAATGAAATTAATTTTTTTTAAATTGCTTTTCTACTTTCAATTCTTCTTGTAATAAATCATTTGTACATGTTTTTTTTTTCATTATGTTGTAGTTGTTTGCAAGTGAGAAAAATTAATAATTTAAATATTTAATATTGATTTTTATTTATAACTTCCAGTTTATTTAAAGATTTCAACTGTATATTATCACAAGGTTTGTATTTATATAATATTTCCATATAAAATTGACCATTGTAAGGAGGACCGTTTCAAGTTGGGGTCACTTTGTAGACGATCCTCTTACGTTGGGTGCCAATTTATAAGGGGATCTAAGTATGGGGCACTTGTAATGATCCACGATGACCGCGAATTGTTAATTATGTTAAGTTAATGATGGGCGCCAACTTTGGATATCCCAAAGTATAAAATAGTGTTGAAAAATTAAGGGAAAAGGGAAAACACAATAATAATATTCACATTAATTTACTTTAATTAAATAGATAAAAAAATTAACAAATTAAATATACAAATTTTAAATAGAAAAAAATAAGAAAATGTAATTCACTATTGTCACTGGAATTAGCAGAAATAATTATCACAGGGGGTGATGATAAGGATTATACACAAATAATTATATCACGGGACGTGATAAGTATAGGTTATATCAGGATGATATCACTTGTTCGACTGTATCACAGGGTGTGATAAAAATGATTATATACAAAATAATTATATCACGGGACGTGATAAATACAGGTCATATCAGGATGATATCACTCGTTCAACTGTATCACAGGGTGTGATAATAAAAATGATTATATACAAAATAATTATATCACGGGACGTGATAAATACCAGGTCATATCGGGATGATATCACTAGTTCCACTGTCCATTCTCAACTGTCTAAAAATATTAAAAACTTGGAGGGATGGATCCTCCCCTTATGTGAAATATAATATCTATATATATATATTACATTTTAAGAATAATGCGACGAAATAACTTTGTTAATAAAAAAGAATAGAAAACAAAATAAACTAAAAAATAGATAAACAAAATAAAATGTATAATAAAAAAAAAATTAACTAAGAATATAAATACTTTGTCCGTTACATCCTCCCCCTCTGATTCCGAGGTCTTTTGATTGAGGGATCAGCCCTAGGAACGGACAATTTTTGGCCTTCCTCGCTTACGTAGAGGAACTATTGGAGTAGAACGCCTGTCGTTACATAGACGCAAAGCTGATGTATGAGGGGGAACAAGTCCTTGAATAAATATATGTTTCTGAGTTTGTGGTGGCTCCATAACTCCTGGTGGGCCCCGATGGGCTCTCGGAGACCCCACCAGCTGTCTATATCGGACAGCAGGATCTTCTTTGCTGACTTTGGTACCGTCCATGGTTTCGACAGCCCTTTGCAGCGCATTCAAACAACCGCCTGTGTTTATATCATGTCCAGCGTAAGGAGTTGGCTCTCCCCCTGGTTGAAAGACAGTTTCATGTTCTTTTAATAAATGGGCAAGTTTCATGTTCTGTTCCGCAGTTAGCTGAATAGTGTTTTCAACAACAGTATTATTTTCATCAGTGGTGCAGAGATTTTCTTGAATAAATTTGTATTTTCTCTTAGGATAATTATGAAAATACCAGCGATTGTTTCGCATATCTAATACTAAACCTGCTTTTCTAAGGAAATCAAGACCTAATAGTGATCTATTTCCACTAACATTGGGTAGGAATATCATTTCTATATGTATTATTTTATTTTTGATTTTTACAGGAACTGTAGCTAATAACACGGAATGTATACGCTTTTTCCCGTCAGCTAGAGTTAAGGAAAGATTATCTACTTTAAAATGTTCTCCTCGTTGTCTTAAATAGCTGAGAAGACGCTGACCGCCAATTGAGCGAGTGGCCCCGCTGTCAACGCAAATAGAACCAGAAGCTTCATAGATGGAGGCTTCTATTAGAGCGAGTTTAGAATCTCTATCTGTAGTAACGTCACACTGTAAGGCGTGTGCCTTGGTAATTTCCTGATTCGGATTGCAAGTTGGACACCTTGGTTTGGTGACTCCTGGAGTTCCGCAGCCGTAGCAACGAATTATTGAAGAGTCAGTCTCTTCTTTTTGTTTTTCACGAGGTTGTGAGTTTCTAAAGGGTTTCCGATCATAATATTTCGATTTAGGGGGTTCGATAGATTTATTTGAAGGGATTGTTTTTGAAAATGGGGCCCTTAAGTTATCATAGGAGTCGAATTTTTCTGCGAGATCGAGGGGATCTACCAATGTTTCCCAAGAGTCGAGGAAGTGATCTTTGCATTCGGATGAACACTTTTTCTTCATTTGATCAGCTAGGATCAAATTTTTAAGTTGATCAAAATTTTCAATTTTTAGATCGGATAGCCAGGCTTCTAGATAACCGCGTAGATTGAAGTAAAAATCTTTCCAAATGTTTTCCGATGTCTTCTTGGAGGTGGAGAAAAGTTTTCTTATTTTATCCGTAGTTAATTTAAATCGGTGAAGTAGGAGCTTCTTAATATGTTGATAGTCTTGGGCGACTTCATTTGGTTCTCTAATTATTAGAGTGGTAATATCTGTGGGTAAGACCGAAATAAGATAAGTGACCCATGCATCCTCAGATATGCCAAGAAAATTCATTTGTCTTTCGAAAAGACGCAGATACGTATTAATATCGTCATCGTTAATTTTAAATAGAGGTAAGAATTTCAATATATCTACTTTCGGTTGAAGTGGGGTTGGTGATTCTACCTGGTTCACTAATGTTTGAATTCGGAGTTTCTCTAGTTCAAATTGTCTTTCCTTCTCCTTTTCTTCTCTTTCATCTTTCTCCCTTTCCCTCTCTCTTTCTTCTTTCTCCCTTTCCCTCTCTCTTTCTTCTTTTTCCTTCCTATCCTCTATGATGGTCATAAGTAATTCCCGTGTAAGGTCTTCATCATAATCAGGCAATGACGTGATGTCATTTTTTATATCGATCCTACGAGAATCTAAATTCATAACTATTCCTAATTCCTGTGCTAAAAGGATAAGATCCTCCTTTTTCCCTTTGCCGAAAAATGACATTTTTAATAGGATAATTAAATTTAATGTTAACCAAAGAGAAAAAAAAATTAATTAATTAATCAAAATTAAAAGTTATTTAGTCGCGTACAATTGAATTATACAATGTTTAATTATAAAATAAGATAATTGTAATATAATTTAAAATATGTAAAAAGTATTTAAATATTTGAAAATATAGTGATATTTTATCAATTTTATATTAATTCATTAATTTAAATATAATGTAGTAGAATAAAATTTAAAATCAAAAAAAAAAAATTACAAATTAAACATATAAATTAATTAATTATAACTAATAATAATATTAATATATTCAAACTATTTTTATTGAATTAGAATTAAATAGATAAATATTCTATTTGTTAGATAAATGTGAAAATTAAAATAAAAAAAATAATTAACAAGTGTTAAATATATTATTATAATAGACAAGGAGATATAATTTATTTAAATTTAAAGTATAAAAGTAAAAGTTTTAAATTTCTATTTTATTAATTAAATATTAAATTGTACTATAAGTCCGTTGAGATGAAAAAATGATGATACTGCTCACCAAAGATGAATAATGTACTTTTCTCAGGAGCCGTGGTGTACTAATCGGGCTTCAGGTTGGGCTGCCACTTTATAAAGATGACTAATCGAGCCAAACGTTGGGCTGCCACTTTGTAAGGAGGACCGTTTCAAGTTGGGGTCACTTTGTAGACGATCCTCTTACGTTGGGTGCCAATTTATAAGGGGATCTAAGTATGGGGCACTTGTAATGATCCACGATGACCGCGAATTGTTAATTATGTTAAGTTAATGATGGGCGCCAACTTTGGATATCCCAAAGTATAAAATAGTGTTGAAAAATTAAGGGAAAAGGGAAAACACAATAATAATATTCACATTAATTTACTTTAATTAAATAGATAAAAAAATTAACAAATTAAATATACAAATTTTAAATAGAAAAAAATAAGAAAATGTAATTCACTATTGTCACTGGAATTAGCAGAAATAATTATCACAGGGGGTGATGATAAGGATTATACACAAATAATTATATCACGGGACGTGATAAGTATAGGTTATATCAGGATGATATCACTTGTTCGACTGTATCACAGGGTGTGATAAAAATGATTATATACAAAATAATTATATCACGGGACGTGATAAATACAGGTCATATCAGGATGATATCACTCGTTCAACTGTATCACAGGGTGTGATAATAAAAATGATTATATACAAAATAATTATATCACGGGACGTGATAAATACCAGGTCATATCGGGATGATATCACTAGTTCCACTGTCCATTCTCAACTGTCTAAAAATATTAAAAACTTGGAGGGATGGATCCTCCCCTTATGTGAAATATAATATCTATATATATATATTACATTTTAAGAATAATGCGACGAAATAACTTTGTTAATAAAAAAAAATAGAAAACAAAATAAACTAAAAAATAGATAAACAAAATAAAATGTATAATAAAAAAAAAATTAACTAAGAATATAAATACTTTGTCCGTTACACCATGAATTTTTGTAATATATGTAGGTATATATATATTGACAGTTTAACTACAAGAATAAAAGTTATTTGTAGATGTAATAAAATGTTTTTTAAATTATTATAGTATATGACCGGTTTATTATTTTCACAGGTGAATGAATTTAAATGAATAAAGTAGATTTTTAATGAAAAATTTATGATTTTTGTAAAATGAAGTATATATAGACATAAAATCTATCTATATTATATGTTTTGTTGAAAAGAGCTGTGATTTACATTGCTAAAGTTATTTTTCATTCACTAAATTCTTTGTAATCAAATCGATAAATTGAAATGACGGTCAATAGGTCATAAATTCATTGCAACGAGAGAGTGATGTTAAATTAAGTTGTGCTGGAGGGTTGATTATGGGGTTAGTGAGGTGCAAAATTAATGGGGCGCAAAAAGGCAGCGTTAAATATTATTCTAGTCGATCTATATAAAAACATGACCCTCTTCACACCTATTGATATTGTAATGAATCTAATCATGGTAAAGGAGGTGTCAATTCTATATAGAGAAGAGGGAAATATTTTGACAAGAGAGGGGAGGACAAAATATGCAAACGAAGGTGAATCTCCTCTATTGAATGGGTTCTTTTTCCTCTTCTCTCTTTGGTCGTCGTTGATTGATCGGTCGTTAATAGGACAGGCAACCCAGCCACCATTTCAGTTAACGACTTGGCGATTCCTATCCTAAAGGCGGAATGTCCGTGTGAACAAACGACAGCCAATCAAACAAACATTCCAGTCAGCCCTGATCACACCAGCTGCACCACCACTCGAAGAATCAATAGAGCAACGGAAACAAAAAAGGAGCAAAATGATTTCTATCTATCTATCTATCTATATAAGAGAGTAGAAAATGGACGATCCTATTCATATTCACTTAAGATAGCCAATAATATTTAATAAATGGAAATTTAGATTAAAACGAAATGGAAATGAGATAAGCAAGCAAGCGACCGTCTCTTAAAGAGTGACAAAGATCATCCACTAACATTCTTTACTATATGAGATTTAATCAATTAATAATAGATATTCTACTCTTTATATTAAAAAAAAAAATAATTCTCTAAGACACTTTCTCTTCTATTCTTCTGTCTAAGTAAACTTGAAGATGTAGATAATAAAGAAAAAATAAGTTGAGCTGTGGCCAAGCACAGAACCGACCGACGATTTGAAATAAATTAATTTTCAAACAACATTATATATATATATATATATAAAGTATAAAAAAAATAATTTTAACATTTGAATTAAAATGACTAAATTATATTATCTTGGTTTTTATTTTTAGTTTAATTACTCAATAATTAATTTCAACTATATTTTAAGTGAAATATTTTGGGACAATGAATATAAAATTAATACTTTGTAAACTACCACTTCCGGTTTCCGGATATACACCAAAAGTTGATCAATTCATCATACTGATGCATTAAGTAAATATAATAAATTTTATCAAAATCTGTTGAGCCGTTCATACGGATACACAATGGACAGACGGACGGACGGACAGATATCATGCTAAAGATATTTTTTCCTGTTAATAAATTGTATGATTCGTGAAGATATGTAAAAAAATCTCCTGAAATTTGCTGTGAAAATAACCCTTCCCTTTCTATCGCCGATCGGTAAAAACCTCATTGGTTGTAAAGAAAAGAGATTCAATACTTCTCAAAGGTTTATTAAGTAATTTAAAATTTTCAAGAACTTCTTATACACCAATACCTCACTTTGCGTCGGGGCTACTTACCAAAAACGTGATGCAAATTGAATTAAATTTTTCTTTAGCAAACCATGTAAAGATCGAAGATATAATAGGTTTCATGGTTACTAAAAGAAAATTGAACAAAGTAAACTTTTAAAAAACAATAATAATTTGAAATTTTATTACATACATACATACATACATACAACTATTCAATTAATTTATGAAAAACAAAATTAAAATTAATCACTGTCTGATGAGTACATCAGTGGTTGTTGCCATAAGTTGGATTTCTTTCACAAAAAATTAGTCCAATTTTGACTGAACAGCTTTTTTTTTCAAGGTAAAATAAATTTCCTTGTAGCAATTGATATTCGTAGCAACCGCCTGAGACACTTTAAAACCCCTTCGGTTGTCAAGATCGTTTTTTAAAAAAATCTCCAATCAAACACATCACTTTAGAAATTTGTTTGGAGGTTAAATTATATCAAATAAAAAATAATAATAATAATAAATTAATTAATTAATAATTAAAATAATACTATTTACAAAATTTGCGATAATCTCACTAGTAAACATACATTTTTTAAATATTTTATTTTGTTACCCTTTGTATTTAATTTCTCACTTAAAATTCCACTTAATTTTCCACAAAACTTATCACCTTGATGCACATAATAAAGAGCAAAAAAAGAAAATCTCAAAAAAAAAAAAATTAAATACTCGAACACAAAACAACACAACCTCGAAAATTTAACGACGTACAGTGAAAATTAGTAGTAATAAAGCAGCGACGCAACTTTGAAAAAAAAATGCAAAACAAAACGACGCAAAAGGAGGTGTTGGTGTATTGAGATCTTGGTTTTAGGTTTTTTTGAAATTTCTTTTTTTGTAAGGTAGAAATCATCATTCTAAATATTACAAAATCATTTTCTCATTAAATTTTCAATAAACACTTTTTTAAAAAAAAATACAGTTATTGGCCCCCTTTTATAGTTATTGACTTAGGTATTCTATAGTGATTATACAACCATACAACAAACAATTACATAACCATAGATAATAGGGCAATTTTTAAAATAAAAATCTCTTAATTTTACTATCTCGCCACGAAAATTTTCGATGTTGAGATTTTAATGATTTTATACGTTTTGAAGGATCCTGAATCATTTTCACTAAGGTTGAGAAAAATGTCTGTGTGTGTGTATGTATGTAACCAAGATTACGCAAAAACGGTTTGAGCTAGAATGATGAAATTTGGGACATGTGCATTATTCAAAATTCATAGTTTTCTATCAACTTTTGAGAAATGTAGCTCAACTGGAAGAGGGTCATTACCTACAACGTTTTGATTTTTTTCTTCTAAATTGACCGTAAAATTAAAGATATATGTTTGATAGTTTTTCACATGATTAAAAATTGTATAAAACTGCTATATATAGACTTTCAGTTTGATTTAATCGCTGAAAGTACCGGAATTAAATTTTTAACACTGCAAATCACGCACCAACACGTGACGTGACGTGGTGGCATCAACAAAGAGCCAAACATGGGCTGATTTAATAAATATTATTTATTAATTTTAACTTATAATTAATTAAATTTAATTTAAATATAATATATGTTAATTAATCCAATTCAAATTTGCAAGATAGTCGAGTGGAGACACTCCAGCTTTTTGTGTTTTAGTGATAGCGGGCCAATGACTTCCTCGGGGCCAACGACTATATACTTTACCCTATTATGAATTCTAAATAAAATAATAAATAATTATGCAGTTATTATTTATTTTCTATAATATATAGATATACATATATTAAAATAGCTTAGCAAAATGTTACTATGTATAAAAATAATTTTTCAAATGAGACGGATAAAAGAAAGAATTTTAAACATTTAAATAAAAGGGGCGAAAGGGAACCCCACCCAAAAGAATAAAAACCAATTTATATACACATATACTTTTACACGAGAGGATTAGAAGGGTTTAAATTGAATCATTTATACTGTCTAAAGAATAGATTTAATATTAGAATCCTATTATTTTTATTGGTGGTGGATGGGAGAAGGGTTCGTTTGAATAGCGTCGACGCCCTGCCGTATTCAAATTTAAAATACAAGTTGTTATAGGGAAGGGATGAAGAAGAGTAATGATGTGGAATTTTTTGATCTCTAAGAGATAAGCGTGAAGAGAGGTTGACGGCTCTCCGCAGGTGAGGAATATCAAATTGTTTTCACATCTCAAGCGATTCATTTATTTACTTTTGTAAATAATATTTATAATAATAATAATAATAATAATGAATTAGTAATCTTAGAACATGGTCATCTACCAATTCGTTAATGTTTTGTTTTTTTAATTTATAATCTAGGAAATTATATTTTATAATATAAATAAAATAAATTCTAATAACTTCAACAGCTTTGGTAATCTATCTATCTATCTATCTGTGTGGCACTACGGAACTTGAAAGTTCTTGGCCACAGCAACCACACTTCTCCAAGTATCCCTATTCTGAGCTACATCCATCCAACTCCTACCCTCTCCCATCTCTTTCACGTCCCTTCCTACATTTCGTCCTTGGTCTTCCAATCGGATGTTCCCATTCAGTCTCTTCACCAATTTTCGCCATTCTTTTCTTTCCCATTCTAACCATGTGTCTTATCCATCGTAACCTTCTCGATTTTATGATACTAACAATGGCTGTAAAGAATCCTATTCTCAAATTTAATCTTGTCTCCTAAGATCATAGACCACGCCTCACATCCATATAATACAACCGATAAAACAATTGTTTTATATATTTAAATTTTTATTCTCCTTGATAATAATTTTGACGAGATAAGCCCATTTAAAACATGATAACAGGCGTTACCCGATTGTAACCTCAAATTTAATTCATCTCGAATATTATTATCAGAATTTAAAATATATATTTAAAAAAATATAATTGGGTTTTTTGATTAGATATTCATAAAATTTATAGCCTATATTCAATTAGGGATATGTAAGAATATTCTAGTAAAATGTCATTGTAATAAGTCAATCCAATTTAGAGTCTATAGCTTCACAAATTCTCAGACAGACAGACAGATGGAGAGACATGAAAAATTCTAAGGTCATATTTGGATTCTCCAGGTAATAAAAACGTGAAGATATGTAAAAAATTTTAAATTCTGAGCAATCTTTTTAAATATATACATATACACATATAAAAAAAGAAGATTATTAGAATTAGATTAGAATAAAAATTAATACACAAAAGAATTATTTATTTTAGATAATAACTTTATCCTAATTGTAAAAAAAATCTTAATTAATATTAAAAAAAAAAAAAACTTTCTGAAAATAATATTAATTACAGTCTTATATTTGTATTCTCCTTCTCTTATTTAACATTGATTATTAGTATTTATTAAAAAAAAATTAACAATAATTTAAAAGTTCTTTTATTAGATGTAGTATATAAGTCAAATATAATTGTCCATCACTAAACAAATGCATTAAAATACTTTTCCAAGTATAATTAAAGTTATTAAAAGGTCTACCTGTCTAATGACTTACAATTTGTCCAATGAAAATTGCCTTCTATTATAATTAGAAAATATGCTTGACGTTCTTAATCAGTTTTAAAGGCGAAACATTTTTGTTATGGTCGTATAGGAATGTGCATTTGTATGAGTTGGATCTTTATAGTAGATGTGAAGGATACATGAGAGAATGAGAGGGAGAAATCGGGAGGGGGAAGGAAAAAATTCTTAATCGAGATTTTTTTTCTACTGAAATTAACTAAATCGAGTTCTATTAAATGTAGACGAAGAATTACGAGACGTGGGTTGATTCAGCAGAAATTTAGATTTACATTCGTTACGTTGTAGATAATGAAGAAAATAAGCTGGAGTGTCTCCACTCGACTATCTCGCATATGTGAATTGGATTAAATAATATATATTATATTTAAATTAAATTTAATTAATTATAAATTAAAAATTAAAATTAATAAATAATATTTATTAAACCAGCGCATGTTTGGCTCTTTGTTGATGGCACCACGTCACGTGCTGGCGCGTGAGATTTGCAGTGTCAAAAAATTAATTCTGGTAATTTCAGCTATTCAATCAAGCTGAAATTATATATATAGCAGTTTTATACAATTTTTAATCATGTGAAAAATCTATCAAACATATATCTTTATTTTTATGGTCACTTTAGAGGAAAAAAAATCAAAACATGGTAGGTAATGATCCTCTTCCGGTTGAGCTACATTTCTCAAAAGTTGATAGAAAACTACAAATTTTGAATAATGCCCGTATACCAAATTTCATGATTCTAGTTTAAACCTTTTTTGCGTAATCTTGTCTACATACACTCATATAGAGACATTTTTCTCAACTTTAGTGAATGAAAATGATTCAGGAACCTTCAAAACGTAAAAAACATCCAAATCTCACAATCGAAAATTTTCGTGATCGCAATACTATCTCTGGCGAGATAGTAAAAACACAATATTTGACGTTTTTTGTCGCGGAAATAAATAATGCTGATGCCTCTAGTCACTTTATATTTTGGGACCCCGCTTATATGTATACATACACACACACAGACATTTTTCTCAACCTTATTTAAAATTATTCAGGAACCTTCAAAACGTATAAAAACATCAAAATGTCGACATCGAAAATTTTCATGATTGCAATACTATTTCTGGCTAGATAGCAAAAAGATACAAGTGGAGACACTACAAGATTACAGTATGTGCAGAGAAATTAAAAATTAAATTAATTGTATTTATGGGATTAATTTAATCTACCTATGATTAAAACGAAAATAGTCTATAATAAAATACATTCTTTTATTTAAAAAAAAATAATAAATAAATTAAAAACAAATAAATAAATTATTATTTATTTTTATACTTTGAGAATAATTTTACGATTTTTTTTAATTAAATTTAAAATATATATATATAAATGAATTTGTGTTTAAAACAAAAATAAAATAAAATTTCAGTCTATAATAAAATAACAGAACACATTATTTTATTTAAAAATAAATAAATAAATAATTTATTATTTATTTTTATACTTTGAAAATATTTTTACCAATTTATTTTTTAAATAAATTTGAAAAAAAATATATATAAAATTTAATATTTAACATTTATTGAGTTTTATTTTTTAAATGTTTTATTGCCAATTAATAATTTGCATATTGGCAATTATAAAAAATAAAATAAAATATATATACGAAAGATCTACATATATGTATAAATAATTTTATTATTTTCATTAATTTTATGTGCATTTTTTTATTTTTCATTTAGAATGATTATAAATTTTAAAAATGAAATGCACTTTAAGATGTATTTATATATACTTAGTTGAGATATTTATTTATATTTGATGATTTTATTTATTTGATGATAATTAATATTTTTAATTATAGCTTGTTATAAATTTTAATCAAAAGAAAGTAATTTTATTACAAATATCGTATAAAACCTGTTTTAATGGTTTTCAAGAATTAATTAATAAAATGTTTTTTAAAAAAAATTAGCATTTTTGTAATTTTGTTCCTTTTTTTAAATTAAAAAACAAAAAAGAAATATTGAAGAGAAATGTATGCAAATGATGAAGCATTGGCTGAAATCAAGATACAATGAAGGTAGATTAGATAGAAAAGGGTGATTCTATAGGTTTATACTTTTCTTTTAGGTTCATAATTTTAAATTCTAATTTTATTTTCCATTAATTCATTAATTATCGATTGAAAATTAACCTTTATAATAAATAAAAAAAAATATTTAATTTATTTAAATATTCCAACTCATTCCTCTTCACTTTAAATAAACTTTTATTAATACACATGCAAAAAATGACAATACGTGGGCAGGTCAATAAGTCCGTAACTTTTTGAATGAAATACAGGATTTTGGAAAAAAAATTATTTTATTTTTCAACGTAGTCTCTTTCGAGGCTTATTCACTACGTCCAACGCTTCTCCAATTTTTTTATCCCTTTTCAAGATTTGTTGAGTCCATCAAAATAGGAATTTGTTTGTGAGATAATTTCATCGTTGGAGTGAAATCTCTTTCCGTTGAGCCATTTCTTCAGATTTGGAAACAAGAAATAGTTACTCGGGGCTAAATTCGGAGAATAGGACGGATGATAGCGTAATTCGTATCCCAACCCATGGATTTTCATGGAAATTCACTTTTTTTCATTTTCTTCTCAAATCACGAGGTATTCTGCTATTAATGGTTGTCAAACAAAAACTGAAAGACCCAACTAGTTCAAATTTCGACAGGAGTCAGCTGATAGTTGCCTGCTGACAGGAACATTGCTTCTATTTCATTTAAGAGACGGGAAACTCAAAAATTCACCGACTTTTGCGGAAAAAATTTTTAAATATGATTCTAAAGTTGAAAAGAGATATACTAATTGAATTATTTTGCTAACTGTTTTGCTCCCATTTAATTTCTTATTTCGGTCTTTATATTATCTACAAACCTTATATGATTTCAAATGATTTCACTCATATACTTAATAATATTAATATTATATTCTTAAAATAAAATGAAAAATTTATAAAAAGAAAAAATTTAAATAACATAAATTTCAAATAAAAAAACTTTTTTATTACCATTTTCAATGTAATTTTGAATTTATATTATAATAAAATATTTTAATTTAAGAATCATTTAAATAAAAGACAAATAGAAATCTAATAAATTAAATAACTTGAATTATTTATCTCAGTCCAGAAATATTGATTAATTCATTTTATGTAAAATGACATTAATCAATTTTTACAAAATATGTATTATTCAATAATATTAAAATAATAAATTTTACTGTATTTACTATCTTGGCAGAGATAGTATTGCGATCACGAAAATTTTCGATGTTGAGATTTTGATATTTTTATACGTTTAGAAGGTTCCTGAATCATTTTCACTAAGGTTGAGAAAAATGTCTGAGTGTGTGTGTGGACACGATTATGCAAAAACGGTTTGAGCTAGAATCATGAAATTTGTTACATGGATATTGTTTAAAATTTGTAGTTTTCTATCAACTTTTGAGAAATGTAGCTCTACCGGAAGAGGGTCATTACCTACAACGTTTTGATTTTTTTTTCTCTAAAGTGACCGTAAAAATAAAGATAAATGTTCGATAGTTTTTCACATGATTAAAAATTGTATAAAACTGCTATATATTACAATTTCAGCTTGATTGAATCGCTGAAAGTACCAGAATTAATTTTTGAACACTGCAAATTTCACGCTCCAGCACGTGACGTGGTGGCATCAACAAAGAGCCAAACATGCGCTAGTTTAATAAATATTATTTATTAATTTATAATTAATTTAATTTAATATAAATATAATATATGTTATTTAATCCAATTCCAATTGCGAGTGGAGACACTCCAGCTTATTTTAATTTTGTTTTTTTCTTAGATCTATAAATACATAAAATGATATGCATATATAAATTTAAGAAAAAGTTGTAAAAGGAATAAGCGACCATATCGAATTGAAAAATAATAATATTTAACGAAAAAATTTTATGTATTTTTTTTTTCTTTTTCTATTCTCTGGTTGTTTATTTGAAAATCAATAAACTGGACAGTTTATAATATAAACTTTGGGATATAAAATGAAAGTCTAATATTTCTCCCCCATTTAATCGATTATCTTTCTATCCCTGGTGGCCCAGTTGCCTTTAAAAGATTTTACTATCCAAAGTTAGAAAGAATGACGGCACAGAGGGCGTGGGGGGAGGTAAAAAGGGCGGCGATTGAAGTGGATACCGCCTGGGTATATTAATTTATGATTTTCGATCCAATCAGGAAACGAAAGGTGAATAGCTTTGTAAATCAGGTACAAAAGAGAGAATCAGTTTTTATACCATCATATTTATGTATTAAAAGGCGGCTGCATCCATCGGAAAGCGATGGCTATAAATAATACTATACAAGCATTAGAATAATTTTCTACTCAAAAAGGACAATACACTCAAGCTTGGGACAATTTCAAACAGGCTTGAGAGAGAATAAAAAAAACACTTAAAAGAATGAATATTAAAATGAAAAGTTTAGAAAATTTTCGTAGTCAATTTGTTGGTTTATAAAAAAATTTATTATTATTATTATTTAATAATTTAAATTTTTATAAATTAAAATAGTATATTTAATTTTAGTCCTCTAGAAAAATTTTCTTTTTTTGTGTTCGTAAATATTTTGTATACTAAGAATAATAAAAAATAAAAACTTATATGGAAAAAAATAGTTTGCTGAAAATAGGACATTTTTTGCTCCCACTTTTGCGTTCCCTTACGTCTTATTTTAACAATACATCACAGCTTGGACCTCTCATAAATCACCGTCGAATACATTTTTTTGTGTTATGTTGGTACACATGTTTCTCATAGGTTGATATTATCAGCCATTTTTGATTAGTAGTTTGTTTTTGATAGCTGAAAACGTTTAGTGTGTTCTTCGATTCTTTTACTTATGTCATCAATTGATGTAAAACGCTTTCCTTTCATTGGTCTTTTCAGTTTTAGCAATAGGAAAAATTCACAGATAGCCAAATATGGAGAATATCGTGGTTAAGGCATGATTAAAGATTACTAATCCAAAATGGCTGATAATGTCAACATATGAGAAACATATATGTACCAACATAACAAAAAAACATTTCGATAATTGAATATACTCAGTCTGCGAAAATTCAAAATTCACCTTTTCTTTAGAAACAGACCTCGTATTGTAGTGAATGTCTTGCAATGATTTGTTTGTACTGTTTATTCATTCTAATAATTTATCGCATAAAACAGATATTGGCGCCATTGGGTGTGCGGGTAGCGAACCTCCCTCACATTCACATGGTCCCGGGTTCAAGCCCCGGGCCTGGCAAGGGAATTTCCCTAGCTGGGGTCTCTGGGACGGAGTTAGCCCAGCCTCCGGGAACAACATTGGGGAAAAGCTACTTGATAGCTCCTCCGATCAAGAAAATCAAGGTAAAGGTTGAGAGGACCCGTTCTACTGATCATAAGACACCTCATTGATATAACCGGCTTGATAGGCGTTGTCATTGCGTAGGACAATCAAAGTCAGAGGTTTTTTTTTCTAATAATAATTAACTTTGGATTTGTCAAATTAAGAACATATCTATAATTCAAAAGACTACATTTTGAACTTAAATTTATAAATAATTATGATTAAATATTATAATTATTTAAAATTTAATGCAGTTATTTTTTTTCCAATATAATATATATCATTTTTTAAATTAATAAACTTCACAGTCATTATTATTTAATTTAGTATGAGTATGAGAAATTTGTGAAAAATTAATTTTTCTTTTTAATTTTACAAAAAAAAAAAAAAAAATAAAAATAAAAAAAGGTCACATAAGAGTGAATGTCTGGGGAGAAGACTGTTCTTGTTTTTTTTTTCACTTTAACAAGTTCAATTAAATCCGAATCGGAATTTCTTATTTGAGACGGACGTCATCTTTTAAAAAGATAACGTTTCTGTCATTAGAAGAGGCTTTCTCATGATTAACGCCCATTTGTCTTAATCTTGTCTCCTGGCTACCGTCATCGTTTCTTTTTTTCCATCGGCTTTCTCAAAGAAGTGCCTGTGATTTTTAAGCTTAATTTTTCACTGAGTCTTTAGAAAATAACGTTTCAGTGGTCATCACCTTTTTCGATGGTGTCATTAAATCTCGCTTATCTCTCTCCCTCTTTCTCCCCCAAAGGTTTCCTTCCACTCGAGTTAGACTCGCTTCTCGATCGAATTAACTTTTTCGGTCTTTTTTTTCTATTAATACTTTACTTATTTGAAATGTGATTTATATTTTTCAAGGTACAAATAAATTAAATTTAATTGATATTAGTAATTTTCTTAAAAAAAATATAAAATAAATAAATGGCAGGTATTGTTTTCACACCAAATTTCAAATGTGGAGTTTTTTACACATCTCCACGAAACATGCATTTTGTTAACAGAAAAAAGTATTTTTATCATGATGTCTGTCCGTCTGTCCGGCTGCCCATTGTGTGTCCATATAGACGTGTATAGCTTGAAAGACTCAACATATTTTGATAAAATTTGGTATATTTACTAAATGCATCAATAGCATAAATTCATCAACATTTAGTGTATATCAGGAAACCGGAAGTGGTTATTTACAAAGTATTAATTTTATATTCTTTTTCGGAAATTTTTGACTTCAAATAATTAATAATTGAGTAATTAAACTAAAAATAAAAACCAAGATATAAATATAAATATAAATTTGTCATTTTCATTCAAGTTTTAAAAATATTTTTTTTTATGCTTTATATTTACCAATAATGTTGTTTGGAAATTAATTTATTTCAAATCGTCGGTCTGTTCTGTCTCTGGCCACAGCTTATTTTTTACTATCTCGCTAGAATCACGAAAATTTTCGATGTCTGTCGAGATTTTGATGTTTTTATACGATTTGAAGGTTCCTGAATCATTTTCAATAAGGTTGAGAAAATTGTGTGTGTGTGTGTGTATGTATGTAGACAAGATTATGAAAAAACGGTTTGAGCTAGAATCATGAAATTTGGTATACGGCCATTATTCAAAATTCGTAGTTTTCTATAAACTTTTGAGAAATGTAGCTCAATCGGAAGAGGGTCATTACCTACAACGTTTTGATTTTTTTTCCTCTAAACTGAGCGTAAAAATAAAGATATATATTTGATAGTTTTTCACATTATTAAAAATTGTATTAAACTGCTATATATAGAATTTCAGTTTGATTGAATTGCTGAAAGTACCGGAATTAATTTTTTAACACTGCAAATCACGCGCCAACACGTGATGTGGTGTCATCAACAAAGAGCCAAACATGCGCTGGTTTAATAAATATTATTTATTAATAATAATTTATAATTAATTAAATTTAATTTAAATATAATATATTATGTCCTATTCAAATTGCGAGATAGTGGAGACACTCCAGCTTTTGTTTTAATGTAATTAACCCCAAAACAATATTTATATTTGTATTCAATTTGGGCAAACCAAATAATAAATTTTGAGAAAGAGTCAATTTGTGAAAGGGAGATAAAGCAATACTTCATTAATTTAATTATCCTTTTCCAATAGATAAATCCTTTATTCAAATATTACTATATTAATTAAATCATAATGATTTACCGGCATGTATATTTAATTATAAAAACTATATTATATTATTATATTCAAAAAACTGATTTGACTATAAATGTATTTAAAATTAATATTTTTATCACGTTTATATATTGAAAATAAATAAATTATCTTTAAATATACCTTTTCCCCTTTAAAAGTCTATAAAAGTACATAAAAAATATAATATATAATATGGAATTATACTATTTAATGGCAATTTTGTATTTTAAAAAATAATAAAAAACAACATTTTCATTGAGATTAAATTTTAATAAATTAAATGTTCATTATAATATTTTTATATATGTATTCCTTGAAAGAAACCCATTTTAAATTTTAATTATGTTGTTAAAATAAAATATAGTTGTTTTGTGTACCATCATCTCTAAGTATATATTGATATTTAAATTTTCTAACTCAAATGATTACATTTTATTATAGTGAAAAAATTTCCGTGATGCACTATTAGCATAAGTCTACTTTATGATCATACGTAAATATTTCCAAAGATTATTAAGTAAATGAATAAATTAATAAAAATTAAGATAATTTATAATTATTAAACATTTTGTTCAAATTTAAACAACATCAAGGAATTGCAGCAGTTATTTGAGTAAATTTCAAATTTATTAATTAGTCTCATATTGATATGTGCAATTCACTATAAATATAGGTAAATGTACGTATTATATATACAGTGTGCCCCATGGAAGACTGGACCGGTAAATAACATGCACGCTCCAATTGGTGTATTTTATAACTCTCATTTTAGTTGAAATTTGTGAGTTTGTGAATTTTTTCAACAGTTTACAGACAATGAGTTGAGACAGTGTTTCTCAACCTTTGAGTATTTACGGGCTAATTTTCAATCATAATTTTCATCGCCCCCCCCCCCCATCGGAAATGTTTCAGAGCATCGCAAAATCATCTTAACTTTGTTTTTTTTTTTAGAACTATATTAAAAAAAAGTCGGGGATTTTGTCTTGGATATTGTTGCGCCCCACAGGTTGAGAATCACTGAGTTAAGATATGCCTATTTCCAACAGAATTCTGCAACAGTTCATACGGCACATAATTCTTTGCATGGCATGGGGGCGTTTTTTATAATGTTTTTATCAACTCCACTTTTTTATTATAACTGCTAGGTAGTTGTAATAAAAATATCTAGAGAGGGGTTTCGAAATGGAATTGCACCTTGGACGTCTCATATGATAAATCACTGTCGAATACGAGGTCTGTTTAAAAGAAAAGGTGAATTTTCAATTTTCGTGGGATGTGTACATTCGATTATCTTTAAAGCTTTAAAAAGTAAAAAAAATAAATTAATTATATATTATTATTATAAATATTATATAAAAAGCACAAGTTACTTTTTCTTAAGTTTATTTATTAAAATAATCAATTATACAGAACCGGTTACAGTGTGCTATTAGCACGTGAAGCAACAAATCATGCAAAGGATTTGTTGAATTACAGTACATATGAAGTACTAGTCACTATATGGATTTTATAGTGGATTATAACAATGCAGGTAATCTTTTAGATGATTCCTGAACGATGAATAGATAATCAAAGTGATTATCTATTGAGAGCAAATGAAGGTGATTCGCAATGAATCCCTGAGCAAAAGGGCAGAGCCTTCGGCCTTCAAGTGAGTTGACTAAGAACTGGCTATGGGGTCGAAAAGCCGTCTTATATAATGTAATTGCGCTTGCAGAAATCATGACGTCATGAATTCTGCTGGCGTTGCAGGAACTGGGTCCATAACTTATATATAATTAAATTATTATTTTCTTATAATTTCTTTTGGTTTCTGCATTAAAATGTAATTACAAAAATATCAAAGAAGTCTTAATCCGAATTAGTTCGTCCGATAGTAGAAAACCTATAATCAAAATGAAAGCGAAAAATTGGCAGAATACTTCGACACTTACGCAACAGCATTGCTATCTGTTTTATGCGATAAATTATTAGAATGAATTTACAGTACAAACAAATCATTGCAAGAAAAGGTGAATTTTGAATTTTCATGGGCTGTGTACATTCGATTATCGATTTTTTTGTTATGTTTTGTTGGTACTCATATGTTTCTCATATGTTGACATTATGAGCCATTTTGGATTAGTAGTTTGTTTTTGACAACTGAAATCGTTTTGTTCGATTTTTTTAGTAAAAAAAAATGGATCTGAGGGGAATTACTTTGAAGGGGATAAAATAGATATTGATGAATAAATAAATAAATAAATACTTTTTGAAATAATTCAAAATTCACCTTTTCAAACCTCGTCTTAAATTAACGATAAATATTTCATTTGAAAAGTTATTCTTTTTTTTAGTTTTCAATGAATTCAAAATTTCTACAATTAATTTTCATCAATCATTAATATTTCTTTACACATTTGATTGCACATATTCCTATATAAATGTTATTAATATAAATAATTATAAAATGGGGATGTGTTCTATTATAAAAAATCCTATTACAAACAATTTTAAATGTCTGGTTACATATCAATGGCAGCTGTGAAAGCTGTGAAAACCACCCTTACATTTATCAATTTTTTATAATTATTTCTAATTGAGCGCTTTTGAATAGCTTAATAGCAGAAAAAAAATGAAAAACGGTTACTATTTAACCTCTTCGAGAAATATAATAAGTTTTTTTGCTTAATATTTTAAAGCAAGTGCCGATATTTTTAATATAACCCTATCATTAAATTTATTTTATAATTAATCTTCGTTAGTTGTTTAATATTTTCAACATAACGGTGATATCTTCAAGTCATATCTAAATATTAGAAAAATCAGTTATTATTTTATAATATATTTTATTTGAAGGGTGACTGAAAGGAATTTAAGAGTCATCGTTTTCTTTTTCTTACTCATTACTATTAAACCCATCTTAAAGTCAAACACATAAGTATTATTAATTAATTAAATTTAGACTAGAGTCTTTTTTATATTTTTAAAAATTATTTGAAATAGTAGAAAATTTAAAAAAAAAAAACAAATCCTAAAATACTCTAAATTTACTCTCGTCCCCCAGGATCATAGACCATGCCTCACAGGCATATAATACAACCGGAAAATTAATTGTTTTATAAATTTTAATTTTCCCTTTGATAATAATTTTAAAGCGATAAGCCCTTTTACTGCATGATATCAGGCGTTACCCGATTCTTCGCTTTAAATTATTCTCGAATATTATTATCCTTCGAGATTACAGAACTTTTTAAAAATTTATAATAATTATATATATTTTATGTAAATTTATTTATATGACTATTGTTTTAATTTCAATATGTGTTACTATTTTTACCTTTGAAGAAGGAGGCAACTTGTGTCCGAAACGTCACCATCAATTGATAATCATGCGTTTTTTGATTTTGTTCTGTTTCCTCTTTTTAATTTATCTTTTAATTTAATTTTTCTCTTTAATTTATCAAAAAGGCTAATATATATGATTAATATAATGTTACAAGTATTTTATATGCAATATTTTGGATTGTAATGGTTAATTTCGCAGGTAACGCGAGGTGGCGCCGCATCAAAAAGCAGCCATCCAAGTGATGATAACTTTTATAATAAATTGTATATATGTAAGATAGATTTTCAAATAAAAGCAGAGTTTTACCAAACCACAAATATCTATATTTGCAACTCTCCTTTACATCCGTCACAACCACCTTAAGAAGTAAGGGAACGCATAGTGGGAGCAAAAAAAGGTCCTATTTTCAGCAAACTATTTTTTTCCATATAAGTTTTTATTTTTTCTTATTCTTACTATACAAAATATTAACGAACACAAAAAAAGAAATTCTAACAGTAGATTTAAGTGGGAGTTGTCTGGCCACGAAAAAGTACTGGAACGCATTCCGGTTCTGAAAAAAGGTAAGGGAACGTCGTTCCACCGCGTTCCCCTCCCAATACACCACGGTCACAACAGGATAATATAAGTTATAATACTGAAAGTGTTTGCATTTACCTCCTCTATTTAAAATGATAATAAAAAATATTCAGGCCAGTGAATATATACGAGTTTATATATATATTAAGATATTTTAAGGGAATGCTCGTAAATTATAAATAAATGTGTTTTTAAATTCAATTCTGGGTACTTTTGCTTAATTCTATCATTCAGACATTAAAATTAGAATCTAATTTATCATTCAAAATGTATATTTATTTCTTTTTTTATGAATTTAATGAGAGGTGGAGGAATCATTTGAAAAATTTCCAAATATTTATTATCATTAAATGAAAGATGACTATCGATTTTTTTTTCTCGTTTTTAAGGATCCCGATTTAATGAGCAGCTCTCTTTAGAAAAAAAGCAGAGCACATTTTCAACATCTCAATTGCAACTCCACTCCATCCATTCATAATTCAACCTGTCATTTTTCATTTCTATACAATCTGTTTGATTTTCAAAGATGTCGGCATCGTCAGTCCAATGCTTGAATAACATTTCCATATGAGAAAGATGGCCATTTTTTTCAATTTCCTTTCTTATATATAAATATTATCCAAATGCGACAACAGCTTCACTTCTCTTTATCACTAATCATTCAACTCATCTTCTCTCTCTTCTTCTTCTTCTTCTTCTTCTTCTTCTTTTAAATATTTATTTCCATTCAATCTAATTGGACATCGTCTACCTGGAATTATAATCCCATTTTTTTTCAGACATTATGATTATTTTATAAGAAGTAATAATAAAAATTAAGTTTTACTTTTAAAATTAATATTAATTATATAAATTATTAATTATTATTTATATAAAGAAGATAAAAAACAATAAATGTATTTTGTTTTATTATTATTTCCTTATAATGTAATTTGTCATAAATATGATCGATAATTATATAAACTGGTCATCCAGTTATAAAATTCGATAAAACTTTACCAATGAGTTACGTTTTACTATCTCGTCAGTTTTTCACATTAATAAAAATTGTATAAAACTGCTATATATAGAATTTCAGCATGATTGAATCACTGAAAGTACTGGAATTAATTTTTTAACAAGTTGACTGGTAATCACGCGCCAGCACGTGACGTGGTGCCATCTCCAAAGAGCCAAACACGCGCTGGTTTAATAAATATCATTTATTAATTTTAATTTATAATTTATAATTAATTCAATTTAATTTAAATATAATATATCTTAATTAATCCAATTCAAATTTGCGAGATAGTCGAGTGGAGACAATCCAGATTTTTTAAATCCAAATAAACTTTTCTTATGCATTTTTGCGGGTCGCTTCTATTTACGAGATCAAAAGGATTAAAGTTTGCCAGATTAGCTTATTATGAACCTCGAAATATGATGCCATTAAGTAATGGCGCTGTTCACATGTAGACGGGGGCTCCGCCCCCTGTACCCCCGGGTGGTACATAGTATTTGGTTGAAAGTAGTAAAAGGTTTTCATCCATTTTGTTTCAATCAGTATATTACATAAAACATTAATTTCTTTTTGTGTTCTTATTTAAAATATATTTTAATTTAATCAGTAAATTAATTATATATATGTATTATTATTGTATATGTTAAATCTATCTATCTATATGGCTCAAAGATACTCGAAAGTTCTTGGCCGCAACAACCACATTTCTCCAAGTGTCCCTATCCTGAGCCTTGTCCCATCTCACTTACGTCTCTTCCTACGAGTCTTCCAAGCGGACGTTTTCCAATCGGTCTCCGCATCAATATCTTTTTCCTCTCTCATTCTAGCCACGTCCCCTGCCTATCGCAGCTTATTCGCTTTTATAACTATTTCTGAAGATGCATAGAGGTCATGCAATTCCTCGTTATGCAGTCTACGCCATTCCCCGGTGACCTCATCTTTCTTTGGCCAATAAATGCTGGGAAGAATCCTATTCTCAAATACTCTGAATCTACTCTCATCTCCCAGGTTCATAGACCATGCCTCCCACCCATATAATACAACAGGCAAAATAATTGTTTTATATATTTTAATTTTGATTATATCGGTTAAGTAAGAAATTTCTTTTTTTGTTTCTATGACAGCAAAAAAGTAAACAAATTACATACATACAAACACTCTCCTTTATATATATAGATTCACTAATTATTCACTTATTCCTAATTTTCGATTTTTTAGGTTCAGTTTGGATATACAAAAATTATTTAATTAATTATATTTGTTATTTTTTTTTTCTATATCTAATCCAAACTAAAAAAAAAATCCCAGAAAACTAGTGGAGCCATCTGCTGGTCAAATTAATAAAACATGATAGCTAAATAGAATATCAATGGATTTATATGCAAACTTTAATAATTTGTAAATTAAAAGCAACTTGCAAAAATTGCATAATAAAAGTTTATTTGTAATTAAAAAAGGAACCCACTGATAAAGTTTTATCCAAATCCATGGACCAGTTTATATAATTACCATATGATCAATTTTAAGTAGATATTATTATAACGTTTTTCTCAACTTCACTTGGCGTCTGTTTCTTTGTCTGCATGTTTGCTCTTTTTTCAAATTGAAATCGATTTTTCATCATCTTAAAATTGAGATAGACTTTTGAAAATTATTATAGATATTTCAATGGATCCCTAGAAGGTATAGAAGACATATAATAGAATTATAATTAATTAATTGTAATTAATTAGTGATTAATTACTTTTAGTAACTAACCCCTTTTGTATTGCTCCGATTAATTTTTTCAACAGATTCTGCAGCATAAATATTGATTTGAGGATAGATTTTCATTTTGAATGTAATTAAGATTATTTTACTACTGACCATTATGCTTACAATTGCTTTTATTCTTTATTATTTAAATATAGAAATTGTATATTATATAATATATATTCTTATTGTAAATAAATATTTAAAAATTATTTATTTCACTTTGTATTTTTTTTTTAATTTTAAACATGGGAAATATAATTAATTTTCAAACTTTATAACATTATATTTTTATAAATAGAATAAATAAAAAACTTCTTATTCTCGTTATCCATTGACATTAGACGTTTCTTGTCCTTTTATTATTATGTCCTACTTAATATAATCCAACCACTCTTCAAAGTCTTCCGTTACTCTTTTTCTAATCTTAAACCACAGCAAATAAACTAAATGTGCATCAAAGAAAAATTTTTCAATGAATATTAACCGTTTTAAAGGAGATTTTGATTTTCATCCATTTTTATTAAATTAACTTACCCTAAAATCTGTTTCAGCTGCTTTTAAATCCTTTTTTCTCCTCTTAAATATATTTTTATAAAAAAAAAATGAATACGATGAATGAAATTCGGCACTCTTTTAGAAGTTATTTTATTCATTCAGAAGACTAGATTACAATGAAAGTAGGTTATGGTCAAATAAAGATATTTTCACTTTTTTGGAAATTTTCTTGGTTAAATTTTTGAAAAAGGATTTAGTGAGCGGCTCATTTTTCGGTGTAAACACCAACAAAAAGTATTTTGCCGCCTTTTCTTCACATCACAGACTGTGAACTAAGATCCACCCCTTCTAGCGCCGCGGTTGTTTTTTTTTTTTTTTTTTTTTTTTTTTTATTTTACCACTCAGGCTATATATATATATTCTTACGTATCTACTAGTATAGTTGTTCTTCACAGATGCATGTAAAAGAAGAAGAAAACATACAATCGCCAGTTCCAATTGGTTTTCATCTTCAAACTATTGTATTGAAATTGAAAATAATTTTCCAGGCAATGATTTTTTTCTTTTTATTCTTTTTCCTCAATTGGCGGGTTATTTCCACAAGAGTTGAGACATACAAACTAACAACCCTTGTGTACAAAATAAACAACCTGGAAATTAAACTATTTTCTTCTCAGCCCTTTTTATATTAAAGCGATTTTCTTTTAAAAGAAAAAATCAAAGGATTCGTTCATCTATTGTAAGAAAAAGGGTAAAAAAGGAGTGGGGTATGTATAAATTTTGTAAAGGGATTGATATAATAACATTTGTAAACATGCGTGAGACCACCCTTGATAATCAAAATGAATTTTATTATTTGAAAAAGGATCACATCTGTTAATGAATCGGAACAAAATCACATTTAAATACAATCAAACAAATCAATATTGATCCAAAATATTATCATTGATTTCAAATCATGAGTTATTGATCTTTAATTTATTTATATATACATTGAAAGGGGATGATTCATATATTCGAACCATCTCTATTGAAAAGAAATTTTAAAAGAAATTTTGTAGGTCCACCTATTAGTTCTTCTAATCGTCTAATGCAGTGGTTTCCAACCTTTCTGTACCGGCGCCCTCCCCCCGCCCTTTTTTTAAAAAAAATTCTTGCGCCCCTCTTAATTTTTGTAATAATCTAATTTCCTATTTCAATAGTCGGACACGTTTCTGAAATAATATAACAGGGGTGGGCCATGGTCCAGAGCATCGCGAAATCATCTGACCTTTTTTTTTTAAGAATCATGTTGTAAAAAATTGAAAAAAAAATCGAAAATGTTCAATAGTTTGGCCACAAAATTATCTTACCTTTTTTTAGAACCATATTGAAAAAATTGAAAAACATTTCAAA
This sequence comes from Labia minor, assembly GCA_963082975.1. NCBI lineage: Eukaryota > Metazoa > Arthropoda > Insecta > Dermaptera > Spongiphoridae > Labia > Labia minor. The sequence goes on from OY720344.1 coordinate 114,607,266, forward strand.
AATTGAAATTGATTCTAATACCTTCGCGCCCCCTTTACAACAGCGCCCCACAGTTTGGAAAACGCTGGTCTAATTTCTAATGTAAAGAAGAATAATGCGAATAATAAAAAAATAAGTATTAAAAAGAAAAAATTATAAATACACTTTTCAAAAGATGAAAATTTTTATTTTCATCCTTAATAAATCCAAATATGAAATATTGTATATATTTGTGATGCCCCACACCACAAAAAGAGGGCGCAGTGCCAACTTTCACCAATTCAGACAATAATAACAATTGTGAGATAATGTATATAGTGAGGATGTTGAGAAGGAATAAATTGAGTTTTAACTCCAAGTCTTAACTCCAAAACTAGCCCTTATCCATCAACCCACATCTATATATATATATATATATTATATCCTCAAAATCTTTAGACAATTTAAAAATTAATTGAAATAAATAAAAGATGTAATAACAAAATAATTATTTTTACATATTAAATTGTTATTATTTACTCTCCCATTTTTGGCAAATTTCAAATTTTGTGTTCGATTTGAATCATTCCCTCATTCATTTTTAGACACCTTGGAGTGTACACTTTTGAGCCTCTCTATTTTGAGAGATTTAATTATAGCATTTTGCTATAATTTCTGAAATTAATTTAATTTTAAAATTTTTATTAAACAGGAAATTTCTTTTCGTTTCCTTTTATCATCATTAATTACCGACCGACGATAGTAAGGGAGGTATTGTTTTCACACCAAATTTCACATGTGGAGATTTTTACATATCTCCACGAATCATGCATTTTCTTAACAGAAAAAAGTATTTTTAGCATGATGTCTGTCCGTCCATCTGTCCGTCTGTCTGTCCGTCCGTACGTATAGATGTGTACAGCCTGAACGGCTCAACCGATTTTGATGAAATTTGGTATATTTACTTAATGCATCAGTGGGATGAATTGATCAACTTTTGGTGGAAATCCGGAAACCTCAAGTGGTAGTATTAGCGTTCGACGATAAGAAGGGAAGGGTTATTTTCACACCAAATTTCACATGAGGAGATTTTTTACATATCACCACGAATCATGCACTTTGTATTTGTTTTATCCTCGGAAAAATCATCTTCATTAGTTTTTTCTAAATTTAAAATTATATTGACGTCATCCAGCCCTTCATGAAGTCACAGCCAGCGCCTCCTAATATATTATAAATAAAATAAAATTAAAAATATTTATGTTATACCCGTTATATCTGTTTTTATTACATTAATAGATATATTAAAATTATTTGAAATTGTTTCTGTAGCTGGAAATTAATTTACTTCAAACTGTCGGTCGGTTCGGACCTGGTCACAGATCAACTTATTTTTTTTTTCATATTATGTTATTTTTATTTACTTTTATTAAATTTTATTTTAAAATCAAATTTCGATTGCCTTTTTTATTCCAGTTTACCAAATTTTTATTAATTTCTTTCATTGGATCAATTTTTATATATTATTTATTACCTCATAATATATATATATATATATATATATATATCTTAAAAAAGTCCATTAATTAGCCTTATCCAATCCTAATTTCCTCTATTTTGCATATTTTTTATAAAATATTGCTGGGGACTTCACGGTCATTCATTTATCACATTTCAATTATTTCATATTATCCATTTTTACCGACCGACGATAGTAAGGGAGGTATTGTTTTCACACCAAATTTCACATGTGGAGATTTTTACATATCTCCACGAATCATGCATTTTCTAAACAGAAAAAAGTATTTTTAGCATGATGTCTGTCCGTCTGTCCGTCCGTCCGTCCGTATAGATGTGTACAGCCTGAACGGCTCAACCGATTTTGATGAAATTTGGTATATTTATTTAATGCATCAGTGGGATGAATTGATCAACTTTTGGTGCAATTCCGGAAACCGGAAGTGGTAGTATTAGCGATCGACGATAGGAAGGGAAGGGTTATTTTCACACCAAAGGAGATTTTTTTATATATCACCACGAATCATGCACTTTGTATTGGTTTTATCCTCGAGAAAAATCATATTTATTAGTTTTTTCTTGATTTAAAATTATATGACGTCATCCAGCCATTCATGACGTCACAGCCTGGTCTTGCATATATATTATCTATCTATATATATAAAGGAGAGTGTTTGTATGTATGTATGTATGTATGTATGTATGTATGTAATTTGTTTACTTTTTTGCTGTCATAGAAACAAACAAAAAAGAAATTTCCTACTTAACCGACACTTTACCGGTAATTTAGAATTATGAACATCAAAAAATAAGAAACGATTTCTATGAAATTACATCACAATATTCTTATATATCTCTATGGTAACATAGGCTATAGATTTTATTAATATCTAATTCTAATCAATAACCGCAGAATTTAATTTTTTAAAGTTTATATAGTTCTCCGTGTTGTTCATTCAAGAGCCAGGGCCAGGCGTGGCCCACTGACTGGCGGACTCATTTTACACAATGTATATAACTAGCAATCAAAGAATTATTATAATATTTAACTTTTTATTTTAAATTCTAATATTCAAATATCATTTCAATTAAATAATTTATTCCAAAAGTTCTCATTTTAATTAATTTAATATAATAAAATATTTAAATCATAAATTAAATTATTTTGTATTTATTCTTTCTATATTTGAATACTTCTTTTATTTTAAGGGAGGGAATTAACTATGATCTAAAAAAATTAATAAATGAACTTAATAATAAAAAATCAAATAAATCCATTAATTTAAATTAATACTATTAATGAATGTATATATTGTTAATTTATCTTTAGTTTTATCAATACTTTTATACCGTTAATTTTTATAAATTAATTTTTATAAATTGTCTCAAGTCTCTAACTTTGCATTTTCTAAAATTTTATTATAATTAAAAATATTCAATAAAAATCAAGCAATGAAATTAAAATATCAAAATGAAATGATCAAGAAATATTATACTCTATTATAACATAGAAAATACTTAAGAACCATAGGCGGAGGAAATATTAGGAGATATCATTGCGGGTTCATGCCAAATCGATCAACATTAATTAAGATATTTTCATTATGACAGATATTAAAAAAACCGCGAATTCAATAATTCTGTTCACTAATTATTTGTAGACTTTAGTAAAACCTACGCATGACTCAATAGATCCGGATAAACTTTTTCAAATTTTGATCTTAAAATATATCTTGAAGGTAGTAATGAAAGAGTAAGATGCGGAAATCAATTGTAAAATATTAGGTAACCCAGACGACTTAAATATAATAGGAGATTCGGCAATTGCAATTACAGATAGCGAGGAAAAATTAATCGAGGTAGGAAAAGAGATGAGGTTTGAAATGAATAATGATAATGAAATATTTAGAAACAAACAGGACATGGTCTATGATCTTAGGAGATGAGAGTGGATTCAGAGTATTTGAGAATAGGATTCTTCCCAGCATTTATGGGCCAAAGATGAGGACACCAGGGAATGACGTAAGAAAGATGGAACAGAGACTCAGGATAAGGACACTTGGAGAAATGTGATTGTAGCTGCCAAGAACTTTCGAGTAGATATTTATAACATATTCAATAAAAATATATATAATTAATTTACTGATTAAATTAAAATATATTTTAAATAATCACACAATAAGAAATGAATGTTTTATGTTATACATTGATTGAAACAAAATGGATGAAAACCTTTTACTACTTTCAACCAAATACTATGTACCACTCGGGGGGTACAGGGGGCGGAGCCCCCGTCTAGATGTGAAGAGCGACGAAGGAGCTCTGAGCAGCTAGTAAATAAAATAAAATTAAAAATGTTTATATTTATTATTTATGTATCCATATCTGTTTTTTATTACATTAATAGATATATTAAAATTATTTGAAATTGTTTCTGTAGCTGGAAATTAATTTATTTCAAACAGTCGGTCGGTTCGGACCTGGCCACAGGTCAACTTATTTTATTTTCACCACTATTTTTCCCCTATTTTCCCAAGGGCGAGGGATCTTTTCCTATCCATTTGTTCATATAACACATGCCCCTTTCCTCGCTCTATCATTAATAAATATATAATTTTTTGATTATTATCATTTTATAGAAAATTTGTTATTTGTGGCCTTATTACTTGCAACATTTAAATTTTGTACGAATAAAGATTCAAATTCTTATTTAGAAATTTATGAAATGTTGATCTAGGTATTTGCAGCTGAACGGAAGTAGTGCGAATAAACGTTGTTGGAGTACAATTAAATGATTGAAAAGATAGGAGAATACACTCAATATCTTCTTCAGAAGTTATTGACCTTCCAATCATCAGTTTAAATAGCAACGATCTTATTTCCATAAATTGATTATGCCAATTGCAAATTAACTGATGTTTTGGAGTTGGTTTTGCATATTTACTTGTGCAATTTCTTTGTGTTTCCATATCAATATTCGTTTTTATAAACCAAGGAACACCTTATTGTGGCCTTTTGTTGTTGGAAGAATAATTTTTTACTATGATCGGGAATTAATTATTTTAATTTTTTTAAGTATTTATAAAATACAAAAATAATAAGTATGATATAATTTAAAAATTTAATTTCAAAAATTAATTTCATAGATAATATCATAAATTTTCTATAAATTAGCTTTTAAATAATTATTTAAAATTATAACCCAATATACCTCGCTTTGCGTCGTTTCGTTTTGCGTTTTTCGAAGTTGAGTTCGAGGTTAAGTTGTTCTGGGCTAGTCTTTAATTTTTTTTTTTTTTTTTTTTGAAATTTTCTATTTTGCTCTGGAAGTATATTCCAGAATGTGCATCAAGGTGATATGATTTGTGGAAAATTAAGTGGAATTTTAAGTGAAAAATTAAATACAATGGGTAACAAAACAATATTTAAATTAGCTGGAGTGTCTCCACTCGAATATCACGCAATTTAAATTGGATTAAATAACATAATATATTATATTTAAATTAAATTTAATTAATTATAAATTAAAATTAATAGATAATATTTATTAAACCAGCGCATGTTTGGCTCTTTGTTGATGGCACCACGTCACGTGTTGGCGCGTGAGATTTGCAGTGTTAAAAAATTAATTCTGGTACTTTCAGGGATTCATTCAAGCTGAAATTCTATATATAGCAGCTTCATCAAATCATGAAATTTGGTACATGGGCATTATTCAAAATATTTAGTTTTCTATCAACTTTTGAGAAATGTAGCTCAACCGGAAGAGGGTCATATCAATTGTAGAATAAATAAATACATATAAGCGGGGTCCCAAAATATAAAGTGACTAGAGGCATCAGCATTATTTATTTCCGCGACAAAAAACGTGAAATATTGTGTTTTTACTATCTCGACAGAAAATTTTCGATTGTGAGATTTGGATGTTTTTTACGTTTTGAAGGTTCCTGAATCATTTTCATTCACTAAGGTTGAGAAAAATGTCTCTATATGAGTGTATGTTGACAAGATTACGCAAAAACGGTTTGAGCTAAAATCGTGAAATTTGGTACATGGGCATTATTCAAACTTTTTAGTTATCTATCAACTTTTGAGAAATGTAGCTCAACCGGAAGAGGGTCATTACCTACCACGTTTTTGATTTTTTTTCTTCTAAATTGACCGTAAAAATAAAGATATATGTTTGATAGTTTTTCACATGATTAAAAAGTGTATAAAACTGCTATATATAGAATTTTAGCTTGATTGAATCCCTGAAAGTACCAGAATTAATTTTTTAATACTTCAAATCACGCGCCAACAACAAAGAGACAAACATCCAAACATGCTCTGATTTAATAAATATTATTTATTAATTTTAATTTATAATTAATTAAATTTAATTTAAATATAATATATGTTAATTAATCCAATTCAAATTTGCGAGATAGTCGAGTGAAGACACTAGCTTTTTTTACCTTAACTTTTATCCCTTTCATACAAAATAAGTAATTATCATCCATATAAATGTTATTTATTAAAGAAAATATATCTAAAAGTATAATATACATAATATAAGATATCTATATATATAAAATATTCAGAGATTCAAAAATTATTATGCTTTTATATTTAATAAGAAAAAATTAAAAAAAAACAATTTACAATTTATGAGAAAAGACAAGTATATTTTTCTAAGGTGTCAAGTACATATTTTTTAGATACTATAAATTTTGTAGTAATTATAGTAGTTAAATATTTATTATGTCTTCGTTTCCTTGAAAAATTATTACTAATATTTCTTATCCTATGAAATAAATATAAACTTAAGTATTTATTTAGGAGTAATTATGTTGATGGAAGGTGTCATTGAATTAATAAAATCATTAAAATGATGATGGTTGTAAATTTGAATTAAAAAATAAAATCATAGCCGCTGTTTGATTTCTTTGATGATATGATCATTTAAATGAGCTGTTAGAAGAAGTATAATCGGCAATTAGATTATTTCTTTTAAGTTGAAATTAGTACAACGATTTATTTATTAGAGAAATTATTTTTATAATCATCCACACACATTTCAGGTTTAAAACTTTTTAATTATTTTTGAAAACTTCTCTATAATAAATAAATAAATAATTAATCAATTATAATTTTTAATCATAAATAATTTATAAATATTTTGTGATTGGATTAATATAATTATTATTTTATTATTAAGGTTTATAACACAAGGTTTATGATTTTTCTTTAGGTATTAATATTATTATTATTATTTGTTTTTTTTTAATATCTGGTTATAAGGTATTTGATTTTGATTTTTTGTTTTTATAAACTTTTAAAAAATGTATTCCTAGAACTTGTTATTGAAGTGTGGCGGTGTCTTTTCATTGCTATTTTTTATTCCTGAATTAATTTCTGATTTTGTTTTTTTTTTATTCTTAATTATTTTCTTTTTTCTCTTATTGTGTCTTTTGATTAGAGTGATGTAAAATAGTCACTGGGAAAATAACATCTTTTTTTGTAAATTTTGTAATATGATACATATATCTTATCTTATTAGACTAGCAAAAATTGTATATATATATTTGTATTTTTGAAATATTAAATTGCACGATGGATTTTTTTTGGAAATTCACACCATAGATAATTTTTATAAAGAAAAATCTATCTCTATTAGTTTCAGCCTCGGGAAAAATCATATTTATTAGTTTTTTCTTAATTTAAAATAGGACATTTAAATGATGTCAGAAACTACGTCAGACAGCGCTTCCTTAAATACAATTCAATTCAATTGCTTAAGGGACCAACTAATGTATGCTTTACCCTACGTTTAAGGGCTGTTTGGTTTATGACTATTTTTTTTTTAATTTATCTTCTTTTAAATGATTTGAACCAGGTATTAATATTCCCAGCCAAATCTGATAATAAGGAATATGTTTTTTTAATGACCGAGCGGGGTGGCTCGGTGAACCAGGCACAATATATATAGGTATATGAGATTAATTTTGAATATCAAATCTATTTTATCAACGTTACTCTTTTTGATTTTAAAAATATTTTATTTATTAATGAATAATTATTATTTATTATCAAGATCTATGGAAATTAATTGACTGTTAAAGCAAGCGAAATGTTTTTAACATTTATATTAATTATCTGCCTCCTTCAAGCGGTCACTTAACGAATCATTAATCAATTAAATGCAAAAACTTGAATATACATATAATTATGTAGGACAAATAATTGATATTCCTCTATATGTATCTACATGACATGTATATTCATTGAAAACATGTTTAGAGACTGTAAAGCATTTTTCATTCAATGAATATAACAAATGTCCCCATGGAGATTTCAACACTAGTCTATCGTTTTTCTTATCAATTTTTTTTTAATTGGTATAAAGTGAATTGATTATTTATTATTTTTATTATTGATGAACATATATATAGTTGACAATAGTACATAATTTTATAATAAATCGATTCACTAGTAAGAATCATTTTAAATATATATCTTATCTTATTATAATAGCAAAAATTGTATATATATATATATATATATATATATATATATATATATATTTTTGAAATATTAACCGCTCTAAGGATTTTTTTGTAATTCATACCATAGATAATATTTATAAAGAAAAATCGATCTGTATAGGTTTCAGTCTCGGGGAAAAATCATCATTGTTAGTCTTTTCTTAATTTAAAATAGGAATTTTAATAATAATGAAAATGGCGCCGGGCTAAGTCGAACAGCGCTTCCTTAAATACAAAATATTATAAATAAAATAAAATTAAAAATATTTATTTTAATAATATTTTGTAATCAAATTACGAAATATATATTATGTTATATCCACAGGCCATACTTTTCTGCCTTTCGATGCATTAATATGTACCTTTAATGCCTATATGCTTTATGACTATTTGTGTTTAATATATGTTTTTTTTAATTATTTGAAATTGTTTCATATATTTTATGTCGTTTATTCATTTCAAATTAAATAATGATCTTAATCTTAGTTCTTAAGGAATAATTTTTTTAAAGTGGTGGCTCGGTGAACCAGGTACTTTATTAATAAATTAAATAATCATTTAACAAAATACGGATCTGTTTTTTTTCTTTAATAAAATGTATATCTATTCTAAATAAGAAAACAAAATCTCTATTGTAAACGAGATGCTATTATATAAGATATTGTATTGAACATTGAAATTGATAGATTGATTACAATCTATTCGATAAATTGTTCAATGGAAAACGTAAAATGAGAGGTAAAAAATTAGTGGCCTTTATTTGGCCACAAAACTCAATTATCTCAAGAAAAAATCTTTTTCCTTTTTTTTTACTTTTTTTTCACATTTATATATATATGAAACCAAGAAGAAAAAATCAACAAGGAAGATATAGGCAGACAACGGTCCAGTTTTCCAAATGACTGACTGACAGCCTGGCCGCTGCTTCCCCCTCCCCCTCCTGTCTCCCACTTCAGCTGATCTTGAAAGTATGCCAAAAAATTGACAGAAGTATAAGATGATTTGCTATTCTAGGGCGAGATTATTTTATATTGATAAAACAGACAAAAGAGGCAATTTTTTGTTGTGTGAATATCTGAATTTTTTTTTAGACGTTCTTATTTTGATTAAAATTGAAAAATATTAAATTTCAAATATTTCTTATAGTTAAAATTTCGAATTGATTAAAAATTAAATAATTAATTTAAATTTGTTTGCCTATAATATTTTATATTTTATCATTTAATTATATATAGTACATTTCACATATACTTATATAGGTATTTACTATTAATATTACTTACATTTTTAAAATAATGTTTTTTTAATTAAATCTCATACTATAAATATTATTAAAATGTCGATTTTATCAGAGTTTTCTTAAAAAATTGATGTCTTTAAATTTTTATGAAAAAAAAATTGAATATTCTCAAGACTATTTTAATTGCAATTGTCTATATTTCGTAAGTCAAAATTATGTCAAATTTTCGTATGTCAAAATTTGAATTTTAGATGGATATGATAAGTTTGATTAATCAAGTAAAGAACAATATTTCCCACTTAGGGATTAAAGTAAATAATTTCGAAAATATTATAAACTAGCATCTCAGACCGCCTTCGGTGTTCTTTACACCTATTCGGAGGCTCTGCCCCCTGTATCCCCGAAGTAATACATAGTATTTGGTTGAAAGTGTATATGTAAAAGGTTTTCATCCATTTTGTTTCAATCAGTATATTACATAAAATATTCATTTGTTTTTGTGTTCTCATTTAAAATTTGATTTAATCAATCAATTATATATTATTTAATCAATTTAATCAATTTAATCAATTAATTATATATTATTATTGTATATGTTATATCTATCTATCCATCACTGTGGCTCTATGGTACTCCGTAACAACCACATTTCTCCAAGTGTTCCTATCCTGAGCTGCAACTATCTAACTCCTACCCTGTACCGTCTTTCTCACGTCCCTTCCTAAATTGTTCACTCGTATTAAAAACAGGTGAAAATCAATTATGAGATCAATTTATTCATATAATCTTAAAATTTATAAGAGGTAATATAGTCGCAATGTGAATGTTTTCGGTGTGTTAAATAAGTTATAAAAAGGTCAATATGATTATATTTTGAGCCTAAAACGTCAGAATTTCCGGACAGAATGACATACATGAAAAATTCTAAAATCACTTTTGGATTCTAGAGGTCATGAAACGCGAAGATATGCAAAAAATTTTAAATTCTGAGCAATGTTCAGACAAAAAACCTTTATATATATATATAGATAGATAGATAGATGGAGATAATGATCCAAATTTAAAAATGAGTAATTTTTAAAATTAATATTGATTAATTGATTTATATTAAAAAAATTGTGTAGAAAAATGTTTCAAAGTATGATTCATTAAATATTAAAAAAAATTAAATTAATAAATTACATTATTGATATATGTATGTTTCATACGCAAGGACAACGCCTATCAAGCCGGTTATATCAACGAGGTGTTCTATGATGAGGTAGAACGGGTCCTCTCAACCTTTACCTTGATTTTCTTGATCGGAGGCGCTATCAAGTAGCTTTTCCCCAATGTTGTTCCCGGAGGCTGGGTTGACTCCGTCCCATAGACCCCAGCTAGGGAAATTCCCTTGCTAGGCCCGGGACTTGTACCCGGGACCATGTGAATGTGAGGCAGGTTCGCTAGCCACACACCCAATTCATTATTTTTTAAGATTATAAAATTAAAAAATATATATATAATCAATTTTTATAGATTTTTTTATTTTTTTAAATTTACAATTATATTATATTCTATAAAAAAAATGTAGTAAAATGAATTTATATTGAATGTTAAGAGCATGAGAGAAGTAAAGAATGGGGTGATTTCGTGCCTTTCAATTTGAATCTTTTGAAAGATAATGACCCCTCTTCAGGTATCACCCTCTTTCCAAAAAAAATAAAAGTTTCAATTTTATATTCGTCCATGGGTTATTCGTTTTATTATGCTAGAAAAAGCATCAGCAGCTCCTGTATTTATGGTTGTCCATTGTCCAGAACAAAATTAAATTTAAACCATTTTATTGATACTATTTTTCCATCCGAATGTTTTATTATCGCTAAGGGTCAAGGGAAAGGTGGTTGTTTATCGAAATTGGTAATTTAATATCAAAAAATCAAGAAAGAGGGAGAGCAACTAATTCACACCATTTTATACAAAAAAAAAAGAGAAAGAAAATATTTATAGTCTGCTAAAAGGTTTTTTTATACTATCTTGCGAAAAAAAGAATCACTTTTGTATAGGGTTATATTTGATATGGGTCAAAAGTTGTACTGGATATTTTTTTAGATTGTGGGAGAAGATTTCAAAAAGGTTCGAAATTCAAGATGATATCATTAAATTCACGCTTCAATAGGAATGGACAATCATTGGCTTTCGTTAAGAATAAAAATTATATATATATTATATGAATATATTGATAACTGTATACTCAAGTATTTCAGGGTGATTTTAAGTTGTTTAAGTGCGCAGGTGTGGGAAAAGTGGGCTCAATAAAAACTATATCTAAAAAGAAAATTAAATTCAAAGCCAAACATAAAATAGAGATCAAATTTATAATAATATACATGTATATATTTCAAAATATAATAGAATTTTTTTTAAATTGATTGATTTTTTTTTAAATGTGTAATTGTTTACAAAAACGGAAGCTTCAGTGATTTGGATAAAACTTTACCAGTGGATTCCTTTTTTAATTTAAAGTGACTATTAAATTAGCAAATGGTTAGGTCACTTATAGTTTCCGAGATAACAATTATTAAAATTTGCATAAAAATTAATTGACATTTAATTTAGCTACCATTGCTGGCAGAGGGTTTCACTAATTTTCAGGGTTTTTTTTTTCAGTTCAGGAAAATTGAAAAAATTAGTTAAATGATTTTTCTATATCCGAACCGAACCGAAAATTAGGGAATAGGTGAATAATTAGTGAATTAGTGAATAAAACATTACTTAAATTAGGGTGACCAAACGTCCCGTTTTTCCGGTATTGTCCCGTTTTTAGGTGCTCTGTCCCGGCGTCCCGAAAGAGTCTTCGCGACACCCTATTGTCCCGTTTATTTTAAATATTTAGAACATTTCGTACTTTTTTCAAAATTCTTTCACGCTGGTTCTAAAAAAAAGGTAAAACGTTTTCTGGTCTAAGCTCTTGAACATTTCGTACTTTTTTCAAAATTTTTTCGATTTGGTTCTAAAAAAAAAAAAAAAAAGGTAAACCGTTTGTCCCAGTTTGGTGTTTTCGAAATTCCTGAAGCTTCCGTTTTTGTAAACAATTACCAAATAATTTAATAAACTATTATTTTTATTTAGAATCAATTTATTTTCATTCCTACGATAAATAAAATAAAATTTCTAATAAAAATTTGTATAAATTTCCTCTATCTTTTTTTTTTTTAATTTAACTCCAGGTCAAGAAACAAATAATCATTGGAATCCTAATACTCTAAAAAAATATTTATTTATTTTTACTTTTCATAAATAAATTACCTATATTAAATAGATAGATATAATAATAATTTATTTTTGACTTCTAAAGTAAATTCGGAATTTCTCGAAAATATAAAGAAACTTTTCTGAGATGGAGAAAGAAGAAAACTTCAAAAATACTTTTTTCATTTATAAAATGATTCAAAAAATTTTGATATATAATTATAAATTTCAAATAAAAATAATTCTTGAAAGTATTTATAAATATTTAAATTAAACCAATATAAAAAGATAATATACTTGTGTTAATCTTTATAAATAAAAATAAGTAGTATACTAGTTAATGATTATTATGTAATATATTGGTAAGGAAATACAAAAAATCTCATTTTTTTATTTTATTTTACGAAATAAAAATAAGCTGGAGTGTCTCCACTCGACTATCTCGCAATTATGAATTGGATTAAATAACATAATATATTATATTTAAATTAAATTTAATTAATTATAAATTAAAATTAATAAATTATATTTATTAAACCATCGCATGTTTGGCGTTTTGTTGATGACACCACGTCAGGTATTGGCGAGTGAGATTTGCAGTGGTAAAAAATTAATTCTAGTACTTTCAGCGATTCAATCAAGCTGAATTTGTATATATAGCAGTTTTATACAATTTTTAATCATGTGAAAAACTAGCAAACATATATCTTTATTTTTACGGTCACTTTAGAGGAAAAAAATCAAAACATTGTAGGTAATGACCCTCTTCCCGCTGAGCTACATTTCTCAAAAGTTTTTAGAAAACTACCAATTTTGGATAATGCCCTTATAGCAAATTTCGTGATTCTAGCTCAAACCGTTTTTGCTTAATCTTGTTACATACATAAACACACACACACAGACATTTTTCTCAACCTTACTGAAAATGATTCAGGAACCTTCAAAACGTATAAAAACATCAAAATCTCGACATCGAAAATTTTCGTGATCGCAATACTATTTCTGGCGAGATAGTAAAAAAATTGATTTAATAAGTTAAATTAAATTATATAATAACTTTTGTTTGTATAAATAAGCAAATTTAAAGTTCTCTTTTGATTTAAATTTATAATTATATTTAACCACTATCATCTAATTTGTTAAAAAATTGAAACATTTTTATAAATTGGCTACAATCTCGTTAGTTATATTTAGATAAAAAAAATCTCTCTTCTGGTGTGTTGACCTCAAAAGGGTCGATTTCACCCTGTCAAAAAATTTTCTTTCATTTTTAAGGAAAAAAAATCACCCACACAGGATCAAAAGTGGCAACTCGTTTCCGGGGATTGACGGGTGCGTTAAGATTTTTTATCTTCCATCCTAAAAATTGTATCCCTACACACACGTGATAGTATAATAACTAGACCCTCCGGTTGTATGTAGTTATAACATAACAGCACAAGATTTGATTAATTTCTGAATTTCTGTCAAACAAAAAAATAGAAAATTAAAAAAAAATGATATCCAGGTGTCATATATATATTAGGGGCTTTATTTCAAATAGATAGTTTAATACAACGGAGGCCAAACCGTGGCTCAATTAAAAAAAATTCAAATTATCACAATTTAGAATTTATTTACATATATTAAACTGGAAAAAGGCTACTTCATATAACACATATTTATTTACATATAATTATTTAAAGGAAATTTAAAATTTAGTTATTTCTGCAAGTTTTAAAAAGTTTGTTGTAAAATGTATCCGATCTATCCCAAATCTGTCTACTTTATTACAATAGCAACAGCAGAACTATTGCATGCGGGGCGTACGACTTATTATTAATATAATTAGGCATATTAATCGCGGACGTATTCGTAATTTTTGTTTTTGTGAATACGAACCCCCCCCCCCCCCCCCAAAGTAAATTTTTTACTGATTTAGCTCTTAAACATTTTCGATTTTTCAATATGGCTCTAAGTATCACCAAGTATGGCCACCCCTGGTTTAATATACTTATTTATATTTATAAAAATGAATATATATTTTCCATGATATCGCTATCACGTGAGAAGCACTACACCCATTTTTATGACATTTTAAAAATATATCAAAATGAATCTTCTAAATCAGGGCTTCTTAAACTTTTTTATATAGCGACCCCCTTCAAGCTTAGGAAATTTTAAACGACCCCCTCCTCCATATAATGAAATATATATTAACCGTAGATGTAGATGTAATATCGCACTATTTTACAATGTAAATAAAATAAGGATTAAAGAATACATACCCATTCATTTCACATATATATAATTTAATAATTTTAAAATTTTATTTATAAATGGGGGTCGCGACCCACAGTTTAAGAACCCCTGTTCTAAATTAATAAGTGATGATTGGGTAATTGTATACTTATATGTATGTATGATGGATTTTGATAAAACTTTACCAGTAGATTCCTTTTTTGATTCCAAACAAACTTTCGTTAAGAACTACTTGGCGGTCTTTTCTAGTTTACGAGACAAAAATTATTAAAGTTTGACAGATAAACTAGTTATGAATGAGCAGCCATTTGATAATGTTTTATTGGCTAATTTACCAATTATTAACTTATTCACCAATTTTCGGTTTTTATAAGTTTTTAAAAGTTCGTGATTTTTTGACAAAAAACAACACCGTAATCCTGGATAACCATATTCACCAGATTTGGCTCCCTGTGACTTTTTCCTATTCCCAAAACTGAAGAGACCAATGAAAGGAAAGTGTTTGCCAAAATGGATGAGATAAAGTCGGAATCGAAGAACGAGCTGATGGTCATACCTAATAGCGCATTTCAGAAGTGCTTCGACGATTGGAAGAAGCGCTGGCTGGCATTATGTGCATTATATCTGTGAGGAATTACTTTGAATCTGACAAAATGGATATTGATGAATAAATAAATACTTTTCGAAATAATTCAAAATTTGGAACAAACCTCGTATGTTTGAAGTCGTCCATAATATAGAAATATGCAAAAATACTCAAATAAAATAAGAATATGGAGTGGAATTTCAGAATGACCCCGGTGAAGTTTTTTTTTTCAAATAATTGTGTTCGACAATGATAATTGCAAAATTACATATCTTCTTGAATTATTACATTCCTTGTCAATGCCACTTCACTGATTGTTATTCCTAAAAATTGCAAAAAATTAGTTGAGCGAACTTGTTAACTTGTTATCTGAGCTACAAAATATCAACGAAAAAGAATTTTTAGATTCAAAATAAGTAAGGTGACCAACCGTCCTCCTTTATGAATTTTTTCCAAAATTTTTTTCAATTTGGTTCTAAAAAAAAGGTAAAATGTCCTGATTTGGTATTTTCAAAATAAGGTCACCTTATAACATGATAACTTTAGCTGGTGAATTGATGAAATACAAATCGATTGAATCCATGGATTAGTTAACTAACCATCAAGCAGTTAACAACTCTCTAAGTGATCTTTAGTGGCGATCTCATTACTAGGCCATTTCGGCCTAAATACCTCATTATACATCAATTACAAATTTTAATATATATTATATATAAAATATTATATTGAAATATCAACTTTTTCAATTTGTATGTATAAAATTTTATTTAAATAATACCTTTATAAATTAAATATCTACTAATATATAAACATACATATATTTTATACCCTCTTTCCAAGGCCTCTTTTTTCCCAGTCAGCCACACCGTTTAGGCCGCGAGTGTGTGAAGTCTACCCCCCCCCTCCCCTTCCCACCCCAGTTCTCTCTCATCCATGCCCCAAGTACTAAATACCTTTTTAAAAAAAAAAAAAAAAATAAATAAATAATAATAATAACAACGCCAGAAATGGCAATATGTCACTATTGCAAACTCCACATTCGTGGTGAGAAATATAAATGCAAGACATGTTGTAAGGGCTTCCACGCAAAATGCGCAGTAGAACACCAACTTTTTCACAAGGACCAGCCCAACCCCTGCAATGTATCTTTTGAAAAAATCACGCTTGAAAACGACAACGCCGGACCTTCAACATCTTCACATTCAGACGTCTCCACTCCTATAGACAACCATAAAAACAACTGGCAACTGGTAAATCACAATAAAAGACTACGTGACAGCCCAGAAACTCGATGTGTTAAACAAAAGACTTTGGATGATTACACTATACCTACACACACTAATAAATTTCAATCACTCTCAGAACTAACTGACAACCAACCTAACTCTTCTAAAGAAACTATACCAAACAAACCCCCCCCTATTTTTATTCCTAATGTCACTAATTATAATGACATGTTGGCGTGTCTTGGCAGGGTAGCCCGAGACGGGTTCGTTTGTAAACTAATAAAAAAAGACGAAGTTAAAATCAATCCTAAAAAACCACTAGACTACACCTCCATAATTAAAATGTTAGATAACAGCAAAATTGAATATTATACCTTTCAACCCAAATCTGAAAGAAATTTTAGAGCTGTTATCAAACAACTACATCACTCGACTGACCTTGTTGACATTAAAAAAGAAATTGAAGACCTTGGTCACTCAGTGGCCAATATCTTTAATATAAGAAAAAAAACGACAAAGGAACCCCTACCTATATTCTTCTTAGACCTAAAACCAGCACCCAACAATAAAGACATCTATACTACTCAATACCTCTGTCATAGCAGGGTTGTAATTGAGGCACCGCGTGCTCGTAGAGATATCCCTCAATGTACGAGATGTCAGCATTATGGGCATACCAGGGCATACTGTAAGCTGAGACCACGCTGCGTCAAATGTACTAAAGACCATCTTACATCTGACTGCCAAAAAGACAAGACTTCTCCACCCCAATGTGTACTCTGTGGCGGTGACCATCCAGCCAACTTTAAGGGCTGCAAACATTATGTCGAATTACGACAAAACAAATATCCCTCTCTTAGACCTAAACAACTACAGACTGTACCCCCTCCACTACCAACTAGTTCAACTCATGATAAACGACAAACACTTAACTCCATGTCACAACCAAACATTCGCTACTCTGACATACTAAAATCTAATAACAACGACAACTCCAAATCTCTCCCGACACAAACACAAACACCTATTCTGGAAAGCATGTTGGTTAAACTCATGGATCGCATGGACACTATACTCAACCTTTTGACTACCCTCATTGCGAGAATGCCCAATGGATCGATTGCTTAAAATTTCATTATGGAATGCTAACGGCCTATTGAGGCATTCTTGTGAACTCAAACACTACCTGATAGACAAAGACATTGACATTATGCTAATTGCTGAGACTCATTTCAACCCTCGAAGCTACTTAAAAATTCCCCATTACAACCTATACTTTACCAATCACCCAGACGGTACATCACACGGAGGAACAGCCATTATAATCAAAGACAAAATATCCCATTACGAAAACCCTCCTTTTTACAAAGACTATCTACAAGCAACCTCTTTAACAATTCAAGACAAAAACGGACCTATTACAATTGCATCTACTTACTGCCCTCCCAAGCACCGAATTTCGTCTGGGGATTTTTGGGATTTTTTCCAGACCCTGGGGTCGAGGTTCCTTGCTGGAGGTGACTACAATGCAAAACATACTGACTGGGGATCTCGACTTATTACTCCTAGAGGTCGAGATCTCGCTAAGACTATTAACAAACACAACCTAATTACTATCTCAACTGGAAGACCTACGTATTGGCCCTCTGACAGTAACAAAATCCCAGACTTAATTGACTTTTTTGTGGCAAGAGGGGATGGATGCTTAATTGAATCCTGCCTTGATCTTTCCTCTGACCACTCCCCAGTACAACTTACATTAAACACCTGTGCATCTCTCAAATCAAACTCTCACTACTTGACTAATCATAAAACTGACTGGAATAAATATGCAGAAATACTAAACCAAAGCCTGGACCTAAACTTACCTCTGACATATAGCCTTGACATTGACAAAGCAATCTACCATATAACCAATACTATACAAATGGCAGCACGTCTGTCAACACCAAAAATTACTCCTAAAGACTTAAACCAAGACACACCAAAACACATTAAAGACTTAATAACTAAAAAAAATAGGCTGAGACGACAATGGCAGACAAACAGATCCCCACACCTTAAAACGACAATTAATAATCTATCTAAACAAATTGGGAATCTACTCAGAACTGAAAGGAATCAAAGCATTCAAAAGTATCTGAGAGACCTCACCCCTACTCATTCAACTGACTACTCTCTCTGGAAAGCGACAAAGAAACTTAAAAGACCAACTGAAAGAATCCCCCCACTACGTAGACAAAATAATGAATGGGCGAGGAGTGACATCGATAAGGCGAATACATTCGCTAGTCACCTTTCTAACGTTTTTACTCCTCTCCCACCAAAGGTCACTCCACCTGACAATAACTTTCAGGCAACACACCAATACAAAACACACAATTACTCAATGCCATTCCCCAAACTAATACAGACGTGTGAATTAAAAGACATTATACGACAGACAATCAAAACTAAAAAGGCCCCGGGAAATGATCTAATCTCAGGTAAAATGTTGAGGAACTTGCCTGATAGGGCAATTCTCTTTCTGACCCTCATATTTAACTCCATCTTTAGAGTGGGTCATTTCCCAACCCAGTGGAAAACAGCCCTGGTGAAAATGATCCTCAAGCCTGGGAAACCTCCTGAGGAGTCAAACTCGTATAGGCCTATTAGTCTTCTCTCTGCCATCTCTAAATTGTTTGAGAGGGTCTTTCTTTCTAGACTCCGTCCCTTTCTAATAGATTTAATCCCAATCCACCAATTCGGCTTTAGAGAGAAGCACGGCACTATTGAGCAAGTACATCGAATTGTTGATGTTATTCACAAAGACCTTGAAAACAAACGTTACTGCTCAGCCGTGTTTCTTGATATATCTCAGGCTTTCGATAAAGTTTGGCACGAGGGTCTACTTCGGAAGCTTTATGACATACTCCCGCTAATTTATTACAGGCTGATTCGTTCTTACCTCGATGGCAGAAGCTTTAGAGTTAAGATGAATGACGCCATTAGTGAGGTTTATCCTGTTAGATCTGGAGTACCTCAGGGTAGTGTTTTGGGACCTATTTTGTATTTACTTTTTACAGCTGACTTGCCGACCAACCCGAACATAACCACAGCGACCTTTGCTGACGACACCGCTTTGCTCGCTTCACATAAAGACCCAATCGTGGCTTCTGCTATGCTCCAGGAAAGCCTGGACCAATTAAGGCCTTGGCTTGAGAAATGGAGAATAGCAGTTAACGAAGACAAATCTGCACACTTGACTTTTACTTTGAATAGACAGACCTGCCCCGGCGTAAATTTAGACAAACCCATTCCGACTAAAAGTACTGTAAAGTACCTCGGTATGCACCTTGACAGACGCCTAACGTGGGAGATGCACATCAAGTCAAAAAAAAAACAACTGAGACTTAAACTTAACAAATTATACTGGCTGCTCCGACAAAAATCTCAACTGACGATAGACAATAAACTTCTAATTTACAAAATCATCCTTAAACCCATTTGGACCTATGGCATTCAGATGTGGGGGACCGCTAGCAAATCCAACAGAGACCTGATTCAGCGGTTTCAAAACAAAACACTTAGACTGATAGTCGGTGCTCCTTGGTATGTCCCTAACAGACTGATTCATAGGGACCTCGGAATGGATACAGTCCAAATGGAAATTAAAAATTACAGCCTTCGCTACAAAGACAGACTCCTTAAACACCCTAATCCCAAAGCCCGACAACTATTAGACACACAAGGACAACTGAGACGACTCAAAAGACTCAAACCACAGGACTTGACAAGAGACATTAATAAATAGACCCGCGATGGTGCCCTAGCTGGGATTAGCCATCAGGCTAATAATTCAGTGACATTCCCTTCCTCCTCTCCTCGACTATTTTCCTACCCAGTTCCAATGACTCACTCTCCTTAACCTGCCCTATAATTTCCTTTTACCTCCCCCCCTCGCCCATTTATTACTCTTTATTGTAAACCATGTATTATTGCCTTCGGGCAGATGTACAAAATAAATGGATGCTAAATAAAAAAAAAAAAAAAAAAAAAAGATTGAATCCATCACTAACCAAGATGGTGTTATCAATTATACAATGGAATTTTTAAATTCGTTGAAATTTCCTGGATTACTAACTCATTATCTGCAATTATAAGTCGGATCGGTAATCATTGTGTTGAGGAACGATAAATCAGTCACGTTTTTGTAATAGAACCAGGCTTGATGTGAAAAAACAATGCATTTGCAATGTTGTTAAATAAATCACAAGGACAGAAGTTAAATGTTTGTAGTATCAATCTTAAAAATCGATGTTTTTCACATGACTAATTAATTGAATAACTCCTGATCCCGCCAGGCACACTAGGCACATGTCAAGGGTAATCCTGGATTACTTTATTAATTTTATAGGCTTACCTATAAAATTTGACCCTAAATATTAATATTAAATTTTTATTTAAAAAATATTTTCTTATTTTCTATTTATTTACTCAAGAGTATTTAAAATTTTACAGGTTGTAGAATAAAAAAATAAATACATATAAGAGGGGTCCCAAAATATAAAGTGACTAGAGGCCCCAGAGTAAATCATCAGCATTATTTATTTACGCGACAAAAAACGTGAAATATTGTATTTTTACTATCTCGCCAGAGATAGTATTGCGATCACGAAAATTTTCGATTTCAAAATTTTGATGCTTTTATACGTTTTGAAGGCTCCTGAATCATTTTCATTCACTAAGGTTGAGAAAAATATCTCTCTATCTGTGTGTGTGTATGTAGACAAGATTACGCGAAAACGGTTTGAGCTAAAATCGTGAAATTTGGTACATGGGCATTATTCAAACTTTTTAGTTTTCTATCAACTTTTGAGAAATGTAGCTCAACCGGAAGAGGGTCATTACCTACAACATTTTGATTTTTTTTTTCCCCTAAAGTGACCGTAAAAATAAAGATATATGTTTGATAGTTTTCACATGATTAAAAAGTGTATAAAACTGCTATATATAGAATTTCAGCTTGATTGAATCTCTGAAAGTACCAGAATTAATTTTTTAACACTGCAAATCTCACTCGCCAGCACGTGACGCGGTGCCATCAACAAAGAGCCAAACATGCGATGGTTTTATAAATATTATTTATTAATTTTAATTTATAATTTATAATTTATAATTAATTAAATTTAATTTAAATATAATATATTATGTTATTTAATCCAATTCAAATTGCGAGATAGTCGAGTGGAGACACTCCAGCTTATTTTTTATTACAAAAAATCCTGTTTTTTAAAGTTTTTTTGTTTACTATTTATATTCTAGTTTGATTAGAATATTTAAAGTTAAGATGGGTCAGGCAGCTAATATTGTATATTCTTGTTCAAGTGCCTTGCCAGGTTCTCCAGACGTTAGCAATCACACTAGAGAACATCCTCTGTCATATTATATATATAGATAAATAAAGAATTTTCATATATATATAATTACCGAATCTAAATTATAAACAAAAGAATTGATGACACTTCACATCATTTGAATATAGCATTACATAAATATGAAAATAAGAGAGGTATTTAGCTTTGGTAAGAGAAAATTTCTCTATGGTTGTTTCAATAAATTTAAAATGTTTTTTTTTTTTTGTTTTTTGGATATTTTTTTCTTTCAGAAATATTCCATTTTCAAATTCTAATTATGTTCTATGGATTAAATAGTATTTATATGATTCCTCATTATGTGTATGTGTAATGTGTTCCCATGTTTTAAAATTTCCATATCCTCTTCTCTAATATCATTAACTTCATTGTAATATTTATATTTAGAAAGTTTTATTAATTAATTTTAATATTTTGGAATAAATTTTTAATTGGGAACTAATAAATTCAATAAATAATTTTTAAGTACATACATTTTAAACAAGAATTGATGAAAATTATATATATATTTATATATTTGTTTTGTCTCCATTTAAATATACATTTTAGCAGTACTGAGGACTAATTCTTATCAAAATATAATGAAAAAGATTTAATAATTAATATGAAATTACTTAGGAGCTCACAATTTTAAATCTTGTCACTTAATAAATAACCAAGAAATTTAAAACATTATCTGCCATCTAGGAATCAGTATACGAAATAATCTCCATGTTACATTTTTAAATCTCTTTTTAATATAATTATTTATAAATTTTATTTATTACAGAAAATAATTATAAATATGTAAATGAATAATTAAAAATATTTCAAATAGAATAAATAATTTATATAAAGGAATAAATTTAATATTATTGTTATTGAATAAAACTATTAAATTTTGGTTGGTTAGGTGATCCATGACAAGCTGGTTGGATGTTTTTGTATTAAAAACGTGTGTCAAGAAACAACCATATGTTCATTTTTCGATAAAGGGTTAATAAAAAATTTTCAATTTTTGAATAAAAATGGAATCTTCTAAGCAAGCTTCTCTACAATGGAATTCAAATTTACAGAATAATATTAATCTTTTAATCTTAACTGCCATTATAGGAATTTTATTCATTGCTGGTAAAAATAATAAACAATATTTTTAACTTATAAATATAATTCATCATTTTAATTATATTAATATTTAAATTATTTATATTTATTTATATAAATCCATTTTTCTGATTGTGAATAAATTATCATTATATTCATCAATTAGCTTATTACTTTTTAATGAATCTTGGATTGTATTTTATAAATTTGTTATTTAAATAATTAATAACTAGTTGAATACAATTTCTTTTTACATTTACAACAATAACTTATAAATTTTACTTTACTTAGATAAATTAATGGAATTTGAAAATTGTTTAAATATAATACATGAAGGGACTTAGCTTGATGACTACTTTATTTGTAATCATAAATATATTATTTTAGATAATAAAAAAATATATATATATTAGTAAATTGAAAGTTTTATTTTTATATAACTCTATTTCCATTATGATTACTTATTAGATAATTTGTTTTATTTTTAGTATTTATTTATTACTTCAAACGTTCTAAAACATCCCGTAAAGGAATATTACTTTTGGGATTATGTGATGCTGGAAAAACATTAATATTTTCTAGAATTTTGTACAAGAAATTTTTTAATACATATACTTCTATAGAAGAGAATGTTAGTGATTATGTGACACCGAAGGTAATTGTTTTTTGTTCTATTTTTTTTAACCTAATTAAATTCCAAACTGCAATTCTTCACATTTCTTCATGTCAAATTTTATAACGATCTTTCCCTCTCTCTAACCATTTTACTTCCAGATCTCTACTTGTCCCAACAAATAAGGATCTCAGTTTTCAATATTCTATACATTATAATCATTTTTATAATTCTAATTTTGTTTTAATATGTAAGAATATAATCTAATTTGTAAAATTCGATAGTTTCATGATTTATTTTAATATAATTTTTAAAAATCTAAAATGTACTCTCTTCTCTTCACCTCATACCTTTTTAAAATATTTTGCAATTGTTTTATATGTAATTCGTTATTATTTCATCATATTATTTACTAATCTAATTATTAATATTTATTAATACTCAAATTAATTGATAATTTATTGATTTTTGTGTGTGTTTATTTATATATATTCAGAATTCTTTGAAATTAATTGATATTCCTGGTAATGAGAAGATTCGTGGCAAGTTTTTAGACAAATACAAGAAAACAATTAGAGCTATTATCTATGTTGTTGATTCTTCTACATGTCAAAAAGATATCCGAGATGTGGCTGAGTAAGTTAATATATTGTTCATGAATTTGAATTAAATTTAAATTTAATTTTATTAAAGGTATAATTGAATTTTTTAAGGTAGTTAGGATTTCATTATGATCAATTAAGCTTAGTTCACTAATATAAATATTATATATTTTTATTTTATAATAAAATGTTAATCAAACTTATAATTCATTTTTTTATTTTGTAAATATATTTAAAATAAAAAATAAGAAAATTTATAATAATAAAATATCATGAACCAAGTTAATAATATAAATATATATATATATATATAATAATAATATAATATTTTAATTTTATTAAATTTAAATTAACTATTTGACAATGTTAATTAATTCTCTTTTAGATATCTTTTTTCAATTCTTTCCGATCCTGAAATTTATAAAAATGCACCTAATATTTTGATTGTATGTAATAAACAAGATCAAGCAACAGCAAAAAGTGCAAAAGTCATTCAAGGATTACTGGAAAAAGAAATGTAAGGAATTATTATATTTAAAAATATGACCGAATATTATAAATTTGAAACTATTTTTTCATCTGATAATTTTACTTATTACTACAACTACTTACTATTAATTGATTTTTTTATATTTCATTTATTTATTTTATTTTTATGTGTAAATATCTTAGAAACTTTTGATAATGAATTTAAATAGTATATATTTATCATTTTTTTAAAAATATCAAAAATTTGTTATCATTTCCTTTTATCTTTTCAGAAATTTATTACGTACCACACAAAGTAAGAAATTAGAGAGTATAAGTGATACTTCATTGGAAAATAAGATATTTTTGGGAAAAGATGATCAAGACTTTGAATTTAAACATCTACCATTCTCTGTGACTTTTGCTGAAAGTGTTGCTCTTACACCTGACAATGAAGAGAAATTTGACTTGAATGATATTTCTACATGGTTAACAGAAGTTGCATAAATTATTTTCTTTTTTTCAAATTAAATTATAATATTGGTATTCTAAATAAAAACATTTTTGTAAAATTTTTTTATTTTTTTTTTAATTATTAAACAATTCATGCTATACGGAATCTGATAAAATAGAATTGTGAACAGAAAAGGTACTTATTATTTAGAAGAGTCCACTAAAACCTAGACCAGAGGTTCTTAATCTTATGTACTCTGCGGACCCCCACTTGAAAAAATTTTTTTTGACGGACCCCATTCCAACTTTAGGTACTTTACGTCATTTTATTAGTTATATATATATAATTTCTGGCTTACGATCTCATAAGAACAAGGATATATGATGAATATTTCTAACAGTGATTGGTGAATAACGATTTTTTTGCATATTGTAGAACACATTTTATTAGAAATTATAATATTGAAGAAAGAAAATTCTGCTAAATATGAAGATGGAAACGGTAGCAATAGTTTTCTTGCACATTTCGCTGAATTTGGGTATTTGATCTCTGTTTCCTCACAAAGCCATGCCATCGCTTCTTTTATATTAAATAGTTTTAACCGACTCATCATTTTCTCGTGCATGGGGTCCGCGGATCACAGTTTAAGAACCTCTGACCTAGACTATCCGGGCTAAATCGTTTTGTTTTTTATGTTTTTTATATCATAGAAATACGGTTTTAAGACTATAGTTTTTATAGAATTTATGAAAAACTAAATAGAAAAATTTATATTAAAGGAATAAGTATATACCATTGAGCACACATGATAGATCATAGGTTCCCAAACTTTTTTTTTGTCGTGGACCCCTTGGCATATTTTTCGGTTTTGGGTAGATCCCCTAAAAGGATTTTGATTTTTTATAAACGATTTACCTTTTTTTATTTAAGAGACATATTGGAAAAAAAATCAAAAAATGTGTCAAAAGTCATGTCGAAAAACACCGAAGGCCCCCATTTTCATTTCATGGACCCCAAATTTGTTATTCGTTGCCGTGGACCCCCTGGAGATTAAAATAGACCCCAGGGGTCCATATAGACCACTTTGGGAACCTATGTGCTAGAGCTAGATAATAGGTAATCACTTATTATATTAACAATGTTAGATTATGGAGTAAAATACTTATTTTATAACAATATAATTGATAATAAGTTTTTGTTTGTTTTTTTTACTAGAAGCAATTTCAAAATAGATTTATAGTAATGAATTATAATAGAATTATTTCCCTGATCGAAATTCCATATACCACAAAGTTCTACTGTGTAATGATATTTATTTAATCTATTTAGTTGTATTTATGTTTATAAATAATAACAAAATGAAATTTAGTGCCTTTAGCCTGAGAACAACTGGTGAATATACCAGCGGTCATTTTTGGTGCTATAAGGATCAGATGAGAAAATAAAGGGTCAATTTGTTAATGTTTTAATTGCATTACTTTGAACTACAAGACCTTTTTATAGGTTAAGGGCGGAAATTTTAGTCGATACTTAATAATGATTTCCTTATTTCTTGAAGATTGCTTTAAGACCATATGTATTCATGGTCCATGAATAAGATGGCCTTTTGCAACAATCAAATGTTTGAGAATATCTCTTTTTATATAATTTGAAGCCAATGCTTAAGATCATCCTTATTTAAGAATGGGATTAGTTTTTACTATAGTTTGTTAAAAACGGGATAATGTTGACATTTTTATTAAAACGACGGTACTGTCGAAAAATATGAAAAAACAGTATTGTCCCTTACAAAATGTTAGGTATGGTCACCCTAGCTATAACTTAAAAGTTAAATTGTATGTCTGTCAAAATGTATCATCGTGAAAACAAATCAATATCAGGAAGAAGTAAACATCACACACACCGACAGAGAAGTCACTTTTTACAAATTTTATAAAAATATAAAAATTAATTGAATGTAAAAATAAAGCGAGGAGGCAGCTAGCCGAGGGTGTAGCATAGCAATTTTCTACACAAGTCGGCGTTCGATTCCAACTAAGAACAAATTTTTCTAATAAAATTTAATTTAACATCAGCTGCCTCCGGCTCCAGGAACTGTCAGTTCCTGGACCTATACATGCGGAAGGCAACGGGAAACCACCGCATTAACATTCCCAAGAAAAATCATCATGGCTGAGCAGCTTCTAAGGCTATCCTAGTCATGATGATAGCCAAACTAAAGCCTTTATAAAGATAGTCTTCAGACGCAACAAGTAACAAGTATTTACATGATTGATGAGAAAATGTGAAAGTTTGTTCCAAAACTCCCAAGAATATCAATGGCTATCATCTAACAGTCATTTTATTTTATAGTTTTTGAAAGCAACTTATTCTTTATAATTAGCAAAATTACACTTAGCAAATATTTTTTATATTGCTAGCGGTTATTATCTTGTCAGTTAACTAATATAGATTCTCAATTATAAATGTATATCTAGTGGGACAAGAATTCACTCTGAATAAGGAATATAACATTTTCACAATTTTTTTTCCAATCGTGTTTATTTGTCAGAAATAAATTTATTCAACTTTGATTTCTAAATACATTAGAATTTATCATTTTTAGATAAAAGCATTAATGGTAATAGAAAACAATAATGAAATCGAATAAACATAATGGCCAAAATCATCAATTCAAGATTTTTGAATTTAAAAATATAAAATTGATCAAATAAATAATTAATTAGTAATTTATTTTATTTTTTATTGAGACAAATTTTTCATTATTATTAAAACAATTAATTGACCTACTAATATTGATTTCATTCATTCGATTAATTGAGCTAATTACAACACTAGAACCTTCAAATAAACACATCATTGCGATATATTCAAAAATATTAAGAAGAAACAAAAGATTTACGTAAATTTAATTACAATTGATTGATTGCTAATTGTTTAACTATCCATAATTCTGCAAAATTTTAAAGACAAAATGTTTAAGGCACCAGCTTATAAAAGAATAAATAAAATACATTAAAATTAAAGAAATTATATTATAAACCATAAATTGAATTGATTTAAGAAAAATTAAAAAAGATACATAATTATATATATAAAATGGAACTATCGTGATTTTACATTATGCATTTAATGTTTTTAATAATTCACCAGATGATTTTAATTCTTTAATTATATCTAACCCCCCGATAAGTTCTCCATTAACATATATTTGAGGATATGTTGGCCAGTCAGAATAAGTCTTAAGTCCCTGTCGTACCTCTTCATCTTTTAATATATCAAAAGTTTCATAATCATTTATGCTAAAATAAAAAGAAAATTGAAATTAGTATGTATAAAGTAAAGTATTGTATATGAGTATAAAATCTGTAAACGTCCCATGTAATAATTTAAAATAATTAAATATTAATTTGCAAAAGAATTATTTTTATAGTTTATTGAAATAAATCAGTGATTCCCAAAGTGGGCCCTGGAGCGATCCAGGGGGACGGTGATGGCCACAAGTGCATTTAAGGAAAATTACTTGTATATTACTTTTCTATTCTGAGATTAATAAATAGATACATAAATTCAATGTTTCTAATTTACACCTTTATTTATAATATTTTGCAAATTGTTACATTTATCTTTCTGTGTAATTGTTATTAAAATTAAAAAAAGTTAATTTTCAAGGGGGTGCTGATTAAATTTTTTTCTGGAAAGGGGGCGTTTGACCAAATAAGTTTGGGAACCACTGAAATAAATGAATAATTGATATTATAAGCTATTATTGAAAATTAATATTTAGGTTCTAAAATAAAATCTCGCCTTTTATGTATACAATTTTATGTATAATAATAAAGATGAATAAGGATTTAAATTTATAATTATTAATCACTTGATTTCAGCAAAAAAGATGATTGTTCTTAAGCAAGCGTTAACGTGTAGCTGTGGAAACATGTTTCCTCTTTTAGATCGTGTATAAACTAATTTTCAAATCAGTTATTATATAAAAATATATACTTTATCTCTTTGAAGATTTCAATAAGTTGCCTACTGAAACCACATCTTGGCTCTGTACGATCTCCTTTCATGAAGATCATTATTTTTTGTTGATTTATTAAAGTTTTTAATCTTTCTTCCAATGATTTCTTTTTAGGCAACATACTTTCTAGATTACCACTTTCATTCATCTCATTTACTATATCAATTCCTCCAATAAGATTACCATTAACGTATAGCTGAAAATAATAAAACATATTTTTCAATTATCTTTTATATCATTAATTCATTTTTATCAATTTTTAAACATTTTGAAAATAATAAATAAAAAATTCTTAATGTTAAAAGATAGCAATCCACACTAAATTAGTCCTTTTTAAATTTTTAATATTTTTCATACCAAATGAAAACAGTGATTGGAAACAAAAATATAATGAATAATAATTTAATTCTAATAGTTTAATGTCATTTTCAAGTTTTATAAATATATATCAAATCCTTGTACGTATCATTAATATATATTTCGAAAAGGGATTATAATATATTTTTGATACCTGAGGATATGTTGGCCAATCTGAATATTTTTTCAACTCCTGTCGTACTTCTTCATCATTTAAGATATCGAATGTTTTATAATCGACATTTATAGAGTCTAGCAGTGCTATTATTTGTTTACTAAATCCACATCTTGGTTCCTTAGAATTGCCTTTCATAAATAACATTACTGGGGCTGCATTTATTAATTCTTTCAACTTTTCATTTATATCTCTTTTAGGCTTTTGTGGAATACTAATATTAGCCTACAATCAACAATAATTCACCAACAATCAAATAAAATTTGTATTAGATTATATAATGTATATTATTAAATTACCTGTCTATTAATTTTATTATTTAATTCAGATGGACTTGCTCCATCTAAGCGGTCAACAATTTCACTTGAACGGAATAATATAAATGTAGGTACTGATGTGATTTGATATTTGAGTGAAATTTCAGGATGATCTTCAGCATGAATTCTTGCGAAATGTACTTTCTATAATTTAAAATTAAAATGAAAAATTTAAGATTTATAAATATTAATATATTAAAGAATCATTTGAGTGAGATGAGGAGGGGGTAAAAAATATAAAATATTTAAAGCACCAATTGTAGAAATTATTAGTTTATTATTTTTTCGTTTTTTTTTTTTTTTCTTTTGAATAACGTTTATTTTGCGCGTATTCTGTCAAACATAAAAAATTGTAAAAATAATTGAATGAAAAGTGAAATGATTACGTTTTTTAATTATATTTATAATATCATCTATATATTTTGAATCACATTAGATATATCTTACTATAGTTTCCGGTTGTTTGGATAATTCTTCAATCACATCATCCATCGGTTTACATTGTTCTGCCCATTCAGCATGAAAATGAATAACGGAAAGTTCAGATGATCTATAAAAAGATGAAATCAAATATTAAAAATCAAATATAAATAAATAAAATAAAATAAATATTTTGTACTTGATAAAATCTTCAAAAACATTTTTACTGTCAAGATTAGTTACTGCCATTTTCACAAAATCAAATGAATAAATGTAAGATTATTATATAATTTAAATTTTTTAACTTTGTGAGATAAATCAAATATATATATATAAATAATAATTATAAATAAAAGATATAGATTATTAATTCTTTATCATAAAATTATTATCAAACAGTGAGAAGTTAAAATAATAGACTAAAGATAGCTACGATTTTTCAAAAGTACATTCTATTTAAAAATAATAGTGGATGGATCCCGAATTCAATTTTAAGAATTTATATAATCTAAAATATTTTGAATATAATCAATAATTTATTTAAAATTGTATTAATTAAATATTCCTATTCATTGTTGGAAAGAGAATATAACCAATATAATAAACAAAGAAATAATTATATCTTTAATTAAAGATAAAATAAGTAATGCTATAAGCTATAATCTTAATATATTTCAAAAATTAAATATTGAAAGTATAATAATTTGAGGATGATTATTTCTAAAAGCCCCAAAACGTCACTAATAATTATTAAAAAGTTCTTAAATAATAATTTAATAGATTATGTGTATATATTAATAATAAAATTAAATAATAGAAAATTGTTTTTTGAAATTGATCTCTATGAATAATTTTATGTCAATAATGAATTGGAAAAGGGCATAGATTTTACAGAAATTAAACATTTCAATTAACACGTTCCCGCCGGCATGTACCACGGGTGGCTCATGCCGCCACATAAAATAAATAGACAAATTATGGAGCCGGCGGGAACGTTAACTACCTTAAATTATTACTAAAATTAAAATTATATATATTGAAAGACGGGTTTATATTTACGCCCCACACCTGCAAACTCTCATAAATTAATAAATATTAAAAATTATAAAATATATTTTTTCTAATATTTCTGAAAGATTGATCCTCTAAAACTCTAAACTCTTAAAATACATCTTTTATGATATATTATATTGTAATAGGATGATTTTGACGATATAGCCACTTTAAAAAATGTGAATTTTTCTCTTTATAAAAAAATACATTCATATAATTACAATTGATGAACAAACAAATTAAATATCAACAGATTTGCAAAATTATTTACGAAAAACAATTCATTGATACTTTTTCAAATTAATAAACATTATTAGAAAATTTTCTTACCATGCAGATTACTAATTGTGAAATAGAAATGTCAGTTTGAAGAATGAATTACATTAAAGTAAACAAAAAATAAATGAATCAAGTAGTGAACTTAATATAATTTTATTAGTCTATAGTAAATTAACAAAGTTCTTAAACTATAATGAAGTTATGACGAGAACAAAATTAGGAAAATATGTTAATGCAAATGTGACTGTCGCTCTAAAAGATTTTATTTTGAAATGTTAAAGTAAGATAAATAAAATTGATTTACACAAATTAATCCTTTAAAATCATTTTTATTGTAAAAAAGGAAATCATTTATATTTTTTTCATTGATTGTATGAATCTAATCACTGTAATTCAGGATTTTTAACAATTAGATTTATGAATCTTAAAAATTTCTAGACAGGTCCTTTCAATATTTAAATAAAATTTCATAAATTGGATCTAACACAAAAATTATATAACTTAAAAATTTAAAATTAATTTTTTAGAACTTTATCTATATAATATATATATATGAATTTATATAATAACATTATTTTTAAGAGATATAATCAGAAAATAAATTAAAATAATGTACTTTTAATACTGAAAGATAAATTATGCTATATTATAGAAGACTCATGCTTCTGAGTGGAAATGACCCGTAGTCAACATTGAACAGGGGCGTTCATCGTAGAAATTCTAGAAGAGATTATATGGTAGAGCCAGAACCCTATATTATTTAATAATATTAATAAAACTAAATTATTAAAGATTGGTGGCTGTTTTTATTTATAAGGGAATTTTGTAAATAAAACATATTGATATTTTTACTATCTCGCCAAAGATAGTATTGCGATCACGAAAATTTTCGATGTTGAGATTTTGATGTTTTTATACGTTTTGAAGGTTCCTGAATAATTTTCACTAAGGTTGAGAAAAATGTCTGTGTGTGTGTATGTGTGTGAATGTATGTAGGCAAGATTACGCAAAAACGGTTTGAGCTAGAATGATGAAATTTGGTACATGGGCATTATTCAAACTTTTTAGTTTTCTATCAACTTTTGAGAAATGTAGGTCAACCGGAAGAGGGTCATTATCTACAACGTTTTGATTTTTTTTCCTCTAAAGTGACCGTAAAAATAAAAATATATGTTTGATAATTTTTCACATGATTAATAATTGTATAAAACTGCTATATATAGAATTTCAGCTTGATAGAATCGCTGAAAGTACCAGAATTAATTTTTTAACACTGGAAATCTCATGCGCCAATATGTGCCATGGTGCCATCAATAAAAAGTCAAACATGCGCTGGTTTAATATTTATTATTTATAATTTATAATTAATTAAATTTAATTTAAAAATAATATATTATGTTATTTAATCCAATTCAAATTGCGAGATAGTCGAGTGGAGACACTCCAGCTAATTTTATTGTAAATTTATTCAAAAAAATGCAAAAAATACTCAACGTTTTGATTGCTACTTCTGCAATAGTTATCAAGCAACTATCTATTAAACTAAAAAACAATATTTTTAAAAGGAGGAAGACAATAAATAATATGAGTAGAAAATATTTTTATTGTAATTATATTTTGTTTGTTATTTAACAGTAATTTGCAATTTAATTTATTGTATCATTCGGTCTTGCCAAGAGACAGCACCTTCCTTTACAAAATAATTAGTATAGTTTTCTCTCAATTCCCTAGCTTGTCTCGATGAGTGATTACTGCGGCCTAAATTGTCAACATCTGGTAATAAATTCAAATTTTCATTTCTCCATGACCCTGGCTTTACAATTCCATTATCCACGTCTTCATAATCTACGGAATCTTTAGTAATGTACGTTGTTGACGTCTTTCGTAACCAATTATGTAGCGTACATGCAGTACGAATAATTTTTTCGGTTACAGAGATATTTGTTGCAATTGGTCGTTCAAATATCCTAAATCTACTTACTAAAATTCCGAACACATTTTCAACAATTCTACGAGCTCTTGAAAGCCTATAATTAAAAATTTGCTGTGGATATGTCAGTGGGCTGAGTTTGTATGGTTTCATTAATCTTGTTGATAGTGTAAACGCATCATCTCCAACTAAGAATCCACCATCTGGTAACATGTTTTTTTGTAGATTCCTAAAAAAAGGGGTCCTTTGGAAAACACCACCATCAGAACATGTTTCATTTGTCCCAATATCTGTACATATAAAACAGTAATCATCGTCGACCACTGCCGTTAGTATGATACTATTTCTGCCTTGGTAATTATAAAATTCACTGGCGCATTCTGGTGACGCCCGAATCAATACATGTTTCCCATCAACCGCTCCATAGACTCCGGGAAAATTCCATTTTGTATTAAAACCTGTTTCTATCTTTTTCCACTCAGTATGATTATCCGGAATCTAAAACAAATATATTATTTTTAGATGGAAAATGAATACACTGCGGAGGAATCAATTCCAGGGATTTCATCTCCGTCTAGCGAACATCCGATCGCACTTTATCGCCTGATCAATCAGGATCAAGAAGATCAAAGCCTGATCGATCAGGAACAAGATGATCGAACAGAGTTGGTTTTCTTGCAAGGGTAGATTAGAGACACCTATCGAAATTTTATGAAACAGTTGATTGTTTGATTAATTCTAAGAAACTTTTTCCTTAGGCAATTCTAGTTTTCGAGATAAAAAGGATTAAAGATTGGATATAAATCCATTGATATTCCATTTAGCTAACATTTTATCAGTTTGATCAGCAGAGGGCGCTGCTAATGTTGATTTTTCAGTTCGGATTGTATATAGAAAAATTAAAAAATTAATTAATTAAATAATTTCCCTATATCCAAACAGAACAGAAAAAAACAAAAATTAATGAATATGTGAATAATTAGTGAATTGTTTTTTTCTGTTCGGTTTGGATATAGGGAAATTATTTAATTAATTAATTTTTTTAATTTTTCTTTATACAATCAGAACTAAAAAAAAATCAAAAATTAGCAGCGCTCTCTGCTGGTTAAAATTTAATTTTTAAAATATAAGATATTAGTTATATATTATTATTTTTAAATTTTACCTTCATATAGTCCCTTAAACATTCATAAACCGCATCCAAAACTTCAGGCATGAACAATGATATGGCTGGTGTTGAAACTCTGAAGATTTGTGATAGCGTTTTATAGCTATTTCCAGTTGCTAAAAATGCAAGGGTTATTTCCAATTTTAATCTCGCTGGTATGGCAGATCTCATGGTTGTATCAGTTCTTTGAATAATAGGATATAATTTCCTTAATAAACTTTCGAATTGAACTGGTGTTATTCTTAAACACTGTCTAAATTGTTCATAATCTTCAATTGCTAAAAGTCCTGGAGAAGTATCTCTTCTTAAAAACGAATCCCTAGACCAAATTCTTTTTTGAACTTTTTTTTTTTCTTTATGTAACTCTTCTTCACATTCTTCTATTAAATATAATATAATTAGTTTTCTATAAAGATTTGACATGCGGCGTTTGTACATTATTCTTCTTTCCATGATGGAATATTTAACTTTTCTATGACATTTCTGAGATAAACAAAAATGTCACCCAGGAAGTTAGCAACGAAAATATATGAAGTAAGAAGAGAAACTCTGTGAAGATAGCTCTCACCGACTATCACTATATGTGTGGGTTAGTGTTAGTACTCTTTGTACCCACAAGAGGTGCCACTGCGAATTTAAAAAAATTGTGTGTGCCATTATTTAAATTCAAATTATATTTGTTTATATAATAAATATAATAATTTTATTTGTTCATTTATTTTATAGTTCATAATTTGTATAGAATAATTAATAATTAGAATTATTAATTAATTCATTGATAATTCTATAGAAACTGTTAAGTTATATTTAATAGTGATATCTTTAAAAATTGAACTCGAATATGTTTAACTTTCACAGCTGAAGTCAGAGGCGGATTATCCGTAAGGCAAACTAGGCACGTGCCTAGGGGCGTGTAGTTACAAGGGTGCGCGAGCTCAGAATTTTTAAAATTTATAGTATTACTAGCTGCTCCGAGCGCCTTCGGCGCTCTCCACACTTAGACGGGGGCTCCGCCCCCTGTACCCCCCCCCCCGAGTGGTACATAGTATTTGGTTAAGAGTAGTAAAAGGTTTTCATCCATTTTGTTTCAATCAGTATATTACATAAAACATTCATTTCTTTTTGTGTTCTTATTTAAAATATATTTTAATTTAATCACTAAATTAATTATATATATTATTATTGTATATGTTATATCTATCTATCTCTGTGACTCTAAGGAACTCGAAAGTTCTTGGCCGCAGCAACCACATTTCTCCAAGTGCCCCTATCCCTGAGCCCTTGTCCCATCTCTCTTACGTCCCTTCCTACACGTCCTTGGTCTTCCAAGCGGACGTTTTCCAATCCAATATCTTTTTCCTCTCCCATTCTAGCCAGGTCCCCTGCCTATCGCAGCTTTTTCGCTTTTATAACCCTAACTATTTCTGAAGATGCATAGAGGTCATGCAATTAATCGTTATGCAGTCTCCGCCATTCCCCGGTGACCTCATCTTTCTTTGGCCAATAAATGCTGGAAAGAATACTCTGAATCTACTCTCATCTCCCAGGGTCATAGACCTTGCGTCCCGCCCATATAATACAACAGGCAAAATAATTGGTTTATATATTTTAATTTTGATTCCTTTTGATAATAATTTTGATGAGATAAGCCTCTTTACTGCATGATAACAGGCGTTTCCCGATTACAACCTCGATTTAAATTCTTCTCAAATATTATTATCCTTCGTGATTACATTCAGTTTTTCTACATATTCAAATTCTACATTTTGTATATAGATTTTGTTACTAAATATTTTTTCTTACCACTATTAATTTCAATCTGAATTAGAAGAAAATTATAAATTACCTTCTCTTCCAGCCCATTTACCTATCCAGGTATCTTAATTTCTTAACATTCCGTTTTTTTTAAATTTAAAATAGAAAGAGAGAAATAGTTTTAAATTATATTCGAATGGTCTATTATATTCTATATATCAGTATTTTGTTCTGAATTTAATAGCAAGTTGATTTTCAAAACTTTCCATTCGTTATGCATATGATTGATTACATGTGTTAAAATTTAAAAAAATTCAAATATTCTAATTTTTAAATTTATATATAATTTAATATTATTTTTTATTAATATCATATCAAAAAAGAGAATTTATTAAAAATTAAAAATAAAAAAAGAAGCCTATTAATAAAAAAATATAATTGAATACAATAATTTTGATTTAAAACAAATTTTAATTTTAAAAAAATACTCAATATAAAAAAGACATAAATTTAAAACATCTCGTTTATATCATTTGTCTAAAAAACATTTTAATTAACCAAGAAATCATTTTTGCACTTAAAATATATTGGTAATAATAATTGATACAAAATCAAAAATAATATAATTTAGTTATTTTAATTTACGTTTTGAAAATATTTTTGTATTCATAAAATATTAAAAATAATTTATTCTGTTTTTTAACCTTTCACTTTCAAATAGAAAAGAAGAAATATTCAAATATATAGAAAGAATAAATAAAAATTAAGTTATATATGATCTAAATATTTTATTAAATAAATTAAAATGAGAACTTTTAGAATAAATTATTTAATTGAATTGATAACGGAATTTTGTAAATTAAACCACATATTGATATTTGTAATTGTAAATTTATTAAAAAAATACAAAAATATACACAACGTTTCGATTGCAAAAGTAGCAAATATCAATATGTGGTTTAATTTACAAAATTCCGTTATAAATAAAAACAACCACCAAAGCTTTAATAATTTAATATAATTGAATTGATATTTGAATATTAGAATTTAAAATAAAAAGTGAAATATTACAATAATTTTTAAATTCTGAGCAAATGTCAAATTATCGCCACCAGCGCCTCTATGATCTAGTATGGTAACTAAACTATTTTTCATTAATTATTTTTTATAATTTTTTTAAAATTTTTCTAATTAAAAAATCGAAAATCGGGCTTCGAGGTCTGGTGGCCAGCCCCTTTGTGCTTCCGTGTAAAAAATTCCAGGTCCCTGCGTGCGATAGATTTGGCTGGAGACTCGGTCAGACAGACAGACAGACAGACACATTACACTTGCTTTTATTATTATAGATGATGGGCATTTAAGGCCGATGCAGGGGCGCCGATAAAGTCATTGCCTAGGGCGCTCTGGACCTTTAATCCGCCACTGGCTGAAGTCACAAATGAAAATATTAAATAAAATAGAATATTTTAAAAATATATGCACATTTTGTTTAATTATTTTAATCAGAAAAGATAATTAAATGTTTTTAAAAATTTTATAAGTTTCATTCAATTCTATCTATAATTTTTCTTTTATCTTATTTCATATAATGAATATAAGTAGATTATATGTGTAGTAGGTAATTTTGTTCACATATAATTTGAACGATATCAGCTGATATAGTTTATCTAGTAAGTGTAATTTTATTATTATATAAAATATGTTTATATATTTTAATTATATATGAAGACCTTAGGGCTAAACAATGTTAAGCCACAAAATCAAAATGTTGAGATATTGCAGTTTAAAGTTTAGAGAAAAGATATAAAACATTGGGTGTTTACTGAATATATTTCAAATTTGCTCAATATGTAATATCAGTAAAGGGAAAAAGTCAGCAACTATTATTTCTTAGATATATATAATTAAGAATAAAACAATTTTCAGCAAAAGTGGCTTACCACTGTATTGCTCTAAGGTCTTCATACGAGGTAGGGTCAAAAAGTTCGCGGAATTGGTTATTAAAAATTTATTAAAAATATTTATAACATTCTTACATTATTTCCCTTCAAAATACTCTCCTCCTGCATCTACACATTTATTCCACCGTTCATATAATTGTTGGAAACACTCTTGAAAGCCGTTTTTTGAAAGTTCCTTCAGCCGCTCCGTCGCATTTTCAATCACCTCTGACGAATCAGCAAAACGATGTCCCTTCAATGCCATTTTCAGAGGCAATATTATTGATGGTTGTTCGTCTGTCCGCACGCACAATTTGTCGAACGCGCTCAACATTGTCGTCTGTAGTGGAAGTGGAAGGCCGCCTAGTCCGAACGTCATCATCAATTGTTGTGCGACCGTCGCGAAAACGCTTATGCCACTCGTAAACTGCTGTTTTCTTCATCGCAGTATTTCCGTATGCTTTTTTTAGCATCTCAAGAGTCTCCGAGGGTGATTTCTCCAGCAACACACAGAATTTAATATTGCCACGCTGCTCTAATGACGACATTGCACAATCCGACGAAAGAAAGAAACTACGATCTACAATATTAAACACCGAACGCACGGAACCAACTACAACTGCCTGCTAACCTCAAAAGCACATTCACTAACAGTTATGCCAACCTCACAAACAAAAATTTCCCTTTCAGCTAAGAAATACTTGAATATAAGCGACCATTCCGCGAACTTTTTGACCCTACCTCGTATATATATGTAATATTACTTTATTATTTTAATACTCCCCGCGCACTCTATTATCTTAACACTCCCCGCGCACTCTAGATAGAAAAAGAGGAATTAAAATTTTATGATATTTGACAGATGTATTTTAGTATATAAATAGTTTTTATTTTGTGATATAATATTCCTAAAGAATCTTAAAGAATCAATATTTAAATAAACAAAATATAATAAAAGGCTTTAAATGTTGTTTCTTTTGATTTCAGGTAATATTATAATAAACTTTATTATGTAATCTTATTTATAATAATAAAAAAAATCTTTTGATTTCAGACTGAAACTCAAATAAAGTCTTTTATTTCACATAAAAATCATTCAAATAGATAGATCATATTATAAAACAACATTTTTGCAAAAATTAATATAAATATGGAAAAACTAAGATTTGAATTTGAAAAAAAAGCATCGCCAAATGATCCAAAAACAAGCATATATGCTATAACCTCAATTGAAACCAGGGCACACGAGAGCTTCTTTATTCCAGAACAATTCCAACATGTGGGGCTGCATGGAAAATTAAAAGATACAGAAGCTTTTAAGAAAATAAAAACTACACTGGTTAATAGAGGTGAGAAAAGAAAGATTTGGATCGCTCTAGATGAAGAACTATTGAAACAATATAGAGATAAAGATGGGAATATGAGATTTGAAAATTATTTCCTAGAGGAACAAAAAACCCAAACAGCAACAAGTACAATCTCAGCAGAAACATTGGAACAAATTTTAAATAAATTCTCTGAGATACAAAGACCTACGACTATTAATCTGAAAAATGTTTCGGAAAAATTTGTCATACAAAAATTCACAGGGAGAAATGAAAACGTTTTACAATGGATACAAATTTTTGAAAATGAGTGTACTCGACTAGGCATTAGTCAAGACACCGATAAAATTGAAATATTTAGACTATTTTTAGATAAAACGTGCACAGATTGGTACAGTTCAATGCTTATTAAATGGACATTAAACTCTGAGTGGGAAACATGGAAAACGATCTTTTGCGATACCTATGCTAATAAAGGCTGGGTCCCAGTGAAACAAGCAATAGAGTACAAATATATAAATGGTTCCCTACTAGATTACGCAATAAAAAAAGAAAAACTTTTATTGGAAATGAACAATTCACTTGATTCACTAATTATGAGGGATTTGATTGCTGTAGGTCTACCGAGTTATATTGCAGATAGAATTGACAGAAATAAACTGAAAAGTACTGAAGATCTTTTTAACGAAATAAGAGGTTTAGAACACCTAGTAAAAGTAAAACCTTTTGGTAAGAAAATTTTTAATAAAACAAATTTTGAAAATAAAAAAGAAACTAAAGAAGAAAAATCACCATGTAAAATATGTGAAAGAAGAGGAAAAGGTTTACGCTATCATCCTGAATCAATTTGCTGGTTTAAAAATACAAATAGTGGGAATCTCGATAGAGATCAACTACACACTGCCAACCACTCAGAGTTAGAAGTCGAATTAAATGAAGATAATCCAAAAAACTTA
This sequence comes from Labia minor, assembly GCA_963082975.1. Taxonomy (NCBI): domain Eukaryota; kingdom Metazoa; phylum Arthropoda; class Insecta; order Dermaptera; family Spongiphoridae; genus Labia; species Labia minor. Next base: position 114,648,123 of record OY720344.1, read on the forward strand.
TAATGCCACCATTAATTAAAATCAAGTTACTATTAAATAACTCAACAGAAGTTACAGCAATTTATGACTCAGGAGCAAATGTGTCATTAATAAATTCGAAATTATTGAAAATAAAAAATAAAGATATCTGTGATTTAAAATTAGTTAACTTGAGGACAATTAATGGTGAGAGGAAAACAGATGGAATGGTAAAATTAAAAATAAAGATTTATGATATTGAGAAATACATGAATGTGTTCATCGTAGAAGATAGAAATTTTAGTTACGATTTTCTGATTGGACTAGACTGTATAAAGGAATTCAAATTGAATCAAGATGAAAATTTAAAAATCACACAAAATATAAATTTTAAAAATAATAAACATATAAACATTTCTGAAGATTCAAGAGTCACACAGAAGAAAGAAGAAAGTGTCCTAATAGACAATATTAAACAAATAAATTTTAATGAACATCTAAATACAAGTAATTTTGAAATTAAGTTAGATCACCTAAATATTAGCCAACAATCAGAAATAAAAAATTTAATTGATACATATAAATCAATCTTTGCTAAAGACAAATACGATATTGGAACTGTAAAAGATTACGAGGCACATATCGATCTAATGGTAGACGAATATTGTTCTAAACGTCCATACAGATGCACGATCGAAGATAAAAGAGAAATAGAAGAACAAATAGGAAGACTATTAAAAAAAAACTTAATAGAAGAGTCATACAGTCCATTTGCTGCTCCAGTGACTCTAGCATATAAAAAAGAAGAAAGAAGAAAATCTAGATTATGCATAGATTTTCGAGATTTAAATAAAATTGTGGTACCACAATCACAACCATTTCCACTTATTGAGGATTTATTGATAAAAACAAGAAACTGCACATTTTATTCAACCTTAGATATAAATTCGGCTTTTTGGTCGATCCCTTTAAGGATACAAGATAGAGATAAAACAGCTTTTGTTACTCAAGAAGGCCATTATCAATGGACATGTTTACCTTTTGGTCTAAAAACCTCGCCAGCGATTTTTCAGAGAATTCTGAGTAACATAATAAGAAAACACAAACTTTCAGAATTTTCGGTTAACTATATAGATGATATCCTAGTTTTCTCAAGAACTTTTGAAGAACATTTAACGCATTTATCGCAACTATTGGAAGCAATTTTAACTGAAGGTTTTAGATTAAAATTCTCAAAATGCATTTTTGCGTCAAACTCGGTGAAATATTTAGGTCATATAATTGAGAATAACTCCATTAAACCACTAAATGATAACTTAATTTCTATAAAAAATTTTCCAGTTCCAGAGAAACAAAAAAATGTTCGCCAGTTCTTAGGTAAAATAAATTATTACAATAAGTATATACCAAATATTGCAATCATTTTAGATCCTCTGCATAACCTATTAAGGAAAAATGTAAAATTTATCTGGACAAATGATTGTGAAAAATCATTCAATACAATAAAATCATTACTATGTTCACAACCAATTTTAAGAATTTTTGATCCAGATTTGCCAATTAAAATATACACAGATGCAAGCATCCAAGGAATAGGAGCCGTATTAAAACAGCAAGAAAAAAATGGAGATGAGAGACCGGTAGCATATTTCTCAAAGAAATTGAATGAGGCTCAAAGAAAAAAAAAACCAATATATTTAGAAGGTTTTGCAATAAAAGAAGCGGTAAGATTCTGGCAATACTGGCTCATTGGAAAAAAATTCATAATATATACCGATCACAAACCTCTGGAAAACTTAAGAACAAAATCTAGGACTGATGAGGAATTGGGAAACTTGGTATATTACTTGTCTCAGTATGATATGGAAATAAGATACAACCCAGGAATAACCAACCAAGAAGCGGATTGTTTAAGTAGGAATCCAGTTTTAGAATCAAATGATAATGTTGAAGAAACATTAAAAACTGTAAATGTAATAAGTTTGGAAGAGATAAAAAACGACCAAAGTATGAATGAAATTCTACAAAAGAAAAGAGATAAATTAAAGCTAAAAGACGGTGTCTATTATCAAAGAAAGATCGAAAAAGACAAAATTGTGTTATCAGAAAGTTTTAGTAAAAAATTAATTAAAAATGTACATAATACCTATTGTCATATAGGAAGAACACAGATGCAAAATAAGATAACACCATTCTACACAGCAAAAAACATAACTAATAATATTAAAACCATTTGTGATCAGTGTGAAATATGTAACAAAAACAAATCAAGAAAAAAGAACAGAATCGGCTTGTTGTCACACCTAGGTCCAGCAAAGTACCCATTTGAAATCGTTTCAATTGATACAATCGGGGGATTCGGAGGCTCTCGTTCAACAAAGAAGTATTTACATCTACTTGTGGACCACTTCACGAGATATGCTTTCATTAAAACATCAAGAACTCAAACCTCGGAAGATTTCATGAAATTGATAAAAATGGTAGCCCAAAATCATAACATAAACATAGTTTTAGCCGATCAATACCCGGGAATAAATTCCAAAGAATTTAAAGAATTCTTAAATAAAAACAATACGAGATTAATTTTCACAGCGGTCGACTCACCTTTTTCAAATGGTCTCAACGAAAGACTAAATCAGACATTGGTCAATAAGATAAGATGCGAAATAAATCAAGACAAAATAAGAACAGCTTGGTCGACTATAGCACAAAAATGCACAGAAATGTATAATAAAACAGAGCACACAGTTACAAAATTTTCCCCGGAGTATTTATTAAAAGGTGAAGATATAAATATTTTACCTCCAGAGTTAAAAAAATACCACAGAAAAACAAATCTAGAGAAAGATAGACAGATAGCACTGGAAAATACAAAAAAATCGCACAATTATAATAAAAAACGATTTGATGAACTCAGGAAGGAATATGTATTAAATGTAGGAGACCTTGTATATATTGAAAACGGAAACCGATTAAATAGAAAAAAATTGGATGAAATAAGAATCGGTCCATTTAAAATACAGAAAAAGATTTCCGATTCAATTTATGAAATAAATACTGGACGAAAAACGGCAGAATCGAATTTTTTTCATATCACGAAACTGACCCCAGTGTTAAATACACTTGATTAACTCGAACTACGTTCTTCCATTAGGGGGGGAGATGTAATATTACTTTATTATTTTAATACTCCCCGCGCACTCTATTATCTTAACACTCCCCGCGCACTCTAGATAGAAAAAGAGGAATTAAAATTTTATGATATTTGACAGATGTATTTTAGTATATAAATAGTTTTTATTTTGTGATATAATATTCCTAAAGAATCTTAAAGAATCAATATTTAAATAAACAAAATATAATAAAAGGCTTTAAATGTTGTTTCTTTTGATTTCAGGTAATATTATAATAAACTTTATTATGTAATCTTATTTATAATAATAAAAAAAATCTTTTGATTTCAGACTGAAACTCAAATAAAGTCTTTTATTTCACATAAAAATCATTCAAATAGATAATTAATATATATATTAATGAATATTATATTATATTATATAAAATGTATAATATTTGATATTTTTGATTCCGTGTTGTGCTTATACAAAGTGTAAAACAAATACTCTTTCTAGAGAAGTTTTATTTTTAATATTATTATAAGATAAATCATTTAATAAATTTATGAATTTTACTTTTTTAAATCCAATTATTCCTTCTAAATAAAATAAGTTGACCTGTGGCCAGGTCCGAACCGACCGACGGTTTGAAGTAAATTAATTTCCAGCTACAGAAACAATTTCAAATAATTTTAATATATCTATTAATGTAATACAAAACAGATATGGATACATAAATAATAAATATAAACATTTTTAATTTTATTTTATTTATAATATATATATGCAAGACTAGGCTGTGACTTCATGAATGGCTGGATGACGTCATATAATTTTAACTCAAGAAAAAACTAATAAATATGATTTTTCTCGAGGATAAAACCAATACAAAGTGCATGATTCGTGGTGATATATAAAAAAATCTCCTCATGTGAAATTTGGTGTGAAAATAACCCTTCCCTTCCTATCGTCGATCGCTAATACTACCGCTTCCGGTTTCCGGATTTGCACCAAAAGTTGATCAATTCATCCCACTGAGGCATTAAGTAAATATACCAAATTTCATCAAAATCCGTTCAGCCGTTCAAGCTGTACATATCTATACGGACGGACAGACATCATGCTAAAAATACTTTTTTCTGTTAAGAAAATGCATGATTCGTGGATAATATGTAAAAATCTCCACATGTGAAATTTGGTGTGAAAACAATACCTCCCTTACTATCGTCGGTCGGTAAAAATTTATTTACAATTAATACCATGTTTGATGGGTTTGTTTCGGACGGTATGTGGGTGTCGAGTTTGATATTCAAATAATTGCAAGGAATTCGGAAGGCCTGTGAGGGGCTGGGGGGGGGGGTGATCTTCGGGCGGTGCCATCTATTGGGCGTCTGAAGAGTCAACTGTTGTCTCCTGCCCCATCATCTAGTGCAGGGGTTCTCAAACTTTTTGTTTCATAGACCCCCTGTAGGAATTTTATTTTTTTCATAGACCCCCTACCTAAGGAATATATATATATATATATACATCTAATTGTGTGTGTGCAAAAGCTACCACGACAGACTCATTTTAAAAACATAGTAATAGGAAAATGAGGGGAAATTGTACAGAAGAAAGAAACTGAAGTATCAATAATTATATCTATATTTTTAATGATTAAATTTAACACATAATATTTTACAAAATTATAATATTAGTGTGATAGATGGACTTGACGTTTTTGTGCGATTTCTATTATGTTTGGCCTAAAATTACTAAGTTTTATTCTTAAATCTCCCCTTTCAATTTATTTTTTACTAAAGAGACATCCATAGACCCCCAATAGACTCCTTGGTGATCATAGACCCCCCACGAAGTCCCATAGACCCCCAGGGGGTCCACATGGACCCCTTTGAGAATAGCTGACCTAGTGGCTGCATGCATTCCGGGTTTACAAAGTTTGTATTAAGTGACCACCCGTTGATTCCCATTAATCTAGCTTTTTACTATCTCGCCAGAGATAGTATTGCGATCACGAAAATTTTCGATGTTGAGATTTTGATGTTTTTATACGTTTTGAAGGTTCCTGAATCATTTTCACTAAGGTTGAGAAAAATGTGTGTGTGTGTGTATGTGTATGTGTGTGTGTATGTATGTAGGCAAGATTACGCAAAAACGGTTTGAGCTAGAATGATGCAATTTGGTACATGAGCATTATTCAAAATTCATAGTTTTCTATCAACTTTTGAGAAATGTAGCTCAACCGGAAGAGGGTCATTACCTACAACGTTTTGATTTTTTTTCCTCTAAAGTGACCGTAAAAATAAAAATATATGTTTGATAATTTTTCACATGATTAATAATTGTATAAAACTGCTATATATAGAATTTCAGCTTGATTGAATTGCTGAAAGTACCAGAATTAATTTTTTAACACTGCAAATCTCACGCGCCAACACGTGCCATGGTGCCATCAATAAAAAGCCAAACATGCGCTGGTTTAATATTTATTATTTATAATTTATAATTAATTAAATTTAATTTAAATATAATATATTATGTTATTTAATCCAATTCAAATTGCGAGATAGTCGAGTGGAGACACTCCAGCTAATTTTTATATATAAATATATGTGAATTTAATACATATAGTGTCATCTATTGAGATTAATCGATACGAAATTTTTTAAATTTAAATCTACTTATCTTGAAAAAATGTTAACTCAATTTAATACATATCGTGTCATCTATTGAGCTTAATCTACACTAAATATAAATATTAGATTAATATCAATAGATGTTTATGTTTATTAAATCGAAATTTGGATTAGCGTCATCTAGTAGGAATAAACTATACTAAATATAAATTTATATTAGTATTTAAAAAATTTAGTATCGATTAATCCCAATAGATGACACTATATGTATTAAATTGAGTTAACATTTTTTCATTACAGATATAAATTTAAAAAATTTAGTATACATTAATCTCAATAGATGACACTATATGTATTAAATTGAGTTTATATTTTTTTCAAAATAGTATTAGTCAAAAAATTTAGTATATCTTAATCCCAATAGATGTCACTATATGTATTAAATTCACATATATGATTATATCTTTTGATTATATTTTAATAATTTATATTAATAAATATTAATACGTTTGGAAACTATTACAGAATGATTGTTAGGTATGAAATGAAATACACTTTTTATTCAAGATAATACATTGGATATTGAAGGAAAGAGACAGGAAGGTAACAAATCAGACTAATCTTTGTTTCATCCTTTCCAAGGGAACAATTTAAAGAGTTCCACCTAATGCTAGGGGCGAAATGTTAGGTAATTATTTCAAATGCGATCAAAGTAAATTACCAAGAGAAAATAAAAATGATACTGAATTAAAAGTTGATAAATAAGAAATGTTTATATACTGAAGGTTAACAGATGTTGCAGTTTATTGATGTTTTATGCTTGATACAGATTCTTTATTACCTTAACAACATTGTAATTCTAAACAAAAAAAATTATTTAATCATTTTATAGAAATAATAAAAAGAAATATAGTTCATAAAGAATATAGTATATCCAGAGATAAAGAGATATGAGTCGCATTAAAATAAATATTTTTTACAATAATAATAATAATAATAATTTTAGTATTTAATATTTGTAATTTTAATGCATTCTATTATTATGTGACAAGAAATAAATGTGAAATTTTTAGTGATAATAAATAATTCTCTTTTTTTAAGAGGAATAATTTAAGTAACAATAAAATACACACAGATAAAATAAACAAAATAATTTTCTGATCATTTAAATCGTTCACTCATTTTTACTATCTATCTATATATACGGAACTCGAATGATCTTGGCCGCAGCAACCAAGAGAGATCTTAAATTAAATAAATAATAGATAAATATTTTTGTTACTAATTAAATACGAATAATAAATTACATTTAGATATTTCTTTAAAATAATTTTAAATGTAAAAGAAAATGTAAAAATTGGAATACTCTTGATTTTCTCTCATATATTTTACTATATTAAAAATATATTCAGTTATATTTCGAATATAGGATAAATACCTATATTAAGTTTTAATGAATTAAAATTAAAATATTTATTTGGCTTGGCAAATAATAAAAATTAAAAATTACAACTATTAAATTTTAAAAAATAAACTTTTCCAACTTTTTCTTAATTCATAAGGAAGTTTTTCAACCATCTTTTTTCATCGAATTATCATCTTGCATTGCTTTAATAATAGGGGAATATTTTCGCAATCTTCAATCAATAGGTTTTAAAGAAGGCCAATTTGTCATCTTTTCAATATAAGCCACTGCTATCTTATTGCCATTTCCATATATTTTGTTTAATTGTCTCTTTAGATCTTCTCCATAGTAACCTGAAGTGTTATTTTTAAAAAAGAATATTCAGACACTTGTATTTCTCCTTTAATATAATAATTATTATTTTTAATAAATAATATATTATATCAGTTTCATTATAATAGATTTAATTTATAATAGATGTTTACTTTTCTATTAATAATGTATTAAACCTGTGGTAAGCGAAGCACAATTCACCACATGCAACCCTAAGCAGGGTCGAGTGCGAGCCAATTAGAGGTGTGACAAGCGAAACCCTGAGCAGGCTCCACGTAGAGTCGGGCGCGAGCCCGTGCTGTAATCATTTAAAATAGCAAATGTCAACAAAATTGTTTTGAATGTAAGTATAATTTTATTATTATAGAAATAATTTATTATTAACTTTTTAATTATGTTATACAGGGAGCGGCAAAATGATCTGACGGTTTTAAAATATAAATAACTCAATCGTTTTAAGAGATACAAAGTGTTTTATTGCATATTACAGATTGCTATTTATGAACATTTATAAAAATAACCAAAGAAATGTTTATGTGATCCGTTTAAGATTTGAAGATGACATCTTTCAAATGATGACCATCTTGGGCCATGCATTCTTCCAATCTTGCACTGAAATTGTCAAACACTTTCCCTAACATTGCAGGAGGAAGGTTGGCTATTTCTTGGCGTATGGCTTCCTTGAGGTCATCCAATGTGCGGGGTTTGTTTGTGTACACTCTTGATTTCAGCAGTCCCCACAAGAAAAAGTCACAAATGCTGAGATCCGGGGAGCGAGGTGGTCATCTTCAAATCTTAAACGGATCACATAAACATTTCTTTGGTTATTTTTATAAATGTTCATAAATAGCAATCTGTAATATGCAATAAAACACTTTGTATCTCTTAAAACGATTGAGTTATTTATATTTTAAAACCGTCAGATCATTTTGCCGCTCCCTGTATTATATGTATATATATCTTTAGATAAAATTATTAAATGCTTTGTATCTATTATAATAACTATTATTTGATTTAAATTATATATCTTAACCTATTTTAAAATATTTTTATCTCAGCTAGGCATTAGGCTTGCTAGTATAATAATATATTACATACATATATATATATATATATTTAAATTAATTGTATATAATATATGTATATAAAATTTTGTATTTTTGCAGATTTCTGGTTGTGCACATTTTGGTTGTATAACATATATTCAGGAGGACGGAAAAACATGTTCTGTTTCCCAAGAATGATAATTTCGTGAAAGGAATAGAAAGCAATCGGGTTTGAATGATTTACTTGTCTTCCATTTTGTAAAATGCTTAAATACTGCTGTGACCACGATTTTTGTACAGTGGGGAAGAAAAGTTTACGCCCTGGAAGGATACCCCAGAATGTACATCAACGTCGTATGTTTTGTGGAAAATTAAGTGGAATGTTAAGTGAAAAATTTAAAAAAAAAATATTTAAAAATTTATGTTTACTAGTGTTAGATCATTATAAAATTTTGTAAATAGTATTTTGTAATTTTAATTGATTTTCAAATAAATATTGTATAATACATAAATCATCATTGTAGATGGAATCAGTTTAAATGGCTTTTCATTCAATTTTTAGTTAAAAATTAATGAAGACAATATTATCCAATAAATTTATCAAATTAATTATACATATAATTATTAACTTTATATTTATAGTAATATCCATATTTTATATACCTTCAAATAATGATTTTCAATATACAATTATTTATTTAATGATCTATTTATTTTCTATAAAAAAACTTATTCATGTTTTATGTTTCATGTTTTTGGTTGAGGTTTTATCTTGAAATTTTATGAGTAAAGTTAAGATGAATCTGAAAAGTATTATAAAATATCTTTTATTAATTCGATTCTTATATGTAAACTAGTTTAGACAAATTTTCGATTAGGAAATGTGCTAAATAGACACTCAAATTCTTACCTTCGCCAACAATACCATTTTACTAATCCAAAAAGTTTATGGATTTAGACAATATAGAAAGATATTTTCTGTATTTATTAATAATCTAGAAAGTTTAAGAAATATTTAATATTCTAAACCAGAGGTTCCCTAAGTGGTCTATATCGACCCTTAGGGGTCTACGGCAGCGAATAACAAATTTGGGGGTCTACGTGTTTTGTGGCTCTAAAAAAAAGATAAAATTGTTTTTCCGATATGGCTTTTGAAACATTTTTTGATTTTTTTCAATATGACTCTAAAAAAAAGGTAAATTGTTTTTCCGACATGACTCTTAAAACATTTTTTATTTTTAAATAAGGCTCTAAAAAAAGGGTTCAATTTTTTTATAAAAAATCAATTTAGGGGGTCTACCCAAAACCGAAAAACATGGCAAGGGGTCTATGACACAAAAAAGTTTGGGAACCTATGTTCTAAACATTGTGTGTTGTGTGTGAATGGCATAACATAAAATAAGTATTTAATGTCTATTAATTGTATAATAATAATTTAAAAAGATAGATTAATATAATAATAGGTAATATTAGGAATTATATATATATAATAATAATAATAATAATAATAATATATTGAGCCTTTAAATATTTGGAAAGCATTTTTGGAAATCAAACACCTTACTTGTTATTTGTTTGACATCTTGCTTATTTTATTTTATTTTGGATTTCAATTTTTTTTTTGTTAATATTATATAGATGATATAATTCAAATTAATTTCTTACAAATGATTAGTTATTTATTTTGTCATAAATCTTGTCCACATTATTTATTGCATTTAACTGACTTATGCTAGATTATTTATATAAATTGCAATGAATAAACATACAAAAATTTTATTTTTACTTATCTTCAATATTAAGATATATTTTGTTATCTTGAGTGTTTTACAAATTTATATCCTTATTTTATTGAAAGTTCTTCAAAACAATAGAAAACAGAAGATTCATTACTAGAAATTTTAAAATATTTTTTATGAGAAATTCAATTTAAAATCATCACTAAAAAAAAAATAAAAATTAAAAAAAGAGGATAGTTGATAATAATTAAATAAATTTAAATTTCTATTAGAAGTATAAATACATATTCTATTACCTTTATTTTTTTTTTTACAACTTGAGTAGGTAAAACTAATTATCCATGAACGTTGAATTTTTCACAATTAATATTATTTGTTGATTTTATAAATGAATGTTTCTCGTTTAAGAAAAGTCAATAGTTTAGATGCTATAAAGGCGTTGTTCAAGTTTTATTGATAAAACAAATTCAATCAGTGAAGAAAAAAGTATTCAACCCGAATAGGAATTAAGAACCAGACCAAGGACATCAAGCAAAGCAGCAGCAGACCTCTACCATTCAAAAAGTTTGGTCAATGAGGGTGAGTTGGACCATTTCCTCCCGAAATTAAATTCTCCAAAAATAAATATTCCAAAATTTAGAATTAATAAAATTAAAACTCAATATAAAAATAGTTCTAGTTTCAAAACTAAGAAAAAAAAAACAATAAAGTTAGAAATAGTAGCAGAAATAAGAAAAAAAGTTAAATATAAAAAAAAGAGAAAGGGTGATGAAAATAATATTTATACTAATGTTGAAAAAAATATTACAGATAAAATAACAAATATACCTTCAACTAAAATTTACAAAAATAAAAGTCAAATTAAAAAAAAAAAATAATATAAGGAAAGATAAAGAATAATTATTAAAAATTGGTGCACTAAATGTGCGCACTCTAAAAGGCGAGGAAAGAATGATTGAGCTTGAGAATGCCTTAGAACAGTGGTTCTTAAACTGTGGTCCGCGGACCCCTGGGGGTCCGCGAAGCCTTTACTGGGGGTCCGCCAAGCCATCGTACAGGTGCACAAGAAAATGATGAGTCAGTTAAAACTTTATTTAATATAAAAGGAGCGATGGCATGGCTTTGTGAGGAAACAGATCAAATACCCAAATTCAACGAAATGTGCAAGAAAATTATTGCTACCGTTTCCATCTTCATATTTAGCTGAATTTTCTAATAAAATCTGTTCTACAATATGCAAAAAATCGTTATTCACCAATCACTGTTAGAAATATTCACCATACATCCTTGTTCTTATGAGATATTAAGCCAGAAATTAACTAATAAAATGACGTAAAGTACCTAAAGTTGGGATGGGGTCCGTCAAAAAGAATTTTCTCAAGTGGGGGTCCGCGGAGTACTTAAGTTTAAGAACCTCTGCCTTAGAAGAAACAAAATTAGATATATTAGGAATCTGGGAGAGGCCTATGCCCGAGAGAGGGGCCTGGTTCAATTTTAATATAAAAAAAAAACAAAAAAAAAATAAAAAAATAGTTTACAAAATGTATTCAATGTAAATAATGTTTAATTGTAAAATCTGTATAAAATGATTGTAATTATTTAATCATGAACCAATAAAGGCAATATTATATAATATTACTTATTGTTATAATCATCATCTTCTAGATAAAAACTTGTACTTACTTGTGTACTCAAAATTTTTCCGGTATTATTTTAATATTAATTAATAAATTATATTGCTATATTTATTAATAAACTTAATGGAACGAATATTTTAATCATGATTTTCAATGTAGAAGTAATTATATATATATATATTATAAATATGAAAATATAATACAGTTTATAATTTTATAATACACTCTGCGTCTGGGTTATTGTGAATATTCAATGACAGTTTATAAGAAAATAATTATAAATAGATTTATCTCTCAATTGGATGTACACCTGTAATGAAGAGAATTTTAGTATAGTATTTTTATATAGAACAATTTATATTCAATATTTTAACAAAGAAAATTCATTTAATATTCATACAAGATTTTATTTAATAAATTATAGTGAAAATATATATATAGAGATAGAGAATATGAAAGTGTAGAAAAAATAAAAAATAAAGAATATAAAAATATAAAAAAATATTTAGATATAAAGATAGGATTATGGGCCAAAGAAAGATGAGGTCACCGAGGAATTGCGGAGACTGCATAACCAGGAATTGTATGACATCAATGCATCTCCAGAAAAAACAAATAAATTAATAATTGTTAAAATCAAAATAAATCGGGAATATATTAATTAAATGTAATAAAAATATTTATATAACTAAATAATATAATATAATAGATAATTATAAAATTCATATTAAAGTATTTCCGGACTGTTTAGGAAAATGATTGGTTTCTAGTTTGACCATTTTATGTGACACCACATATAATATCAATGTTTTGTTTTCTTGTTTTTATCATATATAACTGTTTTATTATGATGAAAAGTATTTTCTCATGTTTCTTATAATTTCATAATCTTTAATTATTGAGGAGAAATATAGACTATAATTCATTGTATATAGTTTTATCAAATAAACATAAAATACTAATAATTTTGTAATGTTTGAAATAAAAATGTATACAAATAATTGATGTAATGATTAAGCAATACATAAATGTAAAAATTTAAAATTTATTTATCAAGATTTATATTATAATATTATCAAAATTATAATTTATTGAATAATTATTCAAAAATTTAGAGAAATTTTGTTTATTGTAAATTGCTTAAATATTCTTAAATATGTATAATTAGATATAATTATAATTGTATAATCTATAATTTATACTAATAGTTTTTTATAAATTCATAATTTTTAATTCGATTTATAGAATATTTATATATATTATTAAAATTATTATATTAAAAAAATTCATACTCAACTGTTATTTAAATCATATAAAATAGAAATTTATATACTTTAAAAATACTTTTTTTATATTTCATTTAGTATTTTTCTTTTGACTTTGTTTAATACAAAAAGAATGATTTGATCACTGATTGAACAAAGTTTCACTTCTTTTGAATGTATTTATGTTGTCACACCTTTATGGGTGGAGCTCTCAGTCGAAGCAAAGTAAAATGGGTGGAGCCTTATGAAAAGAAAAGAAAATATATTATTAAAGTTATTATTGTTATTATTATTTAGTTTTTTATTTGATAAATTTAAATAAACTATGATTAAAATATTTTTGTCAATTCATTATCATTAAAAAAATAAAATATATATATATAGTATATATTTTAAAAGAACTACTAGGATGATTAATAATAAATTAAAAAATTATTATTTATTTCATTTTTTTATCATAAATTAACAAAAGCTAACTACAAACTAAATTTTCTTAAAATTTAACTTTTAATTATATTCTAATTGAATTAATCTAAATATAATAATATAGTTTTTACTTATCATTGAATATTATTCTAAATTTCTTTTTTATATTTTTATTCTTTGTAATTAATAATAATCAATCAATCAGTGTAAAATTTGTTGGTATTTTCTTAATATAATTCTTCTTTAATTTATAATATATTTCATTGTAATTTGTTTTAGATTTTTCATATTTTTTGTTTGTTTTTTTGTATATTATGAATAAACAATAAAAAATCATTTAAATTAGTTTAAAAGAGATTTTTTTTTAAATTAATTTAAGTTCAATTTGATTGAGTATGTGATTTTTTCAGTCGTAGATTTCCTTATAACCTTTTTAATATGATGATAAATAATCTAGAAAAAAATTTAAAAATAATATAACTTCAGTAAATTTACAATATTTAAAATTATTAATTAGTATTAAGTAAGAATTTATTAACTATTAAATTATTAAAATATTAAATATATTTTTTATAATAAGAAATGATAGAAAGATTTCAATAATTATTTTAATATGTTTTACAATAAATCCCACATCTAACAGTTCTTTGGCAGATCATTGGGATTGAGATAAAAAGATATTCCTAAATTTCACCTGAAGATAAATTCTACTTTTTTTTCTAGAAACGTTTTTGATACTAATCAAGTCAGTTATTAAAAGGATTTTCACTCAAATTAGGCCTTGTTTACTATATTATTAAATTATTATTCAAGTCAGAATCATCATATATTATTATTATATTCCTTTTTAAAGATAAAACTTATTATTAAAGATGTTCATTATATTATTTCATGTTTACATATTTATAGTTTTTATTATTTTACTACAAAGCTTAAAAGAAATAAAAATATATTATAAAATTGTTTTGTTTTTTCCAATTCAGTAATTTAATATACTTAAAAGCTTTTAATTCATCATATAAATATACTCAAACTTCTTTTTCAGCATAGAATAAATTAAATTAAAATATTTTCTTTTGGAATTCATTGTGACGGAAATATCATTAATTTAATTTCTATCAAATATTTAAGAAATAAAAAATTATAAAGATATAATAAATAATGGCGACTTGATATTATATTTATATTCACTGGATGAGATGGATAATTAATTTCAAAGAAATATTATAATTATTTTTTTGTATGTTACATATAAAAGTAAACATATTGACATTTTATATAATAATATATATAATAATAATAATAAACAACAAATAAAATAAATATGCTTTTAATAATAAAAATGTTTTTTCTTATTTAATAAAAATGAATACCTTCATAAATCAATTTTTTTTCTAAAAAAAATTATCCCATCTTATAAACATATTATAAATATAAAAAAAAATTGAAATATTTTATAATTATTTTTTATTAAATTTTTTATGAAATTAATTTTATTTTTAATAAATTAAATTTTTATTAAAATTTCTTTAAAAGAGGAAAAAAATTAAAACAAAAATTCATCTATAGAAAATATATGATTTAACTTAATATACATTTTTATTATAATTTTTTATATAATAAAATTAATTTAAAATTATTTTTCCATACATTTAATCAATTAATTAATAATTTTATTATAGAATTTTTTTTCAAATAAGACATTGTAAATCAATGACCAATCAAAATTAAGGAATTTTTATATGATATTTTTTCATATCTTTCTTTCTCTTTCTCTTTCTTGCCCGCTACTCCAAGTGAATGGATCCACAAAATTTATATAAATTTAATATTTTAAATTCTTAATAATTAAAAAAGACATATTCATCAAAAAAGTAAGTAATAATATTATATTTTTATTTATCTGAATTTAATTTACTTTAAATACTTTAATAAAGCCGATGAATATAGATATATTTTTTTTACTATTAACATTAAAATGACATATACCTATACGTATAGCATACAAAAATCAATAATACAAAATTAAATTTTAGGTAAAGGTATGTGTTGAAATATTCATGGGTGTTTATTTAATTAGTTTTTGTTCTATATAATTAAGTCATTTTATATAACTATATATATATAACATATACTGAATGTTTCAATCAACTGTACTTTGGGAATTTAATAAAACAAATAATATACAATTATAATTCCTATATTTGTTAACAATAATAAAAAAATAAATTAATTGATAATTCTATTATTCATTGATTTATAAGTTATATTTCTTAATTTTATATTTAAATATTAAAAATAAATCGATGAATCTTTAAAAGCAATTTTTATTTATTATATTTATATTATATATATATATATATATGGGCCGTAACGTGGATTTTGTGGGCCCTGGGCAAGAGACCTTCAAATTGGGCTCCCCTCAATAAAAAAAATTGAGGAAAAAACTTATCATGGTTATAGTTCCTGTTCTTTCACATTTTTAAAGTTTATTAGGTATATCACTTAATAAATAAACACAAAATAAGGAATCTTTAAATTGGTCCTGTCCATATTTTTTGTAAATCTCTGCGATTTTTCTTAACAATTTAACAGCAAACAGACCCTTCACTTTGAAAGTCGACATATTTCTAATATTTCTAATATTTTCAATATTCATGAGACAAAACATGAGCCCTGTCAGCTTTTATTTTATTTATTGGGTGCTATTTAAAACTGCACACATTTTTTTTAAAAGATAAGGTCTGTACGCAATAAACAAATGTTTTTTTTAAATAAAAATTCTAATAAGCATATTCTGGCCTTTTTGGGCCCCGTCTATCTGAACCACCAGTGGTGTTACTTATCTATGTGATTTGGAATATTCATTAAAAAACTAATGAAAATAATTGAAATAATTTTTTATCGGGGTCTTCTTCTTGGGCCCATCCGGGTTATGCTCACACATTCTCACACAAGCATAGTTCAATTATATTAAGATATCATATAATTAAGCCTACAAAATATTATATAATTTTAAAAGAAATATAATAATTATATCTTTATAAATGTTTTCGGTGAGTGTAAAGTCAAATATAATTATTATAATTTATTACGATATAATATTATTATTAATTATTAATAAATATTATTTAATATATATATATTTTTAAATATTCTTTTTTTATTTTATTAATACTTTTATATCTTAAAAAATAAAATTTATATATTTAATAATAATTTTTCAAAATTTAAAAAAAAATATTAATTTAGGTGATTGTTTGATAATAAATATTTGAAAGTATTTTTTATTTATTATATATAATTATTTCTAGTTTTATTTTTAAAATTTCAATTATATTCTTGATGGGATTGTCAATAGTTTGAGAGGAAGGGGTATTTTTGAAGTGCGTATCAGCCAATCAGATGTAGTCTTTTGTTAGCCCTATTAAGTCCCGCAAAGAATATAAGTCTTATTATTATTTATGCCCAGCATTCTCACACATATAGTTCAAGTATTAAGATAACATATAATTAAGCCCACAATATATATATATAATTTTAAAAGAAATATAATTATCTTTATGAATGTTTTCGGTAAGTGTAAAATAAAATATAATTATTATAATTTATTAAGATATAATATTATTAATAATTAATAAATATTATTAAAAATTAAATATATTATTTAATTTATGATATATATTTTTAAATATTATCTTTTTTTATTTTATTAATACTTTTATATCTTAAAAAAAATTTACATATTTAATAATAAATTTTCAAAATTTAAAAAAAAATATTAATTTAGGGAATTGATAATAAATATTTGAAGATGAAGCCACCATATTGGTTTCTGGGGTCAGCAACTAATTTCAATTTGCATGATTATTTCCAACTATTCTCCAATTTTTTTTTAATCTTTACAATTAAATTTCAAAAATTAGTATTTAATAATATACACTGGTGGACAAAATTAAGTGATGTGTGAAAATGCTTTCCACCAGTGTATATAAATAAGTATATGCTATAAATTATATTTCATTCAATGATTTGAAGTTTAATAAATATATTCATATGATATTTTGAAACTTAAAAATCAAAATAATGATTCAATTCAATAGATTCTTATAGATATAGATATATTCTTTATTTTTTTCTAATTTCTAATTAAAATATATTTTATAATTGACATAGATAAGTAATTAATTTTATAATAATCTTATTAATTTGTTTAATATGGGGTGGGGTGGGAATAATTAAATGAATAATAAAATAAAATAAAAATAATAGGAATTAAAGTATATAAAAGTATGAATATGTATTCATTTCTTACCTGAATTTTTAGTTGATTGTTAAATGTTAACTCCAGACAGGGTCAGCGTTTCTCTTGTTTGGAGTAGTTGAATAAAAATTATTTTAATTGACTTATATAATATCAATTTAAGATTTTAAAATTAACACCAGTATCACTTAACTTTCTCACCAAAAACACTACACGAATTAATGAATTTCACTTGATTATACTATATTTTAATCATATATATATATATATATATATATATATATATACATTAACAAATTATGTAACACATGTGTTCTTCTATTTCCCATAAAGTGTGTTTTATCATTTCTTGCAAATAAACTTATTCAGATATCAATATTTTGCAGTTAGAATTTAATTTTAAATGAAGATTTTTCCTTAATACTGAATAAAAATTTGTTATATCTCAAATTATCTAAAAAAGGTTTAAAATTATATTGGTAAGTATTATAAATAAAAAGAATAATTATATTTATGTCGGTGGGCGGTAAAATAGAGGTGTTCAATGTGTCTACTATCTGAATTTTTAATATATTTTTATAAAAATATTTTTTTTATTAACTCATAAAATGAACATCTATGAAGGTCATGAGGATATTATTTATGGAACAAAAATTTTTCTTTTTTTTTTTTAATAAACTATCATAAAATTAAAAAAATATTGAATGTTTTATATATAAATAAATATATATTAAAAATGAAATACTTTAATAATGCATAATTATATATATAAGAATATTATATTTAACTAATTCCTTGCATGGGGTAAAATGGAATAAGAAAATTTCATATTAATTAGAAATTATGATTTGCAAAAAGAATCACCAGAAAATTAGATATTATATAAATATATTAAAATTAATTTACCTGATTTTAGATATTAACGCAATTGGAATTATTTTTAATGTATATAATCAAAAAAATAAAGTAACTGATCTGATAATCTAAGATGTTCTAAAAAATGACCGTTAAAATTAAAAATTTATTAAACATCTAAGACCTAAAATACAGTAGAGAGCGCTCATAAAAAGGCAAGGCAATAAAAATAAAAAATATTTACGAAATTTAAATTATGTTTAATAAACTCTTAATTTAATTATTTAAATTAAATTGGAAGGATGAAAAAAATATTGAAATTAAAAATATAATTTATGATTTATTTAATTTGAAATTATTACATTTAAAAATTATTTTACCATAAAAAAAATAAATGAAATGAGATTTTTTATTAATACTAGATTTATATGATAATAGTATGTACAATTTAATAAATTTTAATAATATATATATAAAGAATAATCATAATTTAAAATCTTTTTCTTCTTATATGTATATTCATAAAATTCAGTAAAATAGTTAGCTAAGAGCACACTTAATACATCAAATTTTTATATAAATTTTTTACTTTCTTGACAAATTGGAAAACTTTCCTTTTTTAAAAGCGATTACCCATTTAATAGCGAAAAATTAAAAAGCTTACAAGATTGTTGACGCAAAATTTCAAGTATTAGAAAATTTAATTGAATATTTCGCGGTGCCCTAATGACGGCATCGCGGCTCTCCAGGGAGCCGCGGCTCACGCATTGGGAATCACTGAATTATGCAATGATTATTTTTAAAGGCAAAAGTTATTGGAATTTATAATAAAATTCGAGTAATATTGAAAAAGAAAGTATTTTTCTCATTTATTTAATATTAAAAAAATAATGTAAAATTTAGATAAAAAACAGAAACACAAAGGTCTAAATTTTTGAAATAGGGTTGAATTTGACAGGATATTGTTATCATTAAAAAAATTATAATTAAATATTAAAATAAAAAAAAAACATAAGAAATGATAAGTAATATAGTATATATTAATTATTTTGTTTAGATGCTTGTGCTAAATCCATATCATTATATTCAACATTTTGGGGGATTAATTATATTCATTAATGCGTGAATCACTTGAAGTCTCCAAGTTCGAGACATTAAGCAGATAGTAAATAAAAGAGAAACGCAGTAAACATAGTTCGAATTTTTTTTTTATTCTTTGTATCGATGATTGTAATAAACTCAAACCGGTGTATAAAATATAATATGGTATAAAATATCCTATTCTAATATATATTATTATTTT
Source organism: Labia minor (assembly GCA_963082975.1). Classification (NCBI taxonomy): domain Eukaryota; kingdom Metazoa; phylum Arthropoda; class Insecta; order Dermaptera; family Spongiphoridae; genus Labia; species Labia minor. The sequence goes on from OY720344.1 coordinate 114,668,103, forward strand.
AAATTTTCATATAAGACATTAAAATTGAGCCAGAAAATTTTGAGTTTTTAACTTTACAATTTTCCAGACAGACCTTAAAAAGTCAATTTTGGATTTTCCTCGTCGTGAAATTTAAAGATATGCAAATTTTTTTAAATTATGAACAATATGCAATCAAAAACCCTTATATATAATATATACGGTATTAGCTTTTTTAACGAGAATTTTTAGTTAGTGTGAGTAATATTTCAATTTTTTCATCTGTCCTGTATATAATATACGTAATTTAACAGTATAAATACTTTACAGTTTTTTTCCCATAAAATTAATGATTCATTATTTTTACTATCTCGCCAGAGATAATATTGCGATCACGAAAATTTTCGATGTCGAGATTTTGATGTTTTTATACTTTTTGAGGGTCCCTGAGTCATTTTCACTAAGGTTGAGAAAAATGTGTGTGAGTATGTGTGAATGTAGACAAGATTATACGTAAAAACGGTTTGAGCTAGAATAATGAAATTTGGTATATTTCAAAATTCGTAGTTATTTATCAACTTTTGAGAAATGTAGCTCAATCGGATGAGGGTCGTTGTACGTTTTGATTTTTTTTCCACTAAAGTGACAGTAAAAATAAAGATATAGGTTTGATAATTTTTCACATGATTAAAAATTGTATAAAACTGCTATATATACAAATTCAGCTTGATTGAATCGCTGATAGTACCGGAATATATTTTTTAAGATGTTGACTTGCAAACACGAGCGGGTGTAATAAATATTATTTATTAATTTTAATTTATATTTTAATTAATATTAATTTAAATAAAATATATGTTATTTAATCCAATTTCAAATTGCGAGATAGTCGAGTGAAAAAAATCGAGCTTATTTATCCTAAACAAACTTTAAAAAATTTAACAAAGTCCTGAAAGAGAAAAAATAATATAAATAAAAAAATATTTTTACTATTTTTTTGTTTATGTATTTCATATCATATCAATTAATTAAATAAAAATACATTTCTGTTGTAATTTCTTGTATCTTGGTTTTGAACAAACCATTTTTAAAACGTTACGTTCGTGCAAAACTATAAGATAGATAAAATTTGATTGTAGAAAGATCTCTTGGATGATTGTATTTCAATACAAGATCGGTAATAAATTTTACGAAGACAGGTGAATAAGTCCGTGACTTTTTGAAAGAAATATGTTTTTAGATAAAAAATTATTTTATTTTGCAAACAAAAATTTAAAGAGCCAGCTGGTTCAAATTTCAAGTTTTTTGTATTATATTTATTTTCAAAATTTCTAATCATTCCGGATCTAGCTACTTTTTAAACTTTTTTTTTCATTTTAATATATTGAAAAGGATGAAAAAGAATAACATTCCTATATATATTACTATTAATCCGGATTGTATTGTAAATTTATAATAATAATTATTATATTTTCATATTTATTATTTAGTTAGATAGCGAGTGTCCCATTCATAAGAGCAAATTTTTCCAGGGAGCTGAAAAGAATCGAATATGAATTATTCCAGGAAAACATTATTTCATATTAGTCTTTGTTTTCCAGGGAGTGAAGACGATGATCCGGTTGAAGTGTTTGTCGACTCCATTACCTACCATTAATCAATCCATTGTAAGTATTGTATATGTATTTATATATTTTATTTTTTTATTTTATTGTATATTATAGATGGTAACATATACGCGAAGTATATAACAAGATATTTGAATTTCATCATAATTTAGAATTTAGATTTCAATTCTTGGTTGAGAGATTTTTTTCAATTTTTTTGATTTTTATACATATGTATTTCTCCTTTAATAGAATCATAATTATTTTTAATATTAAATCAGTTTAATTATAATTTATTTAATTTTAATTATTGCTATATATAGCAATAATATATATACTTAATGAATAATATTGAAAATAATATTTGAAAATAAAACTTTTAAATGTAGTCAACACTAATCGCAATAGATGGCGGGATATGTATTAAATCAGTATAATATTTTTTCAAAAGTATATAAAATTTATATCATTAATATTAATATTTCTTAATGATGAACGTTTTGAAAAACTGTAGAGTAAATAATTATTTTTCAAATAATAACACTTTTGCTGCCCTTATTTTATTTTAAACACGCTTATTCGAATATATTTTATTTAAAAAAATCTCCTGAAATTCTTCTAAAGATTCACAACAAACTTTTAAAAAGAACGCAGTGAATTTTTCATTTCCAATATCTTAAAGCAAGAATATGCTTTAAATTTGATTAAATATAAAGAGAATCACGTTTATTTGAACTTTGAGATATGCTACAAATAATGTAAATTGCAAATTTAGAGGAAGAAGATAATTAATATTAAATATCATATTTTAGGATGAGAGTAAAATGCAAAAATTTCGGTTAAATTTAAATTTTATACAGTGAATATCTATATATTTGAAATTATTTCGATACTATACAATTTAAGCCCGATATTACTTTCAAAATGTTAAATAAGCCTATTTTGATTGGTGACATTTATTTGAAAGGATTAGTATGAATTACAAATTTGTAAATAAAAGAAAAGGCAATAAGTATTTTATTTACAAATAGTATATTTTTAAATTCAATAGAATATTTGAATTAGAGTTTAAAATACGTACTGGATGGTAATTAACTATATTTATGAATTTGAGAAAATTTTAAAAAGTCGGAGCCCCTTTTAGTTAGACATCCACCGACACTGAAAATACTAAATTTAAAAAAATTACTAAAATTCTCTCTTATAATGCTATCTACATACAGAAAGAATTTTATAAAGAATGTATTGATTCATTTCCTCTAGACAGATAATCAAAATTAAATTTTATTTATAGTAATATCAAGAGAATATATAATGTTTATTTTTTAAATTCGAAATAGGATACATATAATATATATTGTAGTTCGGTGAAGAAGATAAATAATATTAATCATAATATTTAAGATTGAAGAATTCATATGAAATTTCTATTCAGAGAATAACAATCTTTTAGAAATTGTTATTCCAATCTATATATATAATCTTTATCCGATATTACTTAAAAATAAAAATAGTTTAAATTGGTGATATTTATTTATTATATATTAATTTAAAGGCGATAAATATTTTAGTTATACAATTTCAATTCAATTTCAATGTTTTTGTATATAACGATGATTTCTTTTATTTTTTCTTGTCATGAAATTATCTGGTATCATTTTATTAAATCAATTCAAATGGGAACTATTAGAATAAAATAAAGGATATTTGGTTAATTGAGGGAAATGAAACTAAATATTGATATATTTTAAAAATTCTGAGAATTACTAGAATTATTATTTATTAATTTAATATAAATTATTGAACGAGTTCTGACTTGTTCATAGTGAGTCTTGATATCCAAGGATGGGGGTGGTGCATTTACCTAAATCATGATAGTTTCTGGTTTGATATAAAATAAAAAACATTAAATTATAAATTGTTTAGATAATTGGGAGTAGTAGAGTATCTCTCTATATAAAATAATAATACTTGTGAAGGAATTAAAATAAAATATTATAAGAAAAATCAAATTCAATTCAGACAGAATTAACGAAAAATTTTGAAAACATTATATTGAATTTTTCATTTCACATGATTCAACTTATATAGTAAGGTATTTATAAATAAAATTCAATTTTATTTATTTTAAAAAGAAAAACGTTTATTTAAATTAAGAAATAAGACTACAAATAATAGATTTTTAATACTAGTTCGATGAAATAGATAATTAATATAAAAAATAATATTTGTTGATTAAAAACATTATTAAAGATTTCGATTAGTTTAAAATCTAATTCTCTGATATTAATTACTATAATTATTTTTTTTTATTTTAAATTGTTTTATTTGTATATATTAGAATAGAAGCCCAAATTTGGTAATGAAATTGGAGCATAACTCATCAAGTTCTATAAATTTGAACTTTTTCTATAACATATCCTCTATTCTAAGAGAATTAGTTAATATTTTATTGATATACTAACGTATTTGCCTATGTGTACCAAAATATTCTTAAACCAAATAATATCATATATATATATATATATATATATATTCACAATAGAATAATATTTTAATCGGATATATACATATAATGTGTGTAGTTCAATAAATTTTTTTTACTTTTATTTTTAATTACGAGTTTAACATTTTTTTTGTTTTATATTCAATCTTCAATAATATATATTGAATATATATATTTATTCTATTTGTATTAACATTTACTCTAGAAAGGTGCAGGGTGATTTTTTTTATCTTTTATTTTTTTCATTGCGATTGAATTTATCTAAAATAATTATAAACTCTTGAAAAATCATTATTTTTTCAATATAATTTTATTTATTTTTTTAATATTGATATCTATCCGTTATTTTCTAAGAAATCGACAAGTTTATTAAAATATTTATTGAATATCAGTGAAAAAATGCATTATAAAATAAATAATAAAAATAAAACACTTGAAATTCAATCTCTCATATTATTATTGAAAAGAAATCAATTTGATTAGGTTTCTAATAAAGAACAGAGTACCTAAATTAAATTAGAATTAATAAGTCACACATAGAGGGGCTAGATATTGTGCTTATTATTAAAAGTGGTTAAAAGTAAGAAAATATAGAATTATAGTTGATATTTATTTGGAAAAAAATTGATTTATGCTTTTAAATTACTATATTGATGTTATTATTATACGAGTTAAGGTATTTAAATAATTTTTCCTTTTTTTTTTTTTAGCTTGTTATGGTTTGATGTTAGTCGTCGGCTGAAGAATATATCTGATACATATAGAAAAAGCAATCACATCTCATCAGAGGTAAAGTTGATATATCAACAAAATATAATTAAAAATTATAATTACATATTCAATTAATTTTTAAGTAGAAAATCAATAAAAGTTGTATCGATAGATATATAAATATTCATAAATTAACCAAAAGAAAAAGAAATTGACATTCGACTGAATTTGTTTTATTCTAGTTTCTAACAATAAATTTAAATAAATATAGTATAGTATAGATATATCTGTAGATAATTGTCTATTAATACATTTATCAAAATAAATAAAAATTAATATTTAATATGAAAGTATTCCCCTTAAATTAAAAAATTTAAAAATGGCATTTTTTTCATTAATGATATTTATTTATATAATTATTCATGAAATAACAAAAGAGCCATGATCAAGACAATTTTTTTTATATTTAATTCGTCGTGCAGAGTTTAGAATATTAGGTTAAAATTTAATTTAATGTTTTAAATTATTCATTTGAATATAAAAAAAAGTGTATTTGATAATTTAAATATTTTCAATTTCTCTATTAGTTCATCTGAAAGAACATGAATTCACGAAACAAATTTGGACCACTACTATATATGGAGGGTGATGGTGAGAAGTACGAGTTTATCGATATCGTCGAGTGACTTACTACGAGTGGGCAACCTATTTATAACTCCGAGGTTAGTACTTTTTGTTATAAATTAAATGTATTATATTTTGAATACTCAATCTTATATTTGTCTTTTGTTTTTCTTTTATTTTCATGTATCATCTTTTTCCTGATGGCAAATTCAATTCTCTTCGAATAATATTGGTTTCTTCAAAATATTTTATAAATACAGCTCACCAAAAATAAGTACTCAACGTATATTTTTTGATTATTCTGGCACTAGTGGTAGTAATGATTTTAATTAAATATTGACAAAATTTAAATATTACAATAAAAAAATACTATATTTCTATTATTTTTTTTAAATTTAACATTGTTAGTTAGTTAGTTAGTTAGTTAGATAGATTAGAGTTTTTCAGATGCTACCCTAGAAGACAGAAAGAATTGGAAGATAGAAGGATTAGGATGGCAAATCTACAATCTACTGAATCATCAATTCCTTTAAAGGTATTTAGATTTGTTAGCCTGATAGGTTGCGTATGGGGGGTGATTATTTATTTTGTTGACTTAATCGTTTGTTGTTAGGGATTTACAGATAAAGGAATGCTTCAAGAAAATGCCTCCTGAGTCATCGCTTCCAAACCTTTGTGGTAGCCAATAAATATAGATAGAAACTAGAAACATTAAATTTAATCAATTATTAATATTTTAGAATAGAATAGAAAAAAGGTGTTTGGTTTTTGCATGCTTCTAACTATTAAAGGGAACACCTTTTTAGTTTTTCCTATTTAGTATTTAGTGGGTGGAGACGGGTATGTGCCAGAAAATGTTAAGGGATTGTTTATCTGCATGTGTTTTGTGCTTCCCAAATCGTCATTTTTTTTTTTTTAATGACGATTCCCTTGTTTGTGTAAAGTAATGTGTATCACTGAGTGCAGCTAGGACGTGGCTCTATGGAATTGGACAGGCATTCGTGAAGGTAGTTCAACAATGTTCCTTAATGGGATTAGCCCGCCAGGATGTATTGACTACCTTGGAGCTAAGGTTAGTACTCTTTTTCATGAGTGTTCCTCCCACTATGGAGGACGCCATGAATCCCCATTGTAGGTAGGTAGGCATTTTTTACAGGTTGCCACGAATGTGGTGTTCAATCGTAATCCAAAAACTCCAAGTTACTCTCAGCTGATCCACAGATACTCACAAACGGCTTCCCACTTAATCTATGCTTTTCTTTTTCTTTTTTTTTTTCCTTCTTCTTCTAAATTACGCATTTCTTCGGTAGTTAAAACACAAAATAGACCATACTGTGTCTAATAAGCGATGTTCGGGAGTGTTTTTTTTTTTTTTTTTTTCGTTTCCGTGATTGCAATCTTTTCTAGCAAGAAGAGTGTTTTGCACGAAGATAGACAATATTATTAGATGGCCATCCGTGCCATAGAATTGGGTCTGGCATAGGATAGACTGTACAGGGAAGACATCAGGGCGCAATGAAGTAGCCTCCACGGTAGGTTATATGTATATTTCAATTGAAATACAATTTATATCCTCTTTTTTGGGACGTTATTCTCTCCTATTCTAGTCCAATCTAACTAATGATCTTTTTTTCTATTTCTTTTTCTTTTCATTGTCTGAAGAGCATCAGTTGAAGAACTCGGTATGGTGGTTTGTTGGGGCAGTTCAGAGGTGCATCGCATCACTTCACAACGATTGCAAGGCATCTCATCGGTGAGTTGAATTTTTATTTCTATAATATTTCATGAAATAATATCAATATGTTTAAAAATAATTAAAATTACATAATTTTTAAATGGCGTTTATTGTTAGAACTGAAATTTTTGTGACAGTAATTCTTCTTCAAAAATGTGTTAAAATAAATCTAAAAAACTTTCTAAAATAAATCAGATATATACAATGTTTAATTTCTTGTATAGATATTTCTAGATATATTTACATTGATGAATTTATAAAGATACTACACGCCTATATTAAATTACTAAGTGAAATGTTTTCTTATATTTTTAGTTTTACTTGATGTCCACCATTCCAGAATCAAGAGAGAGATTGAAGAACATAATGACTTCCAAATCATCATCATCCTTCGGGCGATTGCAAGGGGTGAAAACCCCGCCGTAAGTATTTTTTTAAGAAATATTTTAATATTATTCTAATCTATTTTTAGTCTTAATAAATATGTCTTTTATTCTTGTTTTTCATGTATCATCGATCGATATTAATGGCAATCTTTCACTTTTACGGATCCATCAAAAAGGTGAGTTGATTTCCAATATGAATTATTCCAGGAAAACATTATTTCATATTAGTCTTTGTTTTCCAGGGAGTGAAGACGATGATCCGGTTGAAGTGTTTGTCGACTCCATTACCTACCATTAATCAATCCATTGTAAGTATTGTATATGTATTTATATATTTTATTTTTTTATTTTATTGTATATTATAGATGGTAACATATACGCGAAGTATATAACAAGATATTTGAATTTCATCATAATTTAGAAATTAGATTTCAATTCTTGGTTGAGAGATTTTTTTCAATTTTTTTGATTTTTATACATATGTATTTCTCCTTTAATAGAATCATAATTATTTTTAATATTAAATCAGTTTAATTATAATTTATTTAATTTTAATTATTGCTATATATAGCAATAATATATATACTTAATGAATAATATTGAAAATAATATTTGAAAATAAAACTTTTAAATGTAGTCAACATTAATCGCAATAGATGGCGGGATATGTATTAAATCAGTATAATATTTTTTCAAAAGTATATAAAATTTATATCATTAATATTAATATTTCTTAATGATGAACGTTTTGAAAAACTGTAGAGTAAATAATTATTTTTCAAATAATAACACTTTTGCTGCCCTTATTTTATTTTAAACACGCTTATTCGAATATATTTTATTTAAAAAAATCTCCTGAAATTCTTCTAAAGATTCACAACAAACTTTTAAAAAGAACGCAGTGAATTTTTCATTTCCAATATCTTAAAGCAAGAATATGCTTTAAATTTGATTAAATATAAAGAGAATCACGTTTATTTGAACTTTGAGATATGCTACAAATAATGTAAATTGCAAATTTAGAGGAAGAAGATAATTAATATTAAATATCATATTTTAGGATGAGAGTAAAATGCAAAAATTTCGGTTAAATTTAAATTTTATACAGTGAATATCTATATATTTGAAATTATTTCGATACTATACAATTTAAGCCCGATATTACTTTCAAAATGTTAAATAAGCCTATTTTGATTGGTGACATTTATTTGAAAGGATTAGTATGAATTACAAATTTGTAAATAAAAGAAAAGGCAATAAGTATTTTATTTACAAATAGTATATTTTTAAATTCAATAGAATATTTGAATTAGAGTTTAAAATACGTACTGGATGGTAATTAACTATATTTATGAATTTGAGAAAATTTTAAAAAGTCGGAGCCCCTTTTAGTTAGACATCCACCGACACTGAAAATACTAAATTTAAAAAAATTACTAAAATTCTCTCTTATAATGCTATCTACATACAGAAAGAATTTTATAAAGAATGTATTGATTCATTTCCTCTAGACAGATAATCAAAATTAAATTTTATTTATAGTAATATCAAGAGAATATATAATGTTTATTTTTTAAATTCGAAATAGGATACATATAATATATATTGTAGTTCGGTGAAGAAGATAAATAATATTAATCATAATATTTAAGATTGAAGAATTCATATGAAATTTCTATTCAGAGAATAACAATCTTTTAGAAATTGTTATTCCAATCTATATATATAATCTTTATCCGATATTACTTAAAAATAAAAATAGTTTAAATTGGTGATATTTATTTATTATATATTAATTTAAAGGCGATAAATATTTTAGTTATACAATTTCAATTCAATTTCAATGTTTTTGTATATAACGATGATTTCTTTTATTTTTTCTTGTCATGAAATTATCTGGTATCATTTTATTAAATCAATTTAAATGGGAACTATTAGAATAAAATAAAGGATATTTGGTTAATTGAGGGAAATGAAACTAAATATTGATATATTTTAAAAATTCTGAGAATTACTAGAATTATTATTTATTAATTTAATATAAATTATTGAACGAGTTCTGACTTGTTCATAGTGAGTCTTGATATCCAAGGATGGGGGTGGTGCATTTACCTAAATCATGATAGTTTCTGGTTTGATATAAAATAAAAAACATTAAATTATAAATTGTTTAGATAATTGGGAGTAGTAGAGTATCTCTCTATATAAAATAATAATACTTGTGAAGGAATTAAAATAAAATATTATAAGAAAAATCAAATTCAATTCAGACAGAATTAACGAAAAATTTTGAAAACATTATATTGAATTTTTCATTTCACATGATTCAACTTATATAGTAAGGTATTTATAAATAAAATTCAATTTTATTTATTTTAAAAAGAAAAACGTTTATTTAAATTAAGAAATAAGACTACAAATAATAGATTTTTAATACTAGTTCGATGAAATAGATAATTAATATAAAAAATAATATTTGTTGATTAAAAACATTATTAAAGATTTCGATTAGTTTAAAATCTAATTCTCTGATATTAATTACTATAATTATTTTTTTTTATTTTAAATTGTTTTATTTGTATATATTAGAATAGAAGCCCAAATTTGGTAATGAAATTGGAGCATAACTCATCAAGTTCTATAAATTTGAACTTTTTCTATAACATATCCTCTATTCTAAGAGAATTAGTTAATATTTTATTGATATACTAACGTAATTGCCTATGTGTACCAAAATATTCTTAAACCAAATAATATCATATATATATATATATATATATATTCACAATAGAATAATATTTTAATCGGATATATACATATAATGTGTGTAGTTCAATAAATTTTTTTTACTTTTATTTTTAATTACGAGTTTAACATTTTTTTTGTTTTATATTCAATCTTCAATAATATATATTGAATATATATATTTATTCTATTTGTATTAACATTTACTCTAGAAAGGTGCAGGGTGATTTTTTTTTATCTTTTATTTTTTTCATTGCGATTGAATTTATCTAAAATAATTATAAACTCTTGAAAAATCATTATTTTTTCAATATAATTTTATTTATTTTTTTAATATTGATATCTATCCGTTATTTTCTAAGAAATCGACAAGTTTATTAAAATATTTATTGAATATCAGTGAAAAAATGCATTATAAAATAAATAATAAAAATAAAACACTTGAAATTCAATCTCTCATATTATTATTGAAAAGAAATCAATTTGATTAGGTTTCTAATAAAGAACAGAGTACCTAAATTAAATTAGAATTAATAAGTCACACATAGAGGGGCTAGATATTGTGCTTATTATTAAAAGTGGTTAAAAGTAAGAAAATATAGAATTATAGTTGATATTTATTTGGAAAAAAATTGATTTATGCTTTTAAATTACTATATTGATGTTATTATTATACGAGTTAAGGTATTTAAATAATTTTTCCTTTTTTTTTTTTTAGCTTGTTATGGTTTGATGTTAGTCGTCGGCTGAAGAATATATCTGATACATATAGAAAAAGCAATCACATCTCATCAGAGGTAAAGTTGATATATCAACAAAATATAATTAAAAATTATAATTACATATTCAATTAATTTTTAAGTAGAAAATCAATAAAAGTTGTATCGATAGATATATAAATATTCATAAATTAACCAAAAGAAAAAGAAATTGACATTCGACTGAATTTGTTTTATTCTAGTTTCTAACAATAAATTTAAATAAATATAGTATAGTATAGATATATCTGTAGATAATTGTCTATTAATACATTTATCAAAATAAATAAAAATTAATATTTAATATGAAAGTATTCCCCTTAAATTAAAAAATTTAAAAATGGCATTTTTTTCATTAATGATATTTATTTATATAATTATTCATGAAATAACAAAAGAGCCATGATCAAGACAATTTTTTTTATATTTAATTCGTCGTGCAGAGTTTAGAATATTAGGTTAAAATTTAATTTAATGTTTTAAATTATTCATTTGAATATAAAAAAAAGTGTATTTGATAATTTAAATATTTTCAATTTCTCTATTAGTTCATCTGAAAGAACATGAATTCACGAAACAAATTTGGACCACTACTATATATGGAGGGTGATGGTGAGAAGTACGAGTTTATCGATATCGTCGAGTGACTTACTACGAGTGGGCAACCTATTTATAACTCCGAGGTTAGTACTTTTTGTTATAAATTAAATGTATTATATTTTGAATACTCAATCTTATATTTGTCTTTTGTTTTTCTTTTATTTTCATGTATCATCTTTTTCCTGATGGCAAATTCAATTCTCTTCGAATAATATTGGTTTCTTCAAAATATTTTATAAATACAGCTCACCAAAAATAAGTACTCAACGTATATTTTTTGATTATTCTGGCACTAGTGGTAGTAATGATTTTAATTAAATATTGACAAAATTTAAATATTACAATAAAAAAATACTATATTTCTATTATTTTTTTTAAATTTAACATTGTTAGTTAGTTAGTTAGTTAGTTAGATAGATTAGAGTTTTTCAGATGCTACCCTAGAAGACAGAAAGAATTGGAAGATAGAAGGATTAGGATGGCAAATCTACAATCTACTGAATCATCAATTCCTTTAAAGGTATTTAGATTTGTTAGCCTGATAGGTTGCGTATGGGGGGTGATTATTTATTTTGTTGACTTAATCGTTTGTTGTTAGGGATTTACAGATAAAGGAATGCTTCAAGAAAATGCCTCCTGAGTCATCGCTTCCAAACCTTTGTGGTAGCCAATAAATATAGATAGAAACTAGAAACATTAAATTTAATCAATTATTAATATTTTAGAATAGAATAGAAAAAAGGTGTTTGGTTTTTGCATGCTTCTAACTATTAAAGGGAACACCTTTTTAGTTTTTCCTATTTAGTATTTAGTGGGTGGAGACGGGTATGTGCCAGAAAATGTTAAGGGATTGTTTATCTGCATGTGTTTTGTGCTTCCCAAATCGTCATTTTTTTTTTTTTAATGACGATTCCCTTGTTTGTGTAAAGTAATGTGTATCACTGAGTGCAGCTAGGACGTGGCTCTATGGAATTGGACAGGCATTCGTGAAGGTAGTTCAACAATGTTCCTTAATGGGATTAGCCCGCCAGGATGTATTGACTACCTTGGAGCTAAGGTTAGTACTCTTTTTCATGAGTGTTCCTCCCACTATGGAGGACGCCATGAATCCCCATTGTAGGTAGGTAGGCATTTTTTACAGGTTGCCACGAATGTGGTGTTCAATCGTAATCCAAAAACTCCAAGTTACTCTCAGCTGATCCACAGATACTCACAAACGGCTTCCCACTTAATCTATGCTTTTCTTTTTCTTTTTTTTTTTCCTTCTTCTTCTAAATTACGCATTTCTTCGGTAGTTAAAACACAAAATAGACCATACTGTGTCTAATAAGCGATGTTCGGGAGTGTTTTTTTTTTTTTTTTTTTCGTTTCCGTGATTGCAATCTTTTCTAGCAAGAAGAGTGTTTTGCACGAAGATAGACAATATTATTAGATGGCCATCCGTGCCATAGAATTGGGTCTGGCATAGGATAGACTGTACAGGGAAGACATCAGGGCGCAATGAAGTAGCCTCCACGGTAGGTTATATGTATATTTCAATTGAAATACAATTTATATCCTCTTTTTTGGGACGTTATTCTCTCCTATTCTAGTCCAATCTAACTAATGATCTTTTTTTCTATTTCTTTTTCTTTTCATTGTCTGAAGAGCATCAGTTGAAGAACTCGGTATGGTGGTTTGTTGGGGCAGTTCAGAGGTGCATCGCATCACTTCACAACGATTGCAAGGCATCTCATCGGTGAGTTGAATTTTTATTTCTATAATATTTCATGAAATAATATCAATATGTTTAAAAATAATTAAAATTACATAATTTTTAAATGGCGTTTATTGTTAGAACTGAAATTTTTGTGACAGTAATTCTTCTTCAAAAATGTGTTAAAATAAATCTAAAAAACTTTCTAAAATAAATCAGATATATACAATGTTTAATTTCTTGTATAGATATTTCTAGATATATTTACATTGATGAATTTATAAAGATACTACACGCCTATATTAAATTACTAAGTGAAATGTTTTCTTATATTTTTAGTTTTACTTGATGTCCACCATTCCAGAATCAAGAGAGAGATTGAAGAACATAATGACTTCCAAATCATCATCATCCTTCGGGCGATTGCAAGGGGTGAAAACCCCGCCGTAAGTATTTTTTTAAGAAATATTTTAATATTATTCTAATCTATTTTTAGTCTTAATAAATATGTCTTTTATTCTTGTTTTTCATGTATCATCGATCGATATTAATGGCAATCTTTCACTTTTACGGATCCATCAAAAAGGTGAGTTGATTTCCAATATGAATTATTCCAGGAAAACATTATTTCATATTAGTCTTTGTTTTCCAGGGAGTGAAGACGATGATCCGGTTGAAGTGTTTGTCGACTCCATTACCTACCATTAATCAATCCATTGTAAGTATTGTATATGTATTTATATATTTTATTTTTTTATTTTATTGTATATTATAGATGGTAACATATACGCGAAGTATATAACAAGATATTTGAATTTCATCATAATTTAGAAATTAGATTTCAATTCTTGGTTGAGAGATTTTTTTCAATTTTTTTGATTTTTATACATATGTATTTCTCCTTTAATAGAATCATAATTATTTTTAATATTAAATCAGTTTAATTATAATTTATTTAATTTTAATTATTGCTATATATAGCAATAATATATATACTTAATGAATAATATTGAAAATAATATTTGAAAATAAAACTTTTAAATGTAGTCAACATTAATCGCAATAGATGGCGGGATATGTATTAAATCAGTATAATATTTTTTCAAAAGTATATAAAATTTATATCATTAATATTAATATTTCTTAATGATGAACGTTTTGAAAAACTGTAGAGTAAATAATTATTTTTCAAATAATAACACTTTTGCTGCCCTTATTTTATTTTAAACACGCTTATTCGAATATATTTTATTTAAAAAAATCTCCTGAAATTCTTCTAAAGATTCACAACAAACTTTTAAAAAGAACGCAGTGAATTTTTCATTTCCAATATCTTAAAGCAAGAATATGCTTTAAATTTGATTAAATATAAAGAGAATCACGTTTATTTGAACTTTGAGATATGCTACAAATAATGTAAATTGCAAATTTAGAGGAAGAAGATAATTAATATTAAATATCATATTTTAGGATGAGAGTAAAATGCAAAAATTTCGGTTAAATTTAAATTTTATACAGTGAATATCTATATATTTGAAATTATTTCGATACTATACAATTTAAGCCCGATATTACTTTCAAAATGTTAAATAAGCCTATTTTGATTGGTGACATTTATTTGAAAGGATTAGTATGAATTACAAATTTGTAAATAAAAGAAAAGGCAATAAGTATTTTATTTACAAATAGTATATTTTTAAATTCAATAGAATATTTGAATTAGAGTTTAAAATACGTACTGGATGGTAATTAACTATATTTATGAATTTGAGAAAATTTTAAAAGTCGGAGCCCCTTTTAGTTAGACATCCACCGACACTGAAAATACTAAATTTAAAAAAATTACTAAAATTCTCTCTTATAATGCTATCTACATACAGAAAGAATTTTATAAAGAATGTATTGATTCATTTCCTCTAGACAGATAATCAAAATTAAATTTTATTTATAGTAATATCAAGAGAATATATAATGTTTATTTTTAAATTCGAAATAGGATACATATAATATATATTGTAGTTCGGTGAAGAAGATAAATAATATTAATCATAATATTTAAGATTGAAGAATTCATATGAAATTTCTATTCAGAGAATAACAATCTTTTAGAAATTGTTATTCCAATCTATATATATAATCTTTATCCGATATTACTTAAAAATAAAAATAGTTTAAATTGGTGATATTTATTTATTATATATTAATTTAAAGGCGATAAATATTTTAGTTATACAATTTCAATTCAATTTCAATGTTTTTGTATATAACGATGATTTCTTTTATTTTTTCTTGTCATGAAATTATCTGGTATCATTTTATTAAATCAATTTAAATGGAACTATTAGAATAAAATAAAGGATATTTGGTTAATTGAGGGAAATGAAACTAAATATTGATATATTTTAAAAATTCTGAGAATTACTAGAATTATTATTTATTAATTTAATATAAATTATTGAACGAGTTCTGACTTGTTCATAGTGAGTCTTGATATCCAAGGATGGGGGTGGTGCATTTACCTAAATCATGATAGTTTCTGGTTTGATATAAAATAAAAAACATTAAATTATAAATTGTTTAGATAATTGGGAGTAGTAGAGTATCTCTCTATATAAAATAATAATACTTGTGAAGGAATTAAAATAAAATATTATAAGAAAAATCAAATTCAATTCAGACAGAATTAACGAAAAATTTTGAAAACATTATATTGAATTTTTCATTTCACATGATTCAACTTATATAGTAAGGTATTTATAAATAAAATTCAATTTTATTTATTTTAAAAAGAAAAACGTTTATTTAAATTAAGAAATAAGACTACAAATAATAGATTTTTAATACTAGTTCGATGAAATAGATAATTAATATAAAAAATAATATTTGTTGATTAAAAACATTATTAAAGATTTCGATTAGTTTAAAATCTAATTCTCTGATATTAATTACTATAATTATTTTTTTTTATTTTAAATTGTTTTATTTGTATATATTAGAATAGAAGCCCAAATTTGGTAATGAAATTGGAGCATAACTCATCAAGTTCTATAAATTTGAACTTTTTCTATAACATATCCTCTATTCTAAGAGAATTAGTTAATATTTTATTGATATACTAACGTAATTGCCTATGTGTACCAAAATATTCTTAAACCAAATAATATCATATATATATATATATATATATATTCACAATAGAATAATATTTTAATCGGATATATACATATAATGTGTGTAGTTCAATAAATTTTTTTTACTTTTATTTTTAATTACGAGTTTAACATTTTTTTTGTTTTATATTCAATCTTCAATAATATATATTGAATATATATATTTATTCTATTTGTATTAACATTTACTCTAGAAAGGTGCAGGGTGATTTTTTTTTATCTTTTATTTTTTTCATTGCGATTGAATTTATCTAAAATAATTATAAACTCTTGAAAAATCATTATTTTTTCAATATAATTTTATTTATTTTTTTAATATTGATATCTATCCGTTATTTTCTAAGAAATCGACAAGTTTATTAAAATATTTATTGAATATCAGTGAAAAAATGCATTATAAAATAAATAATAAAAATAAAACACTTGAAATTCAATCTCTCATATTA